>JAPQRN010000016.1:21751515-21772921 GCA_037367275.1 Coranthus polyacanthus | reverse complement strand
AGGGCCGCTAATGAAACAAACTAAGGGTCGCTAAACTTAAAACTAATTGTATGTTGCTCGTCATTGAGAGAACTGCATGAAACTTTATGATTCAAGGATAGTGAGCACATCTGACTGATTTTCTCGCTCCTCTACTCAAAATCGAATGTTTTCAGATAATATGCAAAGACAGCCAAAGGCAGCGCATCACAAAAAAACACTGTGTTCAAGGCACGTATCTCCAGAAAAATGTTTATTGTTTCTAATACAGTAAATCCATTTTGTGTAGATAGTAGACGTCACATACTTTAAGTACTGCAGGTGATACAGTATTGAATGTCTGTGGATTCAGCACCTGCATACAGAAAAAATACAGTACAGCCAAAGGACAAAGACAAGAGAAAAACACATTGTAGTACACTGTAAACGAATGATGATTCATCCAGCCAAAACGGTGATGGATTCAAAAAATGGGCTCAAGCCACTGAGCATTTGGTTCAGAAAGTGGGGTTTGTTTGTTTTTTAACAATACAAAACAACTAAAAAATCATAAAATCAGTCAAATCATTGTGATGTATTATTATAATGAGCATTGTCCTTTTAACAGGGATGGGGGACTCTACTGCATCCTTAGAACGTAAGTACCAAAACCCATTTTCACTTTGAAAGCCCAAAGCTATTGCATGTCACACTTGATGTGATTGTCATAATTAATTTTTACTCAGTGTCACTGGCAGCTGCTTCTTCTTCTTCTCTGGTATTTGTCAGCTACTCCCAGGTGATCGTGGACTATCCGTTAGCGGTGCTGGTGGGCTGTGCAGTGCTGCTCCTGGGATGCTCGCTGGCCGGACTCTTCATCGGTCCCCTGCCCGACTTCTCCGACCCGCTGCTGGTAAGGAGAGACATCAGAGGACACAAACCTCACTGTGTTAACTACTGTTTCCCTAATGACTCATTAGGGAAACAGTGACTCAATTAAATACATCTCGTCACCTTTGCGACGCATGCTCACAGGATGAACATCCTTAACATGAAAAATTCTTTGGGTTATACAGCATTTCTGCTTTTACAGTGTTGGGTTTAATGACCGCTCTTTCTTTTGAGGAAAACATCAAACGCTCATTGACCAGACGTGCTAAATCGGGCTGTTTTCATGGCAGTTCAGACATCATTATAGGGTGTTCTTGATGCAGATTAATTCAGTAAGCTGCAGTGCATTGATGGATACCAGCATCGACACTGGATCTTTAGCTTTGATGTCTGTTTGTGTGTGCGCGCCTCTTTTTTTCAGGGCTTTGAGCCACGGGGAACATACATCGGAGTTCGCCAGTCCAGCTTGTTCCAGTTGCAGGAGAACACTGGCCCGGGGAAAACTCTGTCTCTTTTACCACAGCAGCTCAGTAAAAGGTCAGCAGAGGGTTTCATTAGTATGCAGACTTTCTATGCAGGGAGACTGCGCCCCTGACTGTGTGCATGCAGCAATGGTGGGCATGTGATGTATAGATGGAATCGAATAAGGTTTGACAATGATCAAGTATTCCTGCTAAAGAATATTATGATAAAGAGCAGCTGATATAACTAAAAATATCAAATAAATTACTTTAATTTGATAACAGACTTTGTTTGTTCTGTGAGCTGGGTGAAATGTCTTGTTTTACTGTTTCTCTCTACAAGGACGTAAAGGATGTAGTCTTTGGTAAAATGCCCTCCATTTATATTGATTTGTTTTGTCTGGATGATGATGATAAATAACTCGAGTTGTGCTTCAAAAGGGAATCTTTTTGGAGCAGATTGTATTTGCGTCGGAGAGACTGCAGAACATTTAGTTTAAGACCAAAATATCCTGCAGCTTTGTAATGAAATGAAACGTTTGACCACTGCAAGTGTACGTTTGGTGTCTTGTAAAGCCACGAGGGCTGAGCACAAGGATCAATCAAATGCAATCAGTATGGTCATATAGTCAATGCTAATGTTTTTTTCTGGTTTGGAACAAAAATAGTATCTTTAATGAGGCTGACAGTGCATGTTTGTGCGTTTTGTCTGTTGTAGTTTTGGTGGTGCTGTAAGTGGAGACAGCAGCGGTCCACGGGACTTGTCCAGACATCGCATACGGAGGATGCTGGCCAGACACTCCTCTACAGACACCTTCCTCTGTGATGCTCCAGGTCAGTCGACCCAGTTGAGCCTTGGAGATACATCTGGGCGTTCTGATGAAGCCATTTAAACAGCTGCTTCAGAGACAACTGACAAAACAGTATATGCAGGTGTATTTATATAACGCTCTGCAAAGTCCAGCACACTGTGTAAAGTATACAATGAAAGATATAACAATGTAATCCCATTTAGCACCTTAACAACGGGACTATATGTAAATAATGTATCCAGTAGTAATCAGCACTCCTGGCGAATTAATGAAAACAGAACAACATAAAATCAATGGTTACAACTTCTGATTAAATGCAAATGTAGTGGAGCATTAAGAAGATGTGGATAGCTTATCCTTGTGGCTTTAAAGGCAGCAGTGTGCTCATTGTATTTCCTTGGGCTGGTTATTCCAGATTTTCTTCTTTAAGCTCTACTTTATAAAAGTCTGCTGAAAGATCAAAGGCTGCTCCTCTGTTTCTCTCGTAACCCACGGCCAAAAAGTAGCTCCTAGCCCCGAGATTTGCATTTCATTGAAGAAGAAGAATGTACATTCAATAGCAGACACAAAATATGTTGGTTAGTGGGGGTTCATTTTATTTGCATTAACATTTCTAACCATCCGCAGAAAGTGATGATTCACTGCTGGTCATCTTGTCAATGTGATGAATCCATCTGTCTCTTTCCACACAGGCGCGCGTTTGAGCCAGCTGGTGTTTCGTTCAGAAAACTCAGCCAGTCTCTGGAGCCTGAAGGCCATCCACGCCATGTGTGAGATGGAGCAATCCAGGGTTCGCCTCGATCTACTCACCCCTTTCAACTCACTTTTGCTCCTTTTTATTTAGTCATCTGTCAAGATCTGTCAATCTCCTGCTTTGCCTCTAATGATAACTGAACAATATGGCACTTTTCCATGTTATACAGAAATTAAAAACACTTTAATTTTATGTACATCACCTCATTTTAAGTTAATTCCTATTTTGGGAAATAGTTTCAAAACTGGGCATGTGTTCAAATGACCTTTTCCTGGTTTGATTCAGATTCGCTCCCAGGCCCAGTTCCAGGATCTGTGCCAGCAGCCTGAGAGGGCGGAGGCTGAGGAAAGGGCCCCAAGAAGCGGCTGCTGTCCCAGCTGGTCCCTGGGGAATTACTTAGCTGTCCTCACTAACGCCTCCTGCTGCCTCAGCCTCACCTCACATCAGGTGCATTTCTTTTCCTCTGAAAAATTATGATTCAAACAAATGACAACAGGTGGCAAAGGTTTACACATTGTTTACTCAAGTAGCATCGAGGATACACAAAGGTCTATAAAAAAAGACAAAAGTAGAGGTACTGATTCAACTTCCTTACTCAAGTAATAGTGGAAAAAGTACAGGCTCTGGGAATGTACAATGTTGCATTAGGGTCAGTTTAAGACAAATTTAACACATTTCGAGCAGGAGGAGGCGGTTGATGTTTGTTCAAATTTAAAATTAAAAGCCAAAATTAAAGTAATACATTTATAAGAAAAAACATGGATATTCTGTGAGAATAAGATGTAAATTTGTGACAAAAACGTGTGAATCTCTCTCATTAGCCTACCTAAATGTAGGGAGTAAAAGTTGTGAGAAAAATGAATTCCCAAGTAAAGTACAGACATCAAAGTGTGCTATAATTGTAATAATTATCTTGTACTGTGAGTAATCTGTGAAAAGACCTGTGATAGACCAAGATCTTACAGCACTCAAGTCCTTAATTATCTCTGTTTCAGGTTTCTGAGTCTCTGAACCTGCTCCGCAAATGTGCTCCATACTATCACGAGGGACATCTCGTTGAAGCCTGCGCAGAGAGACCCAAACATGGCAGCTGCTCTTCTGTTCCGTCCCGCTGTAAACAATCCCGTGTGGTTTTCCAAATCCTGCATTTCCTGGTTGACAAAGACTTCCTTGGCCCGCAGACGGTTGAATACCAAATCCCAACGCTGAAGTACAGCCTTCTGTTCCTGCCAGTGGACAAAGGAGAACACATGATGGAGATGTACATGAACAGTCTCGAAGGCAGGGATCTGACATATAACAACACGACTATCACCGGCATGGACTTTGGTATCAAGCAGACTTTATTCAAATATTACCTGGCAAGAGATTCACTATACCCTGTCCTTGCTATTGTTTCTCTTCTTTTCTCGATGGCTCTTTATCTCCAGTCTCCATTCATAGTAGCATTGTCTGTAATAGCAATCACAGGCTCCCTCCTTACCTCCTACTTCCTCTACAAAGTAGCTTTTCGCCTGACATTTTTCCCCCTAGTCAATCTCACTGCAGCTATTATTCTGCTGGGAAGCTGCTCCAATCAGGTGTTCATATTCGCTGACTTCTGGAACCTGCAGCTCTCCCAGAATCCCTCAGCTTCCCTGGAGAAGCGAGTAAACAGAATTTTGCAGGAAGTCGGTTATTTAATCTTAGCTGCGGGGTTAACCTCAAGCGCGGCATTTTTCTCTGGTTATCTCAGCAGCATCACGGCAATCAGATGTTTCTCCGTTTACCTCGGAACTGCCTCTTTCATCAGCTCACTCTTGGCGTTAGTGTGGCTGCCGTGCTCTTTCATTTTGCGCGAGCGCTACACAGAGGCGTCCGTGGCAGTGCAGGGATGGAAACCATGCTGCTCCAAAAACACTGGCGGCTTCTGGGAGACGAGCTCTCGCAAGCGTTGTCTCTTCACTCTCGGGCAGAAGCTGAGAGAGTTAAAACGAGGTCTAACTGACACTTCAAATTTATTATTTTTGAAAATTCTCCCTTGCGGAGTGGTTAAGTTTAGATACATCTGGGTGTGCTGGTTTGCGGTGCTTGCTGCTGGTGGCACTTACATGTCTTGCATTGACCCAGGCATGAAGCTACCAACCCTAGACAGCAGGGTCAGCCAGCTGTTCCGCTCCAGTCACCCGTTTGAGAGATATGACGCAGAGTATCGTCACATGTTTATGTTTGAAAGACAGAGAAATGGAGAGGATATGCCTGTTACCTTGATGCTCGTTTGGGGCATCAAACCAACTGATAATGGGGATCACTTTAACCCGAGGAGCAATAGCTCTCTGGTTCTTGATCCACACTTTAACATGAGCAGTCCCGACTCTCAGGTTTGGTTGAGGGACCTATGTGGACGGGTTCAGAACCAAAGCTTTTATTCCCCTTCACCGCCTGAGGATAAAGATGCAATGACAGACAATATCTGTCTGGTGGAGCAGCTAGTGCACTGGGTATCAGTTAGACGCTGCTCAGAGAGTGATGACGCCCTTCATTTTTGCTGTAATAATATCCCTTTCCCTTACCCTCCCAGTGTGTTTGAGAACTGCCTCAGTATGATGCTGGCAGAGCGGTATGCGGAGGGCCATCTGGCCCACAGTGGAGGTTTGTACTTCCAGCCAGATGGCAGGGTCGCTGCCCTTGTGTTAGCATTCAAAACCACATACCTCTACAGCTTCAACTTTAGCAGAACCAGTCTCTTCTACAGTGAAATACTGGCTTGGTTTAACAAAGAAATATCAGGAGCACCACAAGGGCTGGAGAAGGGCTGGTTCATCAGTCAGCTGTCTCTTTTTGATCTACAGCAGTCTTTAAGCTCAGAGACTCTAGTCGTTGCCGCCTTTTCAGTGGCGCTCACGTTTGCTTTACTCCTCCTAACCACGTGGAATATTCCGCTAAGCACATATGGGACTGTGGCTGTGGGAGGCAGCGTGTTCGTCACCATCGGCCTTCTGGTTCTTCTTGAGTGGCAGCTGAGTGGAATCGAGGCTCTGTTTATATCATCAGCTGCAGGGCTGTCTGTCGATTTTATTGCTAACTACTGCATATCCTACAGCTTGGCTCCTCATTCAGACAAAATTGGGAGAGTAGCACATGCCACTAAAAGGATGGGATGTCCTGTAGCAATAGTTTCTGGTGCATTTTTCTGCATGGGAATCATCATGTTGCCTGCCACAGCCTTACTCTTTAGAAAACTGGGTATTTTTCTTTTTTTAGTCAAATGTGTGGCATGTGGATTTGCAACCTTCTTCTTCCAGTCCCTGTGCTGTTTTTTTGGACCCCAGAAAAACTGTGGAAAGATCTCGCTGCCGTGTTTTTCCGACCAAACTGATGGTGTGCTATCCTCTTGCTCAGCAGCAGATCCAGGTTCCTCATCGGCCTCAGCTGCTAACGGGGCTTTTGACCGATCCAGAGTGAGAAGAAGTTATGACAAAGATGGACGGGGCTATCTCTACCCAAACCACCACCGTCAGCAGAGACAAATACAGACTGGTGCAGGAGGAGGAGGAAGCGGGGGCCGGGGGCCTGAGCAGTACGAGCTGCAGCCGTTGGCCTATCGGTTAAGTGACAGCTTTGAGAATAGCACCTGCACCAGTAAGCTGTCCAACCGGCCTTCTGTGCTCTCTGATGAGATCGAATACTGTGGGAGAGATGCTGGGAGGAACAGTATGGACCGGGACAATGAGGAGATGTGTAGTCATCAGCATAAGATCTGTCCGCCGCCTCCAGCCCTCCAGACGTCATCTCCTTACAAAGAGAATACCCTACGGCCTATAGGACTGGCGCAAGAAGACCTAGCTAAGGACAAGCTGTTATGTAAAACCTGCAGAGGTCAACCTGGTGGGTTGCAGCAATGGAGCAATACATCCTTTTCCTCATCTTCCAGTATTGAGGAGACCATCATCAGCCACACACTGGAGACCATTGACCAGTCGTCTTTCAGCAAAGAGGAACCAACCACAGTGCAGAGACTAAAACACCACCACCAGTCCCACAGGGGGAACCTCTCTTCCCAGTCTCAGAGCTCTTGTGAAGGTCTTGAGGACTCCAATGAAACGTGCCTGAGTGTCATAGAACCAGGGCCTTCCACCTCGCAGCAATATGAAGAAGAGGCAGGGCAACTACGACCGGGACACTTAAATGGAAAAAGGGATACACTTCGTCTCTCGCTAAAAGAAACTGTTTATGAGACTTGTAATAAGGGCCGAACAAGTCAAAGTGAAGAAGTGGTGATTTTACCCAACAGTAAGCCAGACCTACCAGATGTTTGGATAAAGAGACATGGACAACGGGATGATACGTGTTGAAAAAAAAAAAAAAAGTTGGAGCAATCTTTAAACACTGTGCATTATTTGCTCTAACTTTCTGAAAAAGGAATCACTGTATTTAAACACACAAAAAGCAGCACTGTTCCTTAAGTGAATTAGGGAAGTCGAAGGGAAATACAAGCCAACTGCAAATGTAACATGTGACAGCATGTTTGTCTATTGTTGCTGCTAAAGTTGTCCTTTTATACGGGAATAAAATGAGAGCATGGGGTATTTAGCCAAGATGTCAAATCAAAACATGTCCATTTTAGCATTTACAGAAAGCCGGTGAACGTCGTAGCCACAACTTCGCACTAATATCGCACTTGAAGAAAGTACACTACACAAAATTATCAAGTACTGCACCTGCTGCTGCAGAATTTACATTGTGCCTGGAACTTTGTAACATCTGCACTTGATCAATCTGCACAGACTGGGTTATTGTAACAAATGCCACCCGTGTGCAAGTGCAAGCGAGTCTCCATGTTGGCATTGACCTTGACGAGCCATATACGAAAAGATAAATCCAAGAGCGCGCTGCATTTGTGTGCCTGTGTACAGTACGACATACAGTATTCGCAAAAATCAATGATTAGTACATGACGAACAGCTCACGACTGTCCTTTAACTAATCACGGTGCATTAGCTGCTTTTGCACTTTGTGACAATAATATGTACAGTTTGTCCTTCGTGACCATGACGTAGAAAATAACAGTTTGCAGTGTCATTTGTAGTGTCTTGGCTTGTCGGGTTTAAAAGTCATGCTGTTTCCAGTGTCAGTGCCAAAACTGTAATGTTTACTTGCCGTTTCTAAAATGCAAAAAGAGTTTTCTTATACAGATGTTAAACTGTACGTGAGTTTATACATGGTGGTGGATTAAGGCTCAGCAAGAGTATACCATGTCAGGACCTTAGGATGTCAGCATTTACCGTAGCCTTTGGTAAAGTTTAGATACCCACAGCAGGAGTTGTACCATCACATACCTCTGCTTCAACAACTGATTATTTGTATAAACAGCTTTGCTGCAGTTATGAGAAACACCAACATGCAACTATCTAAGGAAAATAAAGCCTTTATCTTCACTCCACCTCACAGCTGATAAATCAGCCATTTAAACTGTATATCTCAGTATCATTCAACGTGTACAGCATGTGCCAAACTTCATTCAGAAGACTGTTTCATTGGCTGAAACATTTTGTGTTTTTGTGTGGATTTGTCCTACAAAAAGTAAAGTAACAGATGTGTTTATAGTCTTAAATATAGGTGTTAAGTATGAATTAAAGAGGTGTTGAGAGGTACGGTGAGACCTTGACAAGAAAAGATTTATATAATGTGCCTATGAGCAGGGTTATTTTCATTGTGAGAAGTGTTTGTGACATCTTGACTGTATGACAACTCTACATTGAGCCTTCACTTCAACTCACTCAGTAGAATAACCTGCCTTAGAGATCAATCACACGCTTTCACAGGAAATTAAAGGTCACCACCACCATTACTCTACAGGTGTTAATGTTGTTAATTTTCCACAAAAAAATAAATAAATAAAGCATTTATTTTCCAGCAGACTGGCTTTTAATTTATTTTGTATTTTGGCTGGAGCCCCAGACTACAGACAAAAAAAATTACAGGTGAAAAAAAATCCAATTAAAACTATATTTTTTACATTAAAATAAAACAAAATGACACCGAATCAAATTCAAGCCTTCCATTTATGTTTTAGGCAGACGACTGAGTCCAATTAAATATTTCTATTTGCCAAGTTGTGCTCTAAAAAAAAGCCATTGTTGTCATTTTCTTTCTTTACAAATGTCGACAGAAATGCATCACAGCAAAATCAGAAGTGCTTTTGAAACCTCTTGAACGGTTTTACTGCAAACTGTGTGATGGTTAGTAAGACGGTAGCATCCTAAAGTCAACCGCAGCGTTTAGCATCACAGCTCTAGTCGGCTTCAGCCCAGTCCTCTTTGGCCCAATCAGGTAAGCGAGTGGAATAATCAAAATCCGGTCCTTTGTAGCGTAAAGCGTGGAGATACATAATGAGTTCCTTTTCTGTGGGATCTGGTCGTACCAGCTTACATTCACTGCACAGGTGGTCTTTAGTCCCTGACGGGCTCTGCTGCGTGGAGTCAGTTGTCTGATTTCCATTTGATTTGTTCGGTGAGGTTTGACTATTCAAGTCTGAACAGCTGGTTCCCTCACTCACGTGTTCATTCAATGCGCCGCTGCTCACACTACAACCTGTTCCCATCTGCTTGTCGTCAATGCCACACGTATCAGGCTGATGACTTTTTCCACTCTTGTCTATTTCATCAGAAGTCTTATTTTTCACCGTCTCTTGAACAATCCCGATCCCATCATCAGGCATATCCAACAGGTGCAAGCTCTCCTGGGCCTGATGCTCTTTTACCAAAGCCTGCAGCAGCTCCTCATCACTCTTTCCGACCAGCCCCCCCTTGCCTCTGTGAGGCCCCCAGGCTGAGGAACCATATATGGGATCATTGAGGATAGGGAAGCCCAGGTACTGGAGGTGGACTCTGATCTGGTGGGTGCGTCCAGTGAGCGGTAAACAGCGAACCACACTGTTTTTCCCGTTAAAGCTGAGCCTCTGGAAGACGGTTCGACACTCTTTTCCCTTTGGGTCAACCCGGCAGAGGCCGATTTTGAAGGAAACGACCAGGATGGGCTCCTCACAGATTAGCTCGCCCTCTGGAAACTCCCCTTGTACTCGGCACACATACTCCTTTTCAAGCTGTTAAAAAGAGCAAACGTAAAATCCAATATTACAAATGTCGAACACCTCAAAGTTCTTAGCAGCTTCACATAATCCTGAACGTACCTGTCTGTCCCTCACCAACTGGTCCAGCCTCTTCGACGTCTCCAGTGTCCGTGCAAACAGCAGCACCCCAGAGGTGAGCCTGTCGAGCCTGTGGACTGTGTGGAGCTCCGAGATGCCCCGCTCTTTTCCCAGGATGAAAATCACTGTGTTGTGGCGAAACCGGCCACAGGGGTGAACTGGTATGGAGGCGGGCTTGTCGACCACGAGGACCTCACCATCGTCCACCAGGATCTCGAGCGGTCTGCCGACTACTGGGGGCTCATGGCGGTGCACCGTGTTCCTCATGTGGTCATTATTCTGTGCATGGTTCAGAAAGAGGAAAGCTTTTGTTTTGTTTATCTGTAGTTTATCATCACCTCTTTAAAAAGGACATGACCTACGACCTCTGGCTGTATCATTCTCTTAATCTTATATGGCGTCTGCACAGAAAAATAGATGAGATAAATAACATCTTTTTAACAATCCCAGATAAACTTTTAGGAGTAGAAAAGGATTACGTTAGATGCAGAGATGCAATTCCAGTGGGAAAGAAAAAGAACTTTACGAATGCAACATACATTTACAAATATACATTTACAGCCAGTTTCCCAGACATGGGTTAAGCCTAGTCGGAGACTAAAAGAAAAATTCAATGAAAATCTCCAATGAAAAATGTTTTAATCTTGAACTGAGCTTGATCCGTGTCTGGAAAACTGAGCCTTGAAGTTGAACAGATGAGCCATAAATTGTAAATGTCAGTTAACCAGTGGTAGAAGAAGAACAGAGATCCTCAACTTAAGCCAAAGTACTAAGACCACACGGTGAGAATACGTAAAAGTAAAGTAGTCTGTCAGCATTTTACTATTATATATGATGTTTTTGAATTCATGTGTAAGCTGCATTTTACTGCTATACGTGTTTTAAGCTCATTTTAACAGCCTTATGTATAGTTTGGAAGTTTAATCTACTGCTATGCGTCATTCTCTAGAAGACCATCATGTGTGTAACTTTGCTGTCTCTAAAAAAAAAAGTCAACTTTTCACGAGGTCAGAAAACACAGGCCTGTTTTCAGCTTTTTTGACTGTGTTTTGCAAGGTTTGTAAGACTTTCATCAGCGTAAGAAAGAGGAGAATTTCAGAAATCAATCCATAGAGACACTAAATCCTTCAGTTTATCAGGAACACGTAAAAGCAACACATTTGGAAATACGTAACTTGAACTGGACGGGAAGGGGATGGAGAACTGTAATCTGGAAAGCAGCTAAAGCGGTCAGATACTGAGGGGTAATATTTTCCTCTGAGATGTTCTGAAGTGTAAGTATAAAGCCAGGGGTTTTCCCTGCATCATAAGACTGAAGAGCAGCAGCTTTGCAGAAACACAGTGGGTTTTTTTTTTCTGGAAATAACATGTTTAAAAGTGGGGGTCGTGTGTCACAAAATCAGAATTGTGTATTGACTTGATCAATGAGCGGATGTGCCAGATTTGCTTCCCATTTCTTTAAGCTATTTTCAAAATATACTGTAATAATATAGCTCCAAAGTTATGCAAAAATGCACCATTTTCAGTCCACAAAAAGCCACCACCGTACCCGAGCTGCATAAAACGGAAATACCCGAGATCTGTGCTTCAGTACTCGAGTCCAAGTCATTCTTAGACGCCACTGACCCTGAGCACGACGGAAAGGTCCTCCACAGGTGTCTCGTTGAGGCGGATGCGGCCCTCTTTGACAGCCCTGTGGTAGTAGTCTATGGACTCCGCTCTGAACTCACTCTTGAACACCTCCAGAAGACTCTTTCCAATCCACCGACCTTTGCAGTACGTTTTAAAGTCAAAGTAGTACGGACGCACTTTGCGGAGGCCACCTTCAAAATAATAGGAGGTCTCGTCGAAATGCTCCTGGCTGAAGCTGACACCCGGGTTGCGTTTCTGCGGCGGAGGGATGTACCTCTCGCCCGGACGGAGCTTCTTCCCTCCCGCTCCTCTCCGCCTCTTCCCTCGGCCACGTCCCTCGGGTTCGTCGCTTTTGCGTTTGCCGCTCTCGGCGCCGTCTTTCTCTGCGGCGACTTCCGCGGACTCCACACTGTTCACCTCCGCCGGTGCTCCCGGTGCTCCCGGCGCCAAAGCCGCCGCCTGCTCCATAGTCGAGCTGCGCTGTTGACACCGCACAAAAATAAAAGGACGACTGAGAGACTGGTTGCAGTTATGAGGAGCAAAAATGCGATGCTGTTCTGTGAGTCCGCGGCTGTTAGCTGTAGTTTGACCCGAGAGGAACGACAGTAAATTACATCTTCTAAAACTGACCGAAACACTCACGTGCATCGCTTTCTCGCTAAAGGTCCTTCTCGCTTCAGACGCACAGCAATGACGTAGAAATGTAGTCCACTTAGTTTACATGTAGTCCATATCCTGCCATTTCTTCTTCTGTTCGGTGTTTGATGGCGGATGAACTCCTCACTGGAGAGTTGTCGCCACCAAATGGATTTTTTTAACCGAATATATGTCCAAATAAACTAATATCATGATTATTTCAGGTTTGTCTAAGTAAATGAATAAAATACAACATGTTGTTGCTTTGAGTTAAAGTGTTCAGTGTTCAGTCGGCTGTTTTGCAGCAGACGTTTGAAGCAAATACATGTAGAAATAGTAAGAAAAAGCACAGGAGTTATCACTAATAACATCATGGCTCTGTGCGATCTAAGTGACCCTAAGCAGCTAAGTGCCTGCTGCTTTTTTAATCGACATATCTTTCTTTAGAATATTATTAAATTACTGCTATATATATATATTTTTTTTTTAGATCCACGGACAGTTCATGATTATTTATCTCTCGGTCTAGTTGCACCACATACATTATATTTCAAGCCGTGTAGCAATAATCATGCATCGATTTCCAAAAAAATGAAATGATAAAGTGTCCATTTAGGGAGTTTTATTAATAAATGTGGTGAGTGTACACATAATTTACATCATTTCATACTAGGGTTCTCCGGTAATCTTTTCTATATATATTTTTTATTTACACCTGTCTTACTACAGTAACAATGCTTAACACAACATATCATACCTATACAATGCACTATATGACTAAAGTAAGAGGAAAGTTATTTCAAAATAAGCAGTGAAATGACCTTAAATTATTTTGTTGCTTTGTTAAATCCTTATTAATATCCCTTGGCCTGTGCTTGTTTTCGTATACAGTATGTATGTAAAATGTATCGTTCATTCTGAAATTCCCCAAACAATGCTTACGATCATCAAGCTCCAATCGCAGCTCTCTAAGTGGTGAAGTTTCCCCATGGATAATACAGTTACTCAAGCTACCACCTTTTTTTTTTTTTGTTATCCTCCATGTCTGACTGACTCCACGGAGCCTATAGAGATCAGGAGAGTCCAGTGGTTGGTTAGTCATTACTCACTGTTTTAGCACTCTAAGGCAATCTGGTAAGGAAAACACAACAGGCTCCTCCTTGTATGTTGCTAAGTGACAACCCAGGGGGGCAGGTGGCCGAAGGACCGGCGCTCGGTGAAGCCACGAGCAGCGCTACGGGACCGAGGAGATGCAGCACCAACGCCACCTCCTGCAGGGGCAACCACACTGCAATCAGAGCTCCCCTCTGGAGAGAAAAGGAGGTGGGATGTTGTCACTCAAACAAACTTATTATAGTTACACCTGATCCAGATAATGTACAGAAAAGGTATTTATCAGGAGGGCTGGGCGATAATTACTATTGCTGTGTATGTTTTTCTTCTGTCTTTAGGGCTTAGAAAATGTTTCGGTGTTAATGTTTTATTTACTTTATGTAATTTCTATGTATATTTTGATGTTGAACAAACATTTTATGATTATAATAGTTTTGAATGTTCTACCTGTAGATTTGTGAGATCTGCTGTTTGGTGTTTGTCATGTTCTGACCTTGAAGAAGAGTTAAAACCACAAATAGCTGTCATTTATGTTGTTTTCACCCCGTTGAATAGGAACTCTGATTGCACTCATTTTCTTTATTTTGATTTAATGTTGTGAAAGCCAGCGCACAAAGTGAACAAAATAAGCCCTGAATCATATAATCAGAGACCGCGCGTGTGTTTTTGTCTTGTTCTTGTTCCGTCTTGTGTCTGTTGCGAACATGGTTTATGTCATTTTTGTCTTGTTGTGGCTTTTACATTGTTTTCATCTTGTTGTGTCTTTTACGTAGTTTTGCTCATTTTGCATCTTCTATGAATGAGTCATTTAAAAACCACAAATAACCTGGCTTTTTCAACTTTCACTCAGCTGGTGGAGGGATAATGATTTGACATTTATCGGGATAATATTGATATTGACTGACTTATGAAAACGTTTTTTGTGATAACATTTTTGGTACTGTCGCCCAGCCCCTTTTATCGGTATATATAACACCCATTCCTTCACAGGTGTTGGTTTAAAAGTGGACAGTTATGAGCATGTTCATACCCAGGCCACTGACGCCTTTTGTCAGTCAGAGGGACGTAGACCACTCCCATTAAGGCTTTCTTAAGGAAGGTCCCATCGCTCTGCCGATCATACTGCTCTAAGACTTGACTGCCACCATCCGGGCCCACTGGGAGAACCAACCGCCCACCCGGCTTCAGCTGCTCCAAGAGCTTAAAAAAAGAGGAAAAGTTTCACATGAGTTTACTGTCCATTTCAAGACACTTCTCTTTGTGTCTTCCAAGTAAATACATCATGCCGTTGAATATAACATAGATATACTGCAATATTTTAACCTTAATGTCAGCGCACAATTGGTGCAAAGGAATAAAGTAATGATTTCCCCTATTCCATTATAATCGGCTCCATTTATATGATACTAGAACTATACATGTCCTTACTGCTTTAGGAACAGTAGCAGCAGCTGCACCAACATGAATGGCATCGTACGGCGCTCCGTCCGGGTGGCCCTGCCTTCCATCTCCCACTGTGGACATGTGACGGTGTGACTTATTTTGTGGCGCATCTGAGCAGTTTTTGCATCCATATCTGAGACATGGCCTGACTCACCAACAAGTTTGATGCGTCCCGAGGACAGCAGCTCTGGGTCATCACTCTGCACATTTTTTATTGACATCTGAACCAGTTCATCGATGTGTTCAATGCCCACCACTCTGCCAGTGGGACCTGTCTACAAATGTCAGAAAAATGCAGCTTTATGTCAATTCACGTCAAGCCTCTCTAGGAAATATACTCATTTTTTTTAACTCACCATTCTTGCAAAGCAGGCAGTCAGATAGCCACTTCCTGACCCGACATCCAGAGCCGATGCCCCTTCAGTGAGCTTGTCACTCAGCAACTCCAAAGCATGAGCGTGCTGTCAAACCACAGCCCATAAGAAAACTTTCAATGAAGGACGTGGGAGTACAGAAGGCAATTACAAATTCCGTCCAAAATGTATTATTTGTCGTATGCTCTGCGCTCATGCAGTAATATGTTACTTGATGTTACTCACCATATGTGGTGCACTGATAGTTGCCCTATAGCCTGTGATAAGAAACACACAAAACACAAAGTCATGACACATGTGCCAATTTTACTGTAAAGAATTACTGAATAGCTGCTCATGAAACAGTTATTACTCCACAGTGAAGTTCAATATTCATTCAAATAACTGGCAGTGATGAGCTTGTGATCGTAGCATATGTGTTTAGAAGAGTGACTAGAATGAATACCTATAGACTGAGGAGAGTCTGCGTAGGGATAATCTCTAGAGTAGATCGCTCTGTCCGTCGCCAACATGGCATCGAACACTCTGTCATTGTGGATCACCCCGTGATCTGGAGGACAAAAGAGGAGCTGGTAAATGGCAAATGGTCAATATGGTCAATATGGACTGTGTTCAAGATAAACTCTGCAAGTCTGCTTCCACTGTTTGCTATTTGTGCATTTTGAACCTTGACATATGGAGTACATGATAAAGATCCTGTAATATCTGAACAGAGGCGGAGGAAGCACTCAGGTCTTTTACTTATACGAAAGTAGGAACAGCACAGTGTAAAAAGGTTCTGTTGCAAGTAGAGCTGCACAATTAATCGAATCGCAATCAAAATATCAGCCAAAGCAATTATATCACAAAAGGACTGAAATTCAATGGTCCAGTGTGTATGGTGACATTTTGGATTCAGTGACACTGAGCAGACAGACGTACTAGACGAGCTGGAAAAAATACACATTTTAGAAGTATCAGTAATCTGTGCATTTCCTTTAGTAATGTATGATGTTGGGTATCTTAATCTTAATCAACATTAGTTGAGGGTTTTCCATTCCATTATAAGACTTGGTGCAGCAAGTGCTTTTGCACGGCACCTAAACTGAAAAAGTGGCTATTATTTGTGAAAAGGGGAATTGTGAATTAACTTGATCAATTAGCAGATTTGCTTTGCACTTCTTTTACTTATTTGCTAAAAAAAATGCAACAATATAGGTCCAGGTCCAAGTTATGCACACATCGTTTTTAGTCAATGTGATGTCAACTGATGTGTAGTTGAGTAGTTGAGTATTAGTAGTAGAAAGGAGCTAAAAGGTGTGCCTGTGAATACGCAGAAGTACTCAGTGACACAGGTACAGTCTTACCCCTCAGCCTGCTGATGAGCTCTGGATGTGTTTTGCCGCTGGACATCCACGCCATGGTCCGGGACAGCAGCACACCCATAGGGACTGCCACTACTGCCAGGCGCAACACTGCTCGCATCTCCTACACCGGATCTCCCTGCAGTGACATGATGGTCAGCCCCGAAAACCCTGAGTACATAACACACGCACAGCTATGACGTTCATTAAAGGTCTTGTCCTCCGTGTAGCAGCGGGCACCGCGGTCCGTGGTTTGACATTACAGGTAAAACGGAACTGATGTATTACTGAAGTCAACTCCACAGTTAGCCAAAACAACTGACCCGCCTCCACCGTTTACGGCTGAAACGACGAAATAACTTAACACTGTCAGCCGTAAATATCGTCTGACGGTTCGTAGCTACACATTAAAACGGTAAATGCTTCTAGGTAATGGAATTGATCAGAGGTCAGCAGAGACTGTTTACCTTCGTAGCTCGCCACCGTTCCTTCCACTCGCAGCGACTTCCTGACCCTTCGCTGAAGAGAACCACAGCGATTGGCCAATAAGATGCACGCGTTACAGCGTCAACCTCAGATCCAATCATCACTCAAGTTTTTTGACGGGCGGATATAAAATCCAATCGTGTGACCCCAAAACAAGGAAGTGGGATGTGTCGTTAAGGCTGGGCGATCATGGACACAGTTAGCTTGCGAGAATATATTTAATCTTTAAATTCATACATCGTAGGGAGTAACGCTCAATCTCTTGGGATTTGCGAACAGGTAAGACGTCCACAAGACGGATTTGTGCTTTTATTAGAATGACACAACGACTGAAATAAGAAACAATAGCAGGCGCAGCTTAGGTTAGCTAATGAATGTCAAATGAAGCTCAGATTGGTCGTCCATTGGTCGTTTTAATTAAATTCCTCTTTTGTCTTTTATCTCGATGTTGTACGAGCACGCCCATTTAAACGCAGCTGAAATAAAGCGACGTGAGCACGCTTTAAGATAACTGATCTTGATAACCGTGTCTTGGCATCTGTCCACCAGTGTCTGGTTGGATCACAATGATTGACGACTTCGAGGGTCAAGAGGTCCGATCCAGCGGTGAGCTGTGGTCCGAAATCTGCTCCAGCCTGCCAGAAGTACAAGCTGAGACAACTCCAGACGACGACACAGACTTCAAAGACTCATTCCAGCCAGCTGCACAGGTCGGGGAGCAGGTCAATGGACAAACAAATGGGACGTCTACCAGTTCACCCACCGCCAAATGGGAACCCATGGAGGACTCTGAGATCTACATAGCCACTTTAGGTACTAGATTTCCTTTGGGTCTATCTGTATTTTCATACATCTTCCATCCAAATCCTTCCTCAACAAATATGTATGAGGGATTGTATGGGATGAAAATCTGAAGAGCTGTATTCTTGGTGCAATGGTTTTCCCACACACAGTCCATAATGTAGACAATCCACCACAAATAATAACTATAATCTCTTCAAAATATGTTTTTAGACTACAGTGTAAAGCGGGCAAAATAGCCCAAATGGTTGGGAAATTGAGTATGGTGTAAGCCACAGCTCGAATCTTGCAATGGCCCGCACTTTGCTACGCGTACATTCTCAAAACTACAAATGAATTCATCTGACTTTCCACTAAAAATGTTTTTTTTCGACGCACACTGTATGCTTTGTTGCAGAAAACCGCCTAAAGAAGCTGAAGGGCCAGTCTAGCGATGTGACGTCCAGAGATATGTTGCGCTCCTTGTCTCAAGCCAAGAAAGAATGCTGGGATCGGTTTCTGCATGATGCTCAGACCTCAGAGCTCTTCCAAGGTGGTGACATGGATGAGAGGTATGATGTGTTTATGCTACCACCTGTGATTTTTCTGTAGAAATTCAACGTAACAACCCTTCAGCATTTGTTGTTCTTCTCTTGAAATATGAACTGTTTCTGGGTTGTTTTTCAACATCAGATGTTCTTAATTTATATGTTACTTGTTAATGAGAAATTAGTTTTTTTTTTTGTTATTAATTTGAATATAGCTTATTTCTTTATTAAATCTGCAAAGCAAACATTTTGCTACATTTTTGCCTCACATTTGCACATAAGCCCTTAATGGCTTCACACATTTTTCGTCACATTTATGACAAATATTGGCTTTTCAGTCATTTATTCATCATTTCCAACCTGCAGGTCTCACACACAGGCTGGATACAGTGGTAATACACAGACTTAGAAGAAGTAAAAGATTGTCTGCCTGGACGAGTGTCTCTGTTCTTGATTTACTCCTTAATCTACAGACAATTGCTTCACTCAAGCCCATGTAAAAGAGTTTTTATATAATAAACTCACTGTCTAACTTAAAGCCCTATTCACATTACCTGGCGACCTCTGGTAATTTGTAATAATTGCAGAGCTCGTCTGGGATTTTAATTGGTGTGAATCTGCCATGAAATTCCACCGCAAGTTAGTCCCATCATCTCTGTGACGTTGGGTGATTTGCAAAGTTTTTCTTTCTTTTCTCCTGCTTTTCTCAGAACTACGGAAGCTGCGCTGGCAAATATGAATTATAGATTTGACAGAATTTTTGGTGTGAATTCAGGGAGGCTCGTGTCACTACAGAGCATGGAGAAGAATTCAGAGAAGGCGCCAGCTCAAATCTATCAGAGGAGTGAAATCTCAAAAGATGACTGACGACGTTTACGGCAGCGTGTGGTCATGAACATTTTTCTATCGTTCAACAGGCTCAACAGTTATTATTATGTGGCAGCTTATTAATCGCGACCCTCATCATCATATCTGGGGGGGATAATGTCAGTAAATTAGAATAAAACACTGATTTGCTGATCGCGTCTGGATGCGCCACATGAAACACAGACGTTGGGAGTTAATTACTAAATCACATAAAGGTCCCCAGGTCCCGTGGAAAAAGCAGACTGTAGTCTATCTTCACATTATCTTCATAATAGTGCAGTATGCTCTTTTTACCAGTTTATGTGTGAAACCTACTCTCCCAGGTCCAATCTTTAAATAAACGTCTCCTTATCTTAATGGCCTTCGCTTTTTGTCTTCCTCCCTTTCTAGTGCTCTTGAACACTTCAAGAGATGGTTGATCCCTGAGAAAGTGGCAATCAGCGCAGAAGAGCTGGAATATCTCCTGAGACCATGTCAGAGTAAAGACGCAGCCGGACCGAACACACAAACACAGAATGAAGAGGACGCAGAGCGAGAGGCGCACAACTCTGAGGAGGATGAAACCCACAGCCCAGAGAAATAACCGTGCTGAAGTAGCAACACTGAAAGAAGTGGTAATTTGGACTGCATTCACAATGGCGGACTCCTCACCTCACTCATTTTGAGCTTTCATCGCAGTGTTTTTGGCCAAAGCTTTTGTTATCGGCGGTCACACGGGCGATAACAGCCTCATTATCCTCTGTAACCCCAGCAACTGAGTGTTAAGTACTGATTCAGTCACACGTGTTTTGTCCTTGCTATTCATCCCTTCAGTCACAGTGCACCATATTAAAGAATGACATCATGCTCTTTCATTGTGCAGCAAATTCTAATTTAGCCCGTGTAGTGACTACTACGACTAAATCTGCAACAAAAATGGCTGATTATCTTAAATTCATATGCAAATGTTAGTCAAGGACCGTATGCAGTATCATGTAAGAGGCACTATTTTTTTCTCTGTTGAGTAGCTGTATTCTGTGATATATATTCCTGAAAACAATGAAACAGATCGTGTAACGTGTCTATTTTTGCCTTATTGATTTTACATAGAAGGTTTTACCCACGATTCAATAAAAATAAGTAGATTTGGTTCTGTTAATTTGTCGACAAACATTTGCAGTACTGTTGTATGCGGTCAACGGACAATCCCGTGGTCTACCTTTGGGGAAACATCTTTGTTTTTTTTAGTTGTCCATCCACTTCGTGTCAGGGGGAGTAACAGTGAACTTGGAATAACATCTGCAGGGTTTTGCCTAGACTTTCATAGGGTGTAGCTGCCGTCACGGTTAAAGGATTTTCCCCAGGTTTGTGGAAGAGTCAGACGAACGGGTGGGGGGTTTGGGAGTCCTGCTGCAATAAATGTTTTTCAATAAAAACATAGAATTTTGGAGCATTAGTACTTCTATACATGTGAACATAAATTTGACAGATAATAAGCAAACAACATGCAAAAAGCTACAAAAAAAAAACTTGCTAAAGACGTGAAACCAATATTACATCTGGGAAAAGTAATTCAGTCAGTTTTATTATTTAGTTTGGCTTCTCTGCAGCCCAAAACGGCTGGGTTTATAACGGTACGGAAAACCCTGATTTGTATGCTTTTGGCTCTGAACGAGCTCCGTCGAGTCAAGTGAAAAACGACGAATCATTTAGGTATTTGAGACTAGTGGTTAGTATTGAAAATGAATGAATGAATGTTTGAAATTAGTGGTAAAAAAAAAAAAAAAAGATGTAGGCATTATTTACCAGGCATGGAGAGTGCAATGGAAGACATTATCCAGCTGCATCATGGGACGTGAGGATTCCACTGTTTGAGGAGCTTGAGCCGAACTTGGAACCGAATGTCAGGATAAATGAGCCACTGCTGGAACAAATGTGGTCATTCAAATTCATATTTTACTTTACTGGAAGGACAAATATAAACCTTCAATGCAGTGAGAATAACAGAATAGCGGTATAATTATAAAAAGGGATAACATTAACAATTACGGGACAGAGAACCAGGTGGAATGGTGAAAAGAATCATTATTTATTATGATATACTGTACTGTATGTATATACTGTTTTCTGCAGTGGCTAT
>JAPQRN010000016.1:21740006-21751415 GCA_037367275.1 Coranthus polyacanthus | reverse complement strand
TTGTAAAGTAACATCTATAATGACATTTGGAGGAAGGGAGGAAATATTATTGGGAAGTTAAAACTGCAAATTGTGGGTAATGTCTTCACATAGTTTGAACAACTGTCCACTGTAATGGACATGAACGGGTTTCTACTTGTTTCAGTGTGTGCATCACAAAGATTATAAATGAAGTTGACCCGAGGGAGTGATCTGAAGTTATAAGATGGAAAAAAAAAAAAGTATAAATTGCTAGTGTTTGCACCACATAACAGCATTTTCCTGATTTAATTGTACCACCGGGGCAGCATCTGCAACCATCACGTTGTGCGCATTTGGAATTGCCCACGAAAGTTAGCGCCATTGAGAGTCCAAAAACGTAGCGCAGATGAAAACAAACCTAAATGTGTTTAATGTTTCCCCGTCCTCCAGCTCCATGGCCATTTTTCATCAGTTTCACAATCAGCACCGGTTCTCTTCAACTAACCTTATGCTAATGCAATTTGTCCTGGATTACCCTTTGCAGATGATTCGGTGAATCATCCTGGCCTGCTGCTTTTCAACAGCCATGGCACCGGGACTCGCAATTTCTAAATTAGCTTTACTACCATGAATATTCAAGATGTGTACCTCTAAAGAGAGATCGTGGCTTGACCCCGAAGTGTTCAATTTCCGCACCGTTTGAGCTGGGTCGGGTTCTGGGTCTGTTCGAGAAGACGCGCAGCTGGAGATGTGGCAAACAGTATTAATCACGATTAAGGAAAAAAAAAAGAAAGTGTGGGCAGAGACTGGTACGGGCAATATAATATTGATTGTTTTTCCGTCTCATGCAGTGGGTTAAAGCCGGCTCTTCCACTCAGCTGAGGTGCTCGTTAGGAGGATGACAATATTATTGGAAAGAAATGTCATAAAATGTGAGCAGGGTCTTTATAAGTTGAATATTTATCATCTCAGGCTCATTACAAGTCCCAACAGAAACATTATGGTGATTCAACAGGAGATAAAACATCACAGGGCATTATAAACGTGCAATTTATGACCAAAGACGCACTAACGCTCCCGCAAGGAATATTATGAGAGACTGTAATGATTGTTCATCAGAGGTGATAAATGAGACTGAAACAAGAGACGGGGAATCTTCTTCTTCTTCTTCTTCTTCTTTTTTTTTTTAATGCTGGAGGTGACTCATTCACTTGAACATACACTGTGCCGTGAGAGAGAGAGGGAGACAGAGCGCACGTCTTTATTCAGAGACAGAGCGGCTGCAGCGGTGAGGTGAGACCACACGACGGCGGGACTCCCCGTGGACACCGAAGGCTCTGTCTGCCAAGTTCCTAGAATTACAACCAAAAAAAAAAAACCAAAAAAAAAAAAAACAAAACACAGACGTCTCCGAGAGGTACCCGTTCTTTCTCATTTGCGCTTTAACTCACGGTTCGTGCAGCGTAACAATCATTTAGGTTGAACAGTTTGAATGTCTGCGTTAAATGGTTATGTGTGTGATGTTCAGCGTATCTGGGTTTTTCTGTTTGTTTGGTTTTTTTTTTTAATTGTCACAAATCATCAAATCTCATAGATAAAGTTTTGTTTTGTTTGCTCCATCTCTAATAGACAAAGAGAGATAATAATTCATACCATTATCAGACTTTGCACAACAGGAGAACATGAGATAATGGGACTGTTGCTTTTGTGGAATTGAACTAACCTGAAAATATTTGCCTTTTAGATTTTTTTTTTATTTTTATTTTTTATTTTTTTGGGGGGATAAAATTAGAATTCAATACTTTTCAGTGAACAAAATGTTTTACAAATAAGCTGTTGTAAAATTGGAGCCACAAATGCAGCCACTTCAGAGACGGATGTCACTCATCCTCAGCTCATGTTGCACATATGGAGATCAGCATCTATGAGTGTATTTTATTGCAATTGCTAGATTACATATACGTGATTGATGTTTTAGGGAATGTTTGCTTCTAAGAAAGACATTGCCGCCGTACGTGTAAAGAAAAGAAGACAGGTACCACGAATGACAGTCAAAGTGGCAAAGTGGCTGAGACAAAACGTCGTACGGAGAAGAGGAAAATAACCTGTTGGGATGAGGGAAAGGGTTTTTACTGAAGGGTGTTTTTAAGCCTTTTTTTAAATGAGATTGAGCGACTGACTCAGAGTTTTTCTATTCTTAGACCCGTCTCTTCGATCTTCGTGTGATGTTGGTAGTGTGTTTGATTAACATGCAGAAAAAAAAAACAACAACACCTAAAATACAAAACAGTATAAGTTAGACCATTTGGAGTCATGTCAATAAATCTGTTTTTACTCATACTGTTTTATGTTCTGTTTTCTCTGCAGTTATGGATTGGAAATCAGAGCACAACTCTTCTACTCCAGAGTCTCCATCTTTATCTGACTCTTCCTCTCGCTTTTCCTGCTGCAACTCCTCCCTCCCCGTCTTCACAGCCTCCTCATTTTCACCTCCTTCCTTTTCAGGTCTGGATTTGCTCTTCGACCTGAAGCTTCTCTTCATCCCCCTCTACTCCGCCGTGGTCCTGGTGGCCTGTTCCGGCAACGTCCTCCTGCTCTTTCTCATCTGGCACAACAATAAAAGACACAACACCACAAACTTCCTCATCAGCAACCTGGCTCTGGTCGACCTGGTCATGTGCATCTTCTGCGTTCCTTTGACGGCGTCCTATGCTTTCGACAAGCGTGGGTGGGTATTTGGACCCCACATGTGCCATTTTGTCTCAGTCATGCAGTCTGCAGCTGTCTACGCAGCGGTCTTGTCTCTCATGGCTATTGCTGTGGACCGTTATGTTGTCGTGGCTTATCCCATCCGCAAAAGAGCAGGTTGCCAGTTCTGCTGGGGTCTGGTGGTCCTGATCTGGCTGTCCTCTCTGGCTCTGTCCACACCTACAGCGCTACACACGGTTTACCTGGACTTACGTGCTGCCGGTCTGCAGATGGCTGTGTGTGAGGAGTTTTGGGACGGCCAGGAACAAGGGCGCCTCATCTACTCCTGTTTTATTCTCTTCTTCTCCTATTTCGTCCCACTGGCCGCCGTCTCCATTTCCTACTGCGCTATATCGTGTCAGCTGAAACAGAGGACTGCCCTGGGTTTGACGGCGTGTCCACAGCTGAGATCTGCACGGGCGGCCTGGAGCAGAAGGAGGAGGAAGACCTTCTGCCTGTTGCTGGTGTCTGTTCTCTGTTTCGCCTTTTCCTGGCTCCCCTTACAGGTACGCAGAAAGCAATTGTTAAATTGAGTTTGAGGGTGGGTTGTGTTTGTGATACTTCTACTCTGTGACTCTCTCAAATGAATTTGACGCAATGGCTGAATTGGATAAATTTTTCTTTCCAGGTGGTGAATCTAATCCGCGACCTGGACACAGACTTCTCCATCTTGGGGAAGAACTACGTAAATGTCATCCAGGTGTCGAGTCACCTGTTCGCCATGAGCTCTGCCTGCTACAATCCTTTTATTTACGCCTCATTACATGACAAGTTCCTGTCTTACCTGTGTCCTACCTACTTTCTGTCCCGGAGAAGAGGAAAAGGAAGGGACGGAGGACAAGGGACAAGCATCCTGACTATCTCGCACAGAGTAGTGCGCCTTCACACCACGTCCACTGGGGCAGATTTACCAGGTGCTGCCGTAAATAACATTGTTCCTCTCGACCACTATGCTTAAATTGTGCTCAAGCTGAACTGGCTGGTGAATTTTACCAACTGGTGTTTTCACACACAGCTGGATGAAAGTCGCTGCAGCAGATGTCACATGTTTTCTTCAGGCTGAAATGAATTGGAGTCATGCCAGCTTGAACACAGATGCAGTGAAAAAATGATTCAAATTAAGCACAGTCATGTTCAAAACCTCGAAAGTGAGGTTGTTTGGCTTTCAATCAACAGCTGCACTGTGTGTGCTGCTGATCAGCTCGTTAAAAAATTAAAGGCTCATTATGCAAGATTTGTGCGTGCGTTTACATGCGTAGGAGTCTGTGTTGTGCTTGGGAGCCGATCGTTTGTTGATGTTAGACAAATCCATTTCTAAGCTAACAGTAGCTCGTGTCGCACTTTGCGGATTCTGTAGAGAAGCAGAAAACAGGCAGTGGCCACGTGTCCATAAAATGTCGAGCAAATTTGAAGCGAACCCTTATTTACTATTATTTAGCCTTGTTTTGAAATGACAAAAAAAAACAAAAAAAAAAACACCTCGAGCGAGCAAAAACACTTTTTTTTCTTCCAACTTCCGTAAAACATTTTCTAATGCAAAACTTCAAAATGCTCATTAAATATATTTATGGAAATGCACATATTGAAGAAGTTGAGGATGAGCTTAAGGA
This sequence comes from Coranthus polyacanthus, assembly GCA_037367275.1. Lineage (NCBI taxonomy): Eukaryota > Metazoa > Chordata > Actinopteri > Kurtiformes > Apogonidae > Coranthus > Coranthus polyacanthus. Next base: position 21,747,096 of record JAPQRN010000016.1, on the reverse strand, counting down.
CTTTCACGGTAAAAAGTCGAAATTAACAGAGAAATGGAGTTAGCCAACACCAACAAACGAGCAGCTCCCAGCACACACAAATCTTAGATAGTGAATCTTTAAAACACGTACAAAAACACTGCAAAAAAAAAAAAAAGAAAAAAGTTTCTAGATGTTTTACGTGAAAATGTGAGCTTTGAAATCGACGGTGCCAGTACATTTTTTTTATTGTTCATTTCTAGCAAATGATGTACATATTCATATTCTCCTGTATTCCTAATACTGTACCAACGTTATCGTATGTTTTTTGTGCATAATGGTGATCGATTTGAGACGTTTAAATATGCTGTGATTCCGCCGGTGTTCTCCTTTCAATCCTCTCCTCTCTCACCGGTGGATCCCACCTCGTTCTCACCTGTTTCCAATCACCATTCTGGATTGTGCGTGTCTCCAGCTGTGTTTCCTTGTGTTTTGTCGTGTTTCATTTTGCTCTCGGACTTCCCCTTTTTTTTTTTTCCAGACACGTGACCCCCTTGAAATCCCTGGTTTTCTACCTGTCTGTAAGCCTTGGTCTCCATCAGTAAACCCCTTGAACTACACGCTTGTGCCTCCGTGTCTTCATTTGGGTCCTTTCACTGCTCCCTTGAAACAAACCCTGACAAAACGCTACTTTAACTGATGCTCATGTGTAAGTGTATGAGGGTAATTACACACCTAATGTGTCATGTTTGGCATTAGATCTATTCATGCAAATTACGGTCCTTTTCTCCGCAGTTATTTTGTGCTCGTAACAGGGTAAAAAAGGAGGATGAATGATGGATTTCTTCAATTCGGCGCAGCTGTGAATCACCGAATGCTTTTCACAGTTTGTGCCGCGGCTGTGACATTTGACGAGCACAGCACAGTATTGAAAACCAGTGTGTTTAAATGTCATCTTTCACGTGGAGAAAAAAGAAAATCTGTGTCTGTCTTCATTATATTTAAAAAAAGTTCACAAACTGAGAGTGAAGACAGTAAACTGACCCAACTGAAGGTCGCAATGCAGAATAAAACTACCAGTTAAGAGCTGCAGGTACGATTGTTTTTATCCGTGCAAATGTTTTAAAAGCTGTCACACTTCGAAATATATATGATACGATACGTACGTTGAACTGCAGCATAGGTGCCATTACTGCATTACTATTTGTTGTGGTTTTCAGAACCAACAGCTCAGGTTGCTTTTCTGGAAGATGAGTCACGTTTAACTGGAAAGAGCATAAACAACCAGCAGGTGAGTCATGTCTTATTAGAGGTTTTCTCAGGATTTTTTGACCTGACAACCCGTTTGAGGTTGCCATGACTCCAGAGATCAGTTATAGCTGTAGAAGTCGTAGGACGGCACATTGAAATTCTCCCATGTAGAGCTTGCATAGACATCCGAACGCAGGGGTTCCCAAACTTTTTCAGCCTCAGACCCAACACGCAAATGTGGTGTCTCCTCAGGACCCAGATGTACAAAAATACACCAGAAATGACATAACATCTACGTTGTTTTGTTTCCACTGTTGAGACGCTGCACACGGCATCTGAAATGAAAAAAAAAGAAAACTCTTCTGTTTGAATTAGACAGAGGTGGATGAAGTATAATTAGAAAACTGAATCATTTAACAGATTATAGTCAGATATAATGGTTTCCAACGTTGCATAAAACTACACGTGAGGAAAACTGAGGGTCTTTTCATTCAGCGTAATGCTGTAAAATGAATACCTGTTTACATGTTGCGGTGATGAGATAATTGTTTAGATTAAAATATGTTTCTATGTTAATAATGCCATCATTTACCATGCGTTTTTGCTGTCAAAAAAAAGGAGAAAAAGTAGTTTAATGTTTCTAATTAACAATATGTTACGGTGATCAATTTGCATCCTCACCGTTTCTCTAAAAATGTCTGAAAATACCTCCAAAATTATTATGATTTTATACTGAATAGTGATAATAGATCACACGTCATATAAAGAGGAAAAATATGTATTTGCAGCAGTCTTTGATTTTTGCTTTAATATGTGCAATGTTCACTAGAATTACCCTTTAAAATAATCTGTAAACTACTGGGTAGATTAGTACATAGTCCTACATCATTAGTTTTTTATGCACAAGTTATAAACAAGTTAACTTTTGCTTGTAAAAGTAACAAGTAACTATAAGTGTCCAATAAATGTAATGGAGGGGAAGTATAAAGGAGCATAAAATGGAAATACTTTGGTAAAATAAAAGTTTACGAATTTTTATACATTTTACTGGACTGACGACCTGATAACAAAAAAAGGCTCCGTGACCCATTTCCAAGTTTGGAATCGTAATGGATCATAAACTGCGAGATTCAACTGGTGAAAAAAAACATAACAGGCAAACACAAAGCAGCCTTAGAAACGCTGAGGAATCCCAGATATCAAGAAAGTTCATGACAAGTTCCGACTCAAAGGTTCAGAACAAAAGCCTTACTCACTAAGTATATGTTATGTAACAATAACTGTCCTTCTCTGTACTGAAAGAAAAATATCACCTGAAAGAAGGCTTGTCTTTTGAGCTCTTTTGACATGTTTTTTTTTCATATAACCATGACAATGAGATGCTGCGGTAAAACAAAAGCTACCGAAAACCTTCAGCAGCATTTCTTTGTGTGCGCCGCTAAAGCCTTTAATGCGCGACTAATGCTGCAGCCTCTTGAAGTTAGCTCTTAATAATACTCTCAACCTAATAACACGGGGGGCATGAAGTGTATGACTGTGAGGAGCTTGTCAAAAGTGGGCAGTGGACGAGCTGCAGCCTGAATAGACGAGTCCACGAGAGAAGACGAGGAGAGAGGAGACACTGCCTCTCGAATAGCAAATCAAGTGCACATTTGTCACCTCTGCTAATGGGGGCAGGGAACGGTCCACGTGCAATTTACCGAAGGCAAATCACAGCTGTTCTGCTCGTCCTTTCCTCAGATCTGATGGCGGTGAATGAAAAATGTACACGTGAGCCGTCTTAACAGTCCTCACATGCTGGCGTATCCAAGTCACAAGACGGCATTTAAAGTTAAAACTGAAAACAGGGATCAGTAAATGATCTGTCTGTAAAAAGGCCATGAAGTCGGTTGGTATTTTGAGCAGAGCCTGTTTATTGATTAATCATTCCTGCAGTTTGACCTTTAATTACAGCTTAATTTATCCTCACGTTATCTGATACTGTCTGGGCGGCTCCTTCTCCCACTCATCTCAGTAAGATTATCCTAATCAAAAGAAATTTTGGAGAGTGGTGCTTTGCAAAGAGATGCGATCCTCGTTTCAGAAAATAGTTTTTTGATGTGAATGTTTACCAGACCCGTGTCTTCATGTATAAATATGTTCACATCAGTGCTTTCCAGAACGTCTTTCAGTTTTCTTCAGACATTCACAATCATTCCACGAGACACTCTAAGGACTTTCATTTTCTGTACTGCTGGACTTCTGTTAATCAATATTTTATCTCTTTGGAACAACTTGCGACCCCCACTTTAATCAACATCTACATCACCCGTATCTCAAAACCGTCCCTGGAAAAGTTGTCGTCTCGAAGGCAGCATGTGCAGTTGCTGTCCAGAATTTTGATATCACCGCTTTCTTTTTTAATTTGCATTTCCCGCACCGTCCCATCTTGCCTCGATTCGGGGATGTGCATAGTCGTAAGCCGTGCAAACAGACACGGGAGAGATGGCGTTTCAAGTCACTCCGACCTTTGCAATTGCTGCCCTGAACTTTGAAACGTTTAAAGAGGACAAACTCATCTTAGATCTTACATGGCATCATGAGGCCAATATGAGCAGAAAACTGTTCTTCAAAGACTGCGGTGTTGTTCTGATGTCTGTTCCTATTCTGCGACGATACAAAAACACTCGGCGAGCAACAAAGAAGACAATTTGGAACAACCTTGCAGGGCCTTTCGAGCTGAAGAAAACAATTTACAGGCTTTCGCGTGCTCTTGTGTAGTTTTCATTCTCCGTAGACTCTGTGAAAAAGATAAAAAATAAAAAAATAAAAACACCTTCCGTTTGAGGCGCAGCTTTACCTTGAGGGTTGACTGTCAGCAGCAGCGGAAAAACATGCGGAGTTAGTGAGAGTTTTGATAGAGCATGACGATCCTGAATGTCAGATAAGTAACGACTTAATTGTTTCCTCTGCCTCTGGAGGAGATTCTGCACGAGCCAAAAGAGCAACAGGACAAACAAACAAAGACATCTGTTTTGAATTAAACGAGAAAGTTTAACCTCGGCTCATACGTAAACCAGGAAAAGAAGACACGATTAGCAGGTTCATAGTTATATCAAGGTGTCCAGCATTTTTTGTCCCTTGTCCTCGTGTCCCACATATTGAGATGATGTCCCGTGCTTAGATTTTGAAGAGAATATGAGTTCAAGCAGATTAAAGTTACATTTACATCCGAATGAGATGAAAATTCAAAACGAATTTATGGAAAATATGCAAATTTATGCTTGTTTCCAAGTTATATTTTCTTCATTTTTGTTCACTTGTTTATTTTCTTGCTTATCGTGTCGATCATTTTGTTTCACTTTTGCTCATTTTGTTTGCTTTGCTCCTTATTTTGTTGTTACGAAAGCCAGCGTATACAGTATTGAATCAAAATGAACCAAATCAGCTCAATCCTCATTCTTATTGAACTTTCTTAAGCTTTTTATTTCCAGCCAAAGGAGGAGAAAATACGAAGTGTAAGAAGATCTGAGGAGACAAAAGGGGCTTATGATTGCGATTGTGACGTTTTTTAACTTAGACGGACGTTATTTCTAAACGTAAGTCGACCTCTCAGTATTGGTAACGTGTCCTACAGCGTCACTAATTACAGAAATTGAATATAATATTCATAGTTATGTTTTCATAGTGCATAATCATCTGATAACATGAATTTTTGGTAGAATGAGCATGTTGTGCATGTCTCTAAAGCGGCTCCGAATGGACTTCCTCTTTACCTTTTTCCCGTTTTACAGCAGGTGGGATCCATCGTTACGCTGTATTACAGTCCAACACTATATTTCACTGTGGACCAGAGCTAATATCCTCTTAACTAAACAGCCCAGAATGAACAAAACAAACACTTTCATGTTGTTAGCGGCCAGGTCAGGGTCAGGTTGGGCGCGGTGGTGCAATCTGCAACCTCGCCACTAGATGTCACTAAACATTCCACATTGAACCTTTAATGACTAACTCGACGCACCGAATGTGTTGCAGCACATCTGACTCTCCCGCGTAATTTGATGAAAAGCGGTAGAAGAGGAAAAGCTATACAGTAATCTTTATGAGCTCAAGGTAGATGCTGTGGCAGGTCTGGTGTGCACAGCTGAAGAGAGGGCAGGAGAGGATAAAAGGAAAGTAGAGTGGTGCCAAATTGGACTGAGTCACATCTCGCAGGTGTGTAATTTAAACACCCCAGGACCTCTTCTGAAATGTACATGCACTCAGCATAAATCACGAACCCCCCCCTCACACAACGCGAGGACATGTTTAACACCTTTCTTCACCTTTCCAGACGCCTGAGAACATCATTTCTTAAAAAGGCTTTGGGAAAAGGTTTTCCATCTTTAAAAAAAAAAGAAAAAAAAGATGATGATTTCATTGGTCACAGACTCAAATGTTTATTTCATCGTTAAAGGCGTCATTAAAACGATGCCCGTGCTAACAGCGTTGTAATAAATCCACATTCTCTGACACACAAACACACACTACAGCGTGAACTGTGAACCGTGAACTGAAGCGCCTGAACTTTCTGACACTTTCCGCACACGCTCGCTGCTAAATGTGCAAATGATTTACCCCTCTACGCCATTTAAAACCTCATAACCTGATTGAGTAGCGGCAGGGGCCTCGTTCATATTCATCTGAGGCCTGAAGTTATATGAATTATGCCTCCTCGTTTGTGCTTTCAAGATGCTCACACTCCTGTCGCTCCTGTCACGATCTACGCAGCGCAACAGACAAACGGGCTCGTAATCATTCCAGGTCGAAGGGGGTGAATAAAATACAAAAGGAGAATCAACATGCAAAGGCTCAAAGTGTGTGTGTGGGGGGGTGTGATTTGTTTAGATGAATCTTTTCTTTGTGTTTTTCCCCTTGAATTAAATTAATTCGTAATTCCAAATTAGAAAATCATTAAAATGACAAAAGACACTGATTGGTTTTCTTGCCACATAATAATACATCTATCGTACCACCGTCTATGTGTGTGTCTAAAACATAAAACACCTGAAGCGGACGTAGCCTGATACAGAAACCTACATGAAGACGGTTCACATGAAAGAAACAGGAAGCGACGGAGCTGAGAGAATTCGTTCAGTTATCTGAGGATGACACATGGTAGAGTTGTAACCCTTCCCTTTTAAAATTACATTACCGAGTTTCTACCCTGTAAGTATATGGTAAGTTATAGTACATTGCTGAGTGATTACCACATACAAGAAAGAAAGATTGTTTGTTTTCCCTGATATTACCCTTTAACTTCTAAAAGATTCATCCATTGTCCACCAGTTAAAATGAACTTGTACCATATTAACTCCTCAACGTTACATCGTGAAATCTGACTTATATACATTCATAAAAATGAATGTCTAATAGTGGATAATAGTGAAGTATCTCGGGTGTATTTGCCTACTTATTTGCCATGTATTATATTACATTATACCAGTGGTTCCTGAACTTTTCAGCTCGAGACCAAAGAAATCACTTTTATGTTGTATTGTCTTGAACTGCCATAATGTCTACATTGTTACGGACTCTTCCACCATCAAAACAATGTGTCTGAAAGTCTCCCCTTTTTTTTTTTTTTAACATATTTCACGTCTTTTGTTATTGTCGTTACCTCTTTTACATCATTTTTTTTTTTTTTTTTTATGTCTGGTTGCATCTTTTACTTTCACATAACTTAACTTTTTGTCTTTTTTTTTTAAGCCTCGTGACGTCGTTTTCCTCGTCTTGTTGCATCTCTCACCTCTCCTTTGCATTTCACGTAGGCCAACATTTACACACTCTTCCAGACAACTCTCCTCGTCTATTTTAATATGGAAAATGTATAATAACGACAGTTCCGTGACCCATTTTGGAT
>JAPQRN010000016.1:21716255-21739906 GCA_037367275.1 Coranthus polyacanthus | reverse complement strand
CTCTTCCAGACAACTCTCCTCGTCTATTTTAATATGGAAAATGTATAATAACGACAGTTCCGTGACCCATTTTGGATCCCGACCCTAAGTTTGGGAAAGGCAACATTATACTATCTTCACCATACGTTTCTGATGAAATACTTAGTAATTAAGGAGCTGTAAAAGATTAGTAACATAATGCTCACTGCCTCAAATGTCTTTAAAACCCTTTGACGTGCAGCTGTCTCAGGATCAATAATGTGATTACTGTTGACTGATCTAATCAAATATTGGCAAACATTGGCAGAGTGAGCCACCATGTGGACAAAATCTGATACTACAGCTGTCAACAAGGCCATAAAAAAAAAAGTCACACACACAAACTCAAACTCATATATTATTTATTACAATTAAATATTTTTCTTATATTACAGAGGTCCATTTGAAACCATACAAATAATCTGTGCTGTGATTACGGTAACATTTCCGAGATATTTTCCAAACGCCATGCAAAGAATATGAACAGAAATTCACATCAGGAGAACCAACTTTTGTACACCTGGGAATTAAAAAGAAAATTCATGTTTCAACACCATCCCCTCCATCTCTCCGCGTGGGTTTTTTTTTTGTTGTTTTTTTTTTGTTTTTTTTTGGTGCAAACGTTACTTCGTGGTGACTCAAGATCAGACCAGCGTCGTGTGGAAAAAAAACATGAAAGGCATTTGGAAAGTGTGTAAAAACAACGGGAACAGCTCGTCCTTCTCTTCGTGGACAAAACGCTTGGAATACGAGGGTTAATGGGAACAGGCACCGAGGACCGATTAAGACATAAGTACACGCATCTTGATTAGACATAATTAGTTTGCTGAGTGATTCCTAAGGCCATAATATGTGGTTACTGACTCTGATCCAGAACACCCAGCGAGATTTTCATTTTCACAACCAAATCAAACCAAATGTTGTTTACCCAGTTCTGGTGTGTTGTTTTGTGCTGTTTGGGCTTCACCACATCCACCGTCCACCAATCGGACCTTTCAGCCAGGGTAGGCGTTTCCTTCTTTACACAGAATACCTTTGGTTTGCGAGTTAAGACGTTCTGCGAAGCCCACACATTATGAACATACTTATTATGTGTTATAATGCGCCCGTAGTGCTGTATGATCATAGAATAAGCACTGATGAATATAACAGTAATCATAACTCATTATTAAGCCAACGTCTATACCACATTTTTTGAGCATGCTTATGCGTTATAGTGTGTTGTCCATGATCAAAATGGGTTTTTTTTACTGTATGTTAGTACCTGTTAAAATACATTTGACAGAGTTATTGTTCTTGCATTGACGTAAACTCATTTTTTTTTCACTTTACTTAAACCAAACAGTCACCGCTTACATTAACTTATAACCACATCATAATGCATTATAGCTGTGACTATGATGTGTTAGAAAATTATTACTACAACTATGAGAATTTTAATAAAGTGATCCTTGTACAAAAAGTATTGAAACCTGCCCGTAAAAATCATTATAAAATGCCCCATAATGTGCTATGATTATTGTTAGAAAACATTCTGAACATTTATGAATGATTAGAACTATATGCACACTACAGCACATCATAAGCATGTTCTTAATTCATTATAGACATTGTTAGATTATTGTTAAACAGCATCAGGAATAATCACTTCTTATAACCATGATTATACAGCACTGTAGGTCAGTGGTTCCCAAACTTTTTCAGCTTGAAATCCCCCCAAAAAAATATAGATATTTTTTGCCTCCTCAGGATCCAAATTTCCAAAAACACATCATGAATTGCCATAATGTCTACATTTTCACTGAGTCTCCCACTGTCAGAACAAAATTGGAATTAAATGCACTTTGTCAAAGTGTCGGAATGTCAATCACGGATTAACGTCGACAATCGCTTCTCGTTTAGGCAACACACGCCGACTAACAGACACGCGAGACAAACGTGACTGTCTTCTTCATATGTCTTTTACGTCGTTTTTGTCTTGCTCGTGTTCCAGAGAACACTTCTATTGTCGTGAGGAAAATGAATTCGCATATCATGTTGTTTTTATGGATTTTACGCGACCCAATAAAACCCATTTTGGGTCCTGACCCTAAGTTTGGGAAAGGCAGCTATAGATGCATCAGAACACAATATAATAATGCTCTATAATGCGTGATAGACGCGGGCTTCATAGAAAGCGTTACCAGATTTTCTAGTTATTTTCATTTCAGCCATGTTAGCATCTTCTTTCAAGGCTTTTCTTGTATTTAATTAACACAAAATAACAGAACCATTATACAGGAAGTAATGTAGGATGTGGGCATTTTAAAAAGTGACGCTCCACCCAAAGTATTTTTGGCTATTAAATATTTACCCCCTGTAGGCAGCTATGAACACCCTATAGCGTCCTTCAAGTACAACACTGTGATCTGAGTATCTTCAGTTACTATAACACTGAAAACCCTCTGTTTTCATGTTTGTTGTCAGGTACGCAGTCGTTTAGTGGTGCTCAGAAGATCGCTTTAAATTTAATTTGGGCAAACGCATGTCTAAATATAACTGTTGGTCAAGGATCAGTTTTGCCTTTTTTACGTCACATTCATCAGACGGGGGTTGAGATGGACCTGAAGCGCGTAGGGATCAAGATCAGCATGCTAAGACGCTGCATAACTCCAGGCTGAGATCTGCAAATATTTCTAAATGAAAGGCTGGGAATGTTCGATAAGGCAGCAATATCAAGGGCACAGGCTAATGGCAAGGTAAGTTTATCGTCGTAGCATTCTGTATTTTAAAAGTGAAGAGGCAAAAGCTTTATCGTATGAGGGAAAGTGAGAGGAGAATGACAGGAAGCTGGGAGAGGCGAAGGATATTTGGTCCTGCAGGTAAGCATCCGTGGTCACATGTTAGCAGGTGTCCTTCAAATTATAGCACAACATCCTTCCAAATAATGTATTTGGACATCTCTACACAACAATAACAGGCTCTTATTGGGCAACCAGTCACAGAAATACTACTGCAAATGACTCACACACTTTAGTTATTCATCGAAGACAGTGCAGCTAAGGAGACAACTTCGACCTCCTTTCTAATCAGGAATGAAAGCCACTCATCTAAACTCTACTTCTTTAAAATTATCTTTTGAAAATAAATTATATTTTCTCAGTACAGAAATAAATACATATCTTCTCTCAAACATAGGAATGAATCATCGTCACAGATCTAAATGCTACACTGAATACATTACTCACCATCTCATTGGTGGAGAAACAAGAATATAGGTGACTAACTGATGCCATCTGCCGTGAACAGACACTCATCCGGATATATAAATGCAAATGTACAGTTAGTTAACGTTAGAGTCAAATCACACCTCTGGCAGACAGCTTTAAGAAAGTAAAATATTCCTCAGCAGTGGCATAACAAAAGTCTCCTTAACGCCTCGCACCGCAAACCCCGACAAACCGAGCCGCGCCGTCTTTGTAGAGAGCAGGTCTGTTCCGACAGGGTGAACGTCGCCACTAAGGTGCATTTCAGAGGTACTGATATGACGTGAACGCTAAATCAGAAACTCCACCACAAACGTCCACGTTCAACGGATTACTTTGCATTTATCTGATCAGTGGTAGTAAAGTTGAAGTGATGAAAAAAGTTTGATGTTACAGCAATATATCTCAAAGATACAGCTGTGGTCAAAGCTTCCTACGTTTCCCACCGGCTCGGCGACCGCATTAAATAGACTACGGCAGCAACGGATGATTATTTTTGTCGTCGATTAACTCGATCACCTTCTTTAGTCGTCATTTAAAGGCTTAGTTTGTCAAATTTGCGAGTGCTTGCGCCGCTGGAGTCTGTTTCGTGTCATTCGTGGACGTTAGCTCACACCCTCGCTAAGGTTGGCAACAAAACATCCTCATGCTTTGCCAATGGATAGGAAACGGTTCACTTCCTGTCTCCTGAGAGGGTCGAGAACGCTGTGTGGACGAATGAAAGGAGATTAAAAAGGTCTAAATGAAACAACAATACACTCATAGCATGTTTTTTACTTAACATTATTTTATCAGAAGTATCAGATTTTTGTTGCCAGACCTTGCGAGACAGACCTCAAGCAAAGTCAATTTTTCTCCTCATCTGTGGCTGAGAAATGTTAATGTCAGTATGTTCAAGAAGATACTGTGCGTGAAAAAACGGGTCCAGTATTTACTGGGGTGACAAAAGAATTGGCTGAAGTCTGCGAATGGCGTTCGCTTGTAACGTCACAACAGCCCGTTTCTATGTAGAGGACCCGGGTCAGTTTGTCTTCAGTGCCTCTTTTCTGCTCCTCTACAGCAGCAACAGAGTCACATTAAAATATATCGTATCTTATCGTAGTGTTAGTTGATAAATGGAGTGAGCTAACATCAACAAACGACCAGCTCCCAGCAAAAACACAGCCTCCAACACAAACACAAGCATGCACAAATTGTACATTTTGAACCTTTAAATTATGGCAACAACGAACAATTGTCATCGTTTAATCTGAGAAGACCTTCCTTTAATCATTTACTTATTTAATCGTTTAGGCAACAGCCAACCATTTCTGCTCTACATGATATCCAGGGCACTGTTTTGTGAAACTTCATTCCGTGCCTTATAATATAATAATTTTTTTTCACATGGCAGCTGTAAATTACCAAGAAACCTAACAATGCATGTGATAAAATCTTCAGCTACTCAAATATCTGTTTCTTCTCTCTTCCACCACGCCAGGATAATCCGTGAAGCTTCCTTTAGGTTTGACGTATCATAAAGACACCGTGTCTAATATCTTTCAGGCAGATAGTAACATTACTCACACGTAACATCGACCTCTCCTCATATCTATAAAATCTCACATTTCTAAGATCTACAGTAGCATTTTCTACAGCAGAGTACGTTCCAGGTTCTTCAACACAGCTGCTACGACACCAGAGAGTCATGTATGATAAATTTACACTGCCGTATTAACTCTTATACAATGTGATCAGACTGTCAACTTACTTAATGTGTGACACGTAAGTATGAACAAAAAAAAAAAAAAATCTCAAAACAAAGTAAGTTCATCTTAATCCTTCATCCTAAATGTATGCATATGACAGTAATTCCAGTTCCTCGCTCACAGGGACAGCAGGTAGGCATGTAGTTAATTAAAGTTGAAGGGGATAAAACTAAAGTAGCATTGTCTCACGGCCCATAGCGCGTGTGTCACGGCCCGTCTGATGCTACTGCAGGTTCTTGAGGAGGCGTCCGTAGCGAAAGTCATAGACGTGTCGACAGAAAAACACCAGCTCTGGATCGACGTCATCGGGCACACAGTGGTGGGTGGGCATGGCGTTGCCAACAACAGGCGGCACCACGAGGGAAGTGACGCTGCCACGTACGCCCTCCCTGTGCCGTTTTACCAAGGCACAAAAGCTGGACACGACACAAATACACGACATCAAACCAAACTGCCTTCAGAAAGCATAAAAAAAAAAACCAATAAAATGTTTCTTTGTAGCCTCATGTTTGCAGAAACAAAGAAAACCAAAGCTGGTTTTTTTATGTTAAACATCATACATTTTTAGTTAATCCGGTATTTAAATGGGCTTCACAAACCTAAACTGTACTTTTCTCAGCCCAACATACTTCAAATAAAATGGGTACATTTGTTACTCACCGACAATACTGTGCCAATGTTAGGACATAGCATTTGTCTTCGATACAGGCCACACTGTTCACATCCTGGTGTCGGGATGCAAAGATCTCGTTCTAGAAAAAGACAGACGAGTTCAGTTCAGTCCAGTGAAATATCTTAATATGTCTAAAAAGTGAAAACAAAAATGAAAGCATCTGATACTTAATAAATGTTGACAGTAGACACGCTGTCCTCAAAAAACATCCGTCTGCTGCGTTCTACAGCAGCACTTCTGTCTCACCTTCACTTCCAGATGTAACACATTCACAGGAGGAAGATGTTTGACTTCTGTCTTTGAGCTAAATTCCTGTTACTCTGTTTCACGGTTTGCCGTTTGTTCGTGTAGCCAAGAAATGACAGATTTCACGTGGTTTATTGTTTCTAGAGATTGAATAAAGTGAAGCTTGTTCCTCTGGGAGATTACTGACAACAGGAAGCAAACACAACAGAGGTCGTTCTTCGACATGTTTCCCTGTTTACTCTATGTGCGAGTTTTAATACACTTTAATCTCTTTGAGACACATTTGCAGTCACTAAGTAAGCCCGAGAAGTCTTTTTCCTGAAACCAAATGTTTCCGTTTTAATGCAAACTCATGCAAATAAAAAAATAGAAAGGGACATTGGAGGGACAGTGAAGTGTTGCAGAAATATTTTGCTAACAAGTATTTTCCAAAGTCTGGGAGAGAGTACTTCAAGGACACATGCTCACCTCACAATGGATGCTGGGGTTGCGCCCCCCCTGTGTGTGTTCTGGACGGTAGTACCAAAACAAACTCATCATCAGCTCTCCTAAAGAAACACACAGCTGTCAGTTAAGACCTACCCAAACATTCACCTCTGTTCATCACAGGGCGTTAACAGTCGTGGCTTGAAAGTGAAGTGTCTTCAACTGTAATACCGCTGACGGCCACTAGATGCTGCTCCAAAAAGACCTGGCTGCCATAGATTTACACTGAACTTCTCTCTAAGAATGCTGTCAGTAACTGCTGTTCCAGGAATCATTCTGGTCTCATTTGTTTCATTTGGGCCTTCTAGTAAGTGATCTGGTGGTCCGTCTTTAGATTATTCCTCTGTTAATAAGATTTAGGGGTGAATAGAAGCTTTCATGGCTGCCGTGTCGGGGCAATGATTGACAGTTCACTGCATCTGACTTTCAGAGCTTCTGTTTATTAAATAATATGTCTTTTATTCCTGACCGACATACATTCACCTCTGGCTCTTGGACCATAATAGCGACGACCAAAACAAAAAATCTCAAGGCTGCAAAATGTCAGTTCAAACACCAACAGGTTATGTCAGCCTGTCTACTTTTTATATACAGTTTATAGTTAATCACTGCAATTACTGTGACTCACTTTGTGGAGTTAACACTGCCTACATATACAGAAGTTACATATTGTCGCTATCGGGTGGAAACCTCGTATCTACCTATCTTGTCATTTCTATTTAACATTTCAATGTATTAACTACAGCATTAAAGGTTCAATATGTAAGATTGCGCTTTGCATTCTTTGTACCGTACCCAAGTCCTCTACGTAGAGGACAGTGTAAAGGATGTTATCATGTATGTTTGCAACAGAGACAGTCGTTACCTTAGAAACGTAACAAATGAACAGCTCCAACACTAATTTCACATAAGCACATGAGCATGCACAATCTTACATAATGAACCTTTAAATACTTTTCTCATGCATTTGTTCAGACGTCATTTGTTTATCACCGTTGAAATTCTTCATATACATTTTTTTCATATACAGTTTTTTATATGAAATAAATGGACTCCTAGTAAATCCACACTGAACCATACATGCAATAATGCAATAAATACATACTATGGTAATATATTTCTCATTATATTACATTTTTCTATGCCTACCTGACTCCGGATCCTCCCACAGCGCTGAGATCTTGGCCACGTAAGGCAGAGACTTTTTCCTAGGTCCAGATTTCAGCAGAACAGTGTCTCTGACCCGAATCAGCTCCCCGCCCCTCTGGACTCCCTCGAAACACTTCCTCAGCACCATAGCCTCCTCTCCCTGAGACACACACAGCAGGAAATACTGACTGCTCCAGACGCTAGAAACTGATTCGCTGAAGGATGAGATTTACTGAATGACTTCTGTGTGTTGACAGTATGAGTGAAATTTTAAAAAATAAAAAAATGTAAATATGTGACAATGACGTGATTGCGATGAATCAAGTTAAATTACCGCACATTTAATTACACACAGCTCTATCGTGGCCACGTCAAAAAGCACCAGCATGACTTTTCCTACGTACCACAGAGAAAACCTCCTTCTGAAAGGGCAGGCCAACTGGCCGCCAGCCGTTGGTGGTTTTTTGCCGCCAGTTCTTCAGCTGCTTGGCAACTGCGCGCCCTCCATTGCTGGCAGAACTGAGCTTCTGTTTCTTTTCCCTGTTGAGAGGACAGACAGCAGAGCTGATGCTGCCGGTGCCGCGCGCGCCAGACCTCGACCCGCTGGGCGACTTGGCACTCTGCGGACACTCCTTCGCCACCTGCAGCGGAGGCTGTGGTTGGCTGGGGTCTGACAGCGGAGTTTGAATGTGGGGCACTGATTGGCCGGCTGGAGGCACAGTGGGAACGGGACAGCCAGTGAGGACTCTGGGGCTCGGACAGATGGGGATGGAGGAGGAGCTGTGATGGTCATTGAGGGTCGATGGGTAGTCGTCTGAGGAGAAAATAGAAAAGGGGAGATAATGAAGTAGAGAGGGTGACAGAGTGAAGCATGTACACACAGCCCTTTAAAGAACAGCCACAGCAATTAACAACATTTAACAAGGTAACATAATGGAGACCCGGACGACGGGCTCTTATTAGTTCTGCTGAAGCAGCAGAAAAAACACAAACAGGGCCTCACTTAAGGTCAATTACAGACGTTAAGAGGGCAGCCACATAATAGACATCCTCATAAAGCTGACACTGAAAGCAAAACAACGCACAGCACCACCATTCACCTGTGTGTGACCTTAAGTGTGTTCACTCCCATGATACTGTTGTGGACGTGACATTAAACTGAACTAATGGCTGAGCTTCATCAATTTCCTCCATATTGACACACATTAACATAGAGCTACGTTAGGTATTAGGCGGCTTTGTTTACTGTTTGTTTACCAGTAACAAACATTGCCAACAGAGCTGAGGAGTAATTAGTTACATGCAGCAGCGTAATATTTAACTAACATTTCAAAACAAATGTAATTACCATTATGGTTACTGGAAAAAGAGTTGCAGTTATTAATCAAACATCGGAACACATTCTTTTGAGTAAAAAGCTTTTATGTAGAATATGACATTCATTCTTTTTTGCCGTGCAGGAATGCTTTCTTTTAGCAGATTTCTGGACAATGTGGGTTGGGACAAATATGAGGCAACACCACAAAGGATAGGATGGCTTTAAGGAGCCGTCTCTACATCTAGACCGGCTCCATCATCTGGCAGTTTGTGCTCACATTTGAAGGTTGTTTTTGATTGATTCTCTTGTTTATGTCATGTGATCTCCTGCGTTTGTCTCCCCGTAACCAGGATTATGTAAGAACTACTGCACCGATTTTCAAGAAAGGATGAAATTCTTAAATTCTGGATGAGATCAATAAAAAGAGGTCGGAGCCTGTAATTATTTTTCTTTTTTTCCCCCTATCATTAAGAGATAGGGTTTTTGTCTGATGGAATTACAGGACTGTGGCGAAGGTATGTACTCTGTAGTGCCCTTCTAGTTCTATCTATGTGAAACACAGGACTAAAATATGTGATGGTTTTATGGCAAGTAGAGGCTATTTTATTTAAATGCCCCATGCATTTGTTTTCATTAATACTCATTATGTAAACCTCAGGTCAGGTTGAAGATTAAAGAAAAGAAAATGATCACACCGTTTAGAGGATAGGTATGAGGAAGCAAAAAATGTGACACGGGGTTGATCCTAATCATTTTTAATAATGTTAATAATGATATTAGCACAGATGTCGTAAACTTGGCAGCGCGTACAGTAACGGGACCTTAAAGCTGAAGCAGCAAACTGGGATACAGCCATCACTGATTGAATTATTTACACCTGTGCTTTCTGTGCTGTGCCACGCCAAAATGTCATCCATAAAAAAAAAAAAAGTCCTATTGGTGCGACAGTCCTTTAAAGAGCAACTTGCAGGTTAATTTTCCTGGATTTATGTTTGATCTTAAATGGAAACACATACTTTTCATAAGTTATAAAACATAATAATAAAAGACAGAAATTCAGAGCATAAAGTCACTATTTTCAGCGCTGCTATTAAAAACCATCTTTTTTCAAATCCCATCAAATTGCACAGAATGGAGTCTGTCTGTCTGGCCTCCTACAGTACACGGTATGAGGCTAAACCACTTTTAGAAATCCACTCTCAGTTGCTAATTCTTTTCTGAAAATGTGTGCTTATGATATTTTCTCTTCAGCACACCTCAGTATTTTACTTAAAACCACTCCTCACACTGAACTCCTGTAACAGTTCTACAGCATTCCCCGTTTGAACGCCTCAGTTCATAATCTATTTTTTTTTTTAACATTGGATTTTCACGAAGACATTCTTTCCTCAGGTCGTACTGTCTATGAAATCATATTTCACCACAACGTGTCTGTCCTGGAGGCTGCTGTGAGCTGAGGAACTTGTAACAGCGCTGGTTTAAAACTAGTTTGCCAACTTCGCTAACATTTATCACCAGAGCTGAGATTCAGAGACAAAGACAGAAACACACTGCCCTCTGTTTTCAGGAGACATCTGTTTGGGTTTCAGACCTTCGTGGATCGTGAGAAGACCCCCCCTCCCCTCCTCAATCTCCGTCTAACCTCGGCTGCAGCTCATTAATACTCTACGGAGTTACTCATTACTCTCTGTTGGGATAAGAAGAAATACTTTTGCAAGTAATTGACAATAACTCCTCATTTTGGTGCTATGTAATGTGATAGTAATATGACAGAAGCACATCATTGCCAGATGGAAAATATTCATACCAGAGGCTTAAAATAATCACATTTTGAGGAAAATTATTGTCCACAAGTCATAACCAGGAGGTTTGCACTAGTTGATATAACACTGGCCTGTATTCAATCTGAAATACCTCATATTAGTAAAGAGGATATTAGTTAAGGACAGCAGTGTTTGTGAGTCTCTTTCATCATTACGACGAGGAGGACAGATGTCACGTGTGAAGAGATGCGTTTAAAGACAGTCCCGATTGAGTCGGGAATGATTTAAAACGAGACAAATTAGAATCACTGATGCTAAAGTGGTCACAAAGTGATCAAACTATCATACATTATTGATCGACAGAGAGCAAAAAAGGAAGATCTGGCAACGCCGTAGAAGCATAACAGCGATAACACCGAGAAAACGCGCTAAAGCTAAAGCTAAAGCTGTGCACTCACCTGCTCATTTTTCATAACACAGGTTTCTCCTTATCACGGTTATTTCTTATTATATCTATCTGTTCTGGCCCCGTTGACGCAGCAGGCTCAAAATAAGGCTGTGATCTGTCATAACTATAGGAACTTATATCCTTACTGTTGTCAAAATTAGCATCGCTTTCCATATATTCCTATTGTTAAACGTGTGCTAGCTGGACGGAGCTCCCTTCCCCTCACACAACTTTCTCGTCTCTCTTTGCGAAGCAAAAACTTAGACAAAAACCCTTCCACATGTCACCAAAGTGATTATGTACATACGTATATGTTTTAAAATCCAGTTACTAGACCATTTTCTTACACATTAATGATCTGTTAACCTGCAAGTTGCACTTTAAAAGTGAAGTAACATTTTCAGCTCAGGTAGAAAAGGGTGAAGCTTCTGAACTGTCACAGAAACTGTGTAAACAGTGTTGTTTGGACGTGACGTTCAGGCGTACACCCACACGGACACACACCCACTGTTTGTACACCATACCGCAGACATCACAGTTTTCTTGTCCTCGTCCACATTTCTGACTTGAACGCGGTAACTTGTTGCTGACATCCACATTCACATACATTCAGCTCATTAGGTTTCGGCTGCACACGCCTTGCATTCACTGTCCGGCAGCTTGTATTCAAACGGAGACAAAAGAGGTCTTGCCCTTTATCTGATTTTTTTTGTTGCTTCCCACTCAAGTGACATTCCACAACGGGAGATTAAAAACGCCTGACATAATAGCTATTCTCAGCACATTGTACTCTTTTGGCAGCCTGATTAGAAGGACACTGCATACAAAACAGTCTAGTAACTTAGTTTAATATACTGTCAACTTTAATACTTGAACTTATCAGGAAATCCTGTTGTGTTAAGGGGGCGGAGGGATAATCATACAGGATTTGATGAAATAATGATTGAAAACTAAATGCTAAGAAATATTAGCATTTAATTTATGGGCAATAAAAATTGGAAATATAAAAACGTGAAAATTAATGTGCAAACAAAATCGAAATTTATGTAGTGGTGACATTTTTTTTTTAAAATACAGCAAAAACTATTGTTATACAATGAGATGTTTCCTAAGAGTAAACACAGTCTGACATATGATCGGGCCTGCTCACCTCTTTTGACGCCTTGGTTACATTTGGTGCAGTCCGTGGGGCTGAAGGAACACCCTCCTCCATTGATGGCTGGAATCACACTGGTATAAGCCGAGTAACCGCTGATCCTGCAGGGATCTCCGTAGCATGCTTCCACTGAGGTGCAGCAGTACACTGGATGAGAAATCCCTGAGGGCTGTGTACTCCTGCTGGGGAGCAGCTTGGGTCTCTTGCCGCTCCTCGGGCATAAAGTGAGGGGCGATATGGCGGACTGGGAGGAGTCCGGGTGGCTGAAGTGGACGTAGTAGCTGGGAAAACAGGTGTACGTGTGTGGGCTGATGGTTATGGCTGCTGGGTGCGAGTGGTGGTGATGATGATGATGGTGGTGATGGTGGTGGTGAAACACCTCGGACAAAGAGCCATCCTCCGGTTCCTTAAAGGTCTTGTCGTCCAGGAAGAGGGCCAGTCTGTGACAGTACTCGACACACCTCTCCTGGGAGCAGCAGTAGCAGGAGGACACCTCGCTCTCGACCTGCTCCTCTTTGACGGTTTTTAAGGAGAATCCAACCGTAGAGCCACAATGGAGCGTATGTTTGAGACACTCCTGCTCCCCGGTGGCGCTCTTCCAGTCGGGATCCAAAGTCTCTGTCTTACACAAACTACATCCCTGGAGAGTAGAGCCCAGCTGGCAATGGAGATCCTCTGTACCCTGTTTTCTGTGCTTCAGTTGCTCAACATGTTTGGGCTTTGTTGTTCTTTTGGTCTGTGTTGTTCCTTCACACACTGGCTTACACCTAATTTCATCCTGAGTTGCCGCAGCTTCGCTTTCACTCTCCAGTTTGACCTCCTTCTTTTTTTGCCGTTTGGTTCCATATTGGACACTGGTGAGTTTGAGCAGCGTTGCAGCAGTGAGGCCTGCCTGACGCCGAGGCGTTGGTGCAAACAAACTCAACCAGTCGATGCTCTGAGCCTCTGCTGCTGATCGTGATCGCTTCTGCTTTTTCTGTCTTTCTTTCAGCTCTGTTTTCCCATCTGGAGGGACCTTTTTGGTTTTATGACCTCTGTGTTCATGTGCGCAGACAGGTTTATCTTTAGCGAGGCCCTCTTTAGCTGGATTGTCGTGTGAAAGCTGCTGTTTCTTTGTGAGATTTGACGTTAAAGGATCATTTCTGTAAAGCAGCAAGCTGTTGACAGCCTCAGCATTAAGAGAGGCCATTCTCCGCCTGCGAGGCTCAAAGACAGGTGCAGACAGCATGAGTAAGGCGTCGGATTGGTTGATTTTTGGTTCCAGTGCTTTCTGATTGGCTGGGGATTTTTTCTTGAGTCCAGTTTTATCACATTTGGTCCTTCTTTGCGTGATTCTGGAGTGCAGCTTCATCTTGACTTTTGCACTCTTTTGTTTCCCAGTTTTTGCCGCATCCTTTTCTCTACCCACAACTCCTTTCTCTTCTAGACGGGTGAGCAGGACACAGCAGTCTAATGCATCTCCATCGCCCACCGCCAGGGTCTTTTTCCTGTGCCCGTGTGACGCTTTCTTACCCTTCCTTTTCCTTCCTTTCAACTCGCCTTTTCGTTCTTTACCCTTTTTTAACCCATCTCTTCTTCCCCTGCTTTCCTTCTCCTTCTTGGGCTTGCTGCATTTCACTGTCTGGCTCCGCTGAGCTTTCACCATGGTCTCAGCGTCCGTGAACAGATGCAACTCCTCTTCATCCACAGAGCTCGGGTCTCACAATGGTGGGTTTCTGCTCAGAGGGGCCCGTCGGTGAGCTTCATCATGGATTATCCCTTGGGTCTGCACACTCTCTGGAGAGACACAGATGAGATATTGAACTTTAAACCACACAGAACTCATTGAGAAACCTTTATCTGCGGATGACATAATGTAACAGAAAGGATCCTGTGATGCATTATTTAACAACTGGTTTTACTTAGTTTGCTGTCAATTCCCAGCTCCTTATAGAACATGACCACTTAGGCAACACTTTCCATCACATGCAAATACACTGCGCACATCCCCACATATACCTGATGTAGGAGAAGCTGAGATGAAGCGCACATTATGTTATATTTGGGTATATATTTAAACCAGATGCTTTCCGTCTGCCATAACATGTTCAATTCAATTTGTGGTTTTAGTCTCACATTACTACAACACTTCGATAATAATATATGAATATGTTGTAAAATAACAACTGAATGCTGTTGATTTAGTTCAGTCATAAAACAAATCACTGCCTTTCATCCACTGTAACATTTTATCATTGTGAACCTGACGAAGCAGAATAAAGACTCAAATAATCAACAGCGCAGGCACTCACACACTGACAGCTACACTACAGAAGCACGGAACAGAAAACAGGCGAGGCATCTTTTATTCACAATATAACAGAGGCGTAATTTTAGCCACAGCTACAGCCTACAGCTAAATGGTACGTCTTAACAAAGTGTAGGTAATTAGATTAAACACGAAACTACCGCAAAGGCTGGTTTACCCCAAAGGAGTATATATTTCATATGATCCGCAAGGTTAAAGAGAACTCAAATCACTGCGTGGCATGAAATCATTCTTAACCATTTGGAGACATAAAAACGGCGGCTATGATCCAATGAGTTGATACTAGTGGCAAACACATTTGTCACACAGAAGCCTCTTCAGTTTCCATGTCAACAGGCTGGCAGTAGGAACATCACTGACAACTTTACAATACATGGTAAGCTTTACAAGTTTCTGCAAATCACACTGAGGCGTCATGCGCCCGCAACACAACAAACACCTAAAACATTTAGAAAGAAACCTGTAAAGCGACCAGTGATTACACTGCCGGTGACCTTTGTACAATGAGAGTCCTCTGTGCAGCATAAAGGGATGGATTCTTCTTCTTTTTGGAACCCTGAAACATAATTATGCTGCTTGACCTCCAAGAACTAAGGCAACTCTGGTCTTTTTTTAGATAAATTGACTCTCAAGTCATGACACCGTTAAGCCTGGCTTCCATTACTAGGTGATAAATACTGCACAATATAAAATCGAACAAATAAGCCGCTCCTGCTTGCACACTTCTGTACGTTCATGGTGATATAGGGCTACGGCATCGGCTCATCAAAATGAGTCATATACACCAGGTTCAGGTGTGCCGATTGTCTCCATTCACTTGTATCAAAACAGTTGGGTGAAACGGACAGAAATAACACATTTTACATTCATGTCATTCGACTGAAGCCCTTTTAATAACGTTATGCTGTTGCACCTCGTTCTTCTTCTGCTGAGTTCAATGAAGAACGAGCACCACAGGGGGTTATTGTGATTTTGTACCTTGGTCCAACATTTCAGTAATGGGCTTCGTATAATTAAGTCATGTCATATCTGCCATGTTCAATTTTTACTAACAAAAGGCAAACAGAAACATAATTCATTTTATATGTTCAAAGGTTCTATGTCAATAAATGGCTCGTCTTCTTCACAAGGAGTAAGTGCATGATTAAAATATTATTAGACGTATTACAGCGACGGCGTGACATTAACAGAGTTGACAATAATACTGTTAATTACAATTATTTGTATGACAATTAATCGTCGACTCAAATTTCAATATTGTGACAGGCCTAGTGCGAGGGCGAGCGTAAGTGTGATGAAGAGAAATCTTTTTTTGCACTTTCCCACATTTTAAGGGTGCGTTCTCAACCGCCTCATTTGGTCGGACTTTCCAGTTTGATCCGAACCAAATGTACAGGCGTGAAACCTCCCGCGGACCATAAGACCACGGTTTGGTTCATTTACAACATGAAGACACTTTTTTTTGGATGGTTCGGACTTTCAGATCAATCATTCAAGGCTATCATCACGAAGAACAAAAGAAGAACCAGTGGCCGACTAATGGGACATTTTACAAACTATCGGTACTGGCAGAAGTTGGCACCGGTTGTGACTGATAGTTAATAGAAATACTGACTTTGAAGGAAAACAATAGCTGTTTAGTTTGATGATCAATGATTCTGATTTACGTTGCGTTAGATGTTCAACAGTTTCCTGGTTTCTAATTAAGTGAGAGATTTCAGAACTTCATGCATAATTTGTTTTGAGCGTCGATGTTTGGGGGCGGGAATGATATCGGCACAGTAATCGACTATCAGCCAAACAACCCAGATACAGTAACTTTTACCCCTATTCCAGAACGATAGTGGAGGGTGCCAGACCTATCTACAGCACTCGCACGGTGCTAACACAGTGTGGAGATCGATCTGGCTACGTGAGACTAAGCAGAACGTATGAGTCTGCTCCCAAAATTGCAAAACTAACTGGAGCAAATATATACAATCTAACAAAAAAAACGTGAAGCTTGGTTCAGACTTTCAGGGGTGACAATGCCGAGCTGATCTCTCATGTAACTTGCAAACATCAGAAGGGAGTTTGGAGACAATGCCATGACTCAAAAGCGTTTGCAAATTCTGGTTTTTGCACTGCATAGTAACAACATAACATTCATTTAATCAGCTGCTCATTTACACGCTCAAGTTTTTATGCGCCTTCATCTTATCACCAGATCTGCTTTTCTTTCAATTGAATAATTTGCTCTGCTCTAATGAAGGGTTGGAAAAGGAGAACCTGCGTGTCTCGTTGAAGTGCTTTAATTACAAAGAACAGATAGAACATGGAGCTTTATTCAATAACTCAGACATGCGTCACATCTTTTGCACTAAATTGACTTCGGCAGGGTGTTTCTAAAACCTTAACACACTTCTCTTTTTTCTTCTCTGCAACCTCCACTGTGAAACAAGCTGTAATCTGTTGCCGAATTGTGTGCTTACTTCAAATTGGGACGATAACAGAAGCTGAGTGATACTCAAAATGCAAACCCTGCTTGATTCTGGAGTGGGCAGAACTATCCCGCTGACCACTTTCAGACCATCTCATGGCTTGGTTTGCCCTTATTGCCGGATGACTCGGTGAACCGTGAAATGCAATCCATGAGAGAGAAATTTAATTTCCAGATAACAAGAGGACAGAGGGAGCCTCGCATTGAGTTTCTGTCTGTGGATATCAAATCAAGTTGCTTCATTTGAATAAGACAAGCATTCACAATGGAAGGAAAGGAGCTCATTGAAGAGCATCATGACGTCTCCCAGCAAGACCGCGACGGCCACAACAAATAAGCAATCGCAACAGATTTAGGGCGAAATTTAATACCGCGGTCATTATTTTTTGCTTTCGTTTCTTCACGCTGTGGAAAATTAACTTAAAACAAGACCATTTTTTACTTTACACACTCATTCTTTTGCGCAGCAGCAGATCTACAGCCACACACACAAGAGTTTAGAAGGATTTAAGGAAGCATAAAAAAAGAAACGTTAAAAATCCTAGTTTGGCCATTTTTGTTACTTACATCAATAATTTAGAATAATGTTTTATTTAACTTTGCCTTTCATAT
Source organism: Coranthus polyacanthus (assembly GCA_037367275.1). Classification (NCBI taxonomy): domain Eukaryota; kingdom Metazoa; phylum Chordata; class Actinopteri; order Kurtiformes; family Apogonidae; genus Coranthus; species Coranthus polyacanthus. Next base: position 21,722,257 of record JAPQRN010000016.1, on the reverse strand, counting down.
TCATTAGGATTTCCTGCATAAAGAAGAAACAGAACATACATGAAGAAGAAGAAGAAGAAGAAGATAATAATCTCTTTAACTATTTATTTGGAGACTACAATGTGAGGACTACTTTATATATATTTCGTTCCTACATTTAACCACCATTATCTTCGATCAGTTCAAATGATTTTGTCGTCACCTTAAAGTTGACTGAGGGAAAATAACAGCACACCGAGTTTGATCTTCAGTGATCCAGATTTCTTCATTTATTATATTACTGTGACTTAGGTGTTCATTTCCACAGTCGTCCTATTTAAATTAAAGTCAAAGGTTGGTCATTCTTTATTACACCAGCCTTTAAAAATCCACTATCAACTGTCGACCTCTAATGTTTTAGCCTTAAACGGCACCAACAGGTGGGCTGCAAAATGGGACAAACTTGCTTTTAATGCTTAAAACAGTCTCAAACCGAAAATCAAATCACTTACTTAGGGCTACGACTGATTTAAACCATCACACTGTAAGACATTTTTTGGACATTACAGATGGTTTGCAACATGACTCCTCAAACAATTTAAAAGTAGGGGCACAAACGACCCACAAAAGCCCATCTAATGATATTTCTTGCCGCCGATTTGCCCATTTCGGAGACCGAGGCACTCTTTCCTTCCGACTGCCTGTAAACTGCATGCAGTTTCGTGTGTATTAACAGTCGTACAGAGACGGAGGTGGCGGATCCGACTGGCTGTCACACAGACTCATTCAGAAGGACATGGTGTAGAGCTGTCATCATGAGAGAAAAAAGCCCGCAGGCAGGAGCTCTCAGGAATCTGTGCTGTGTGTGCAGCTTCAGATAGGGCAAATCACCAAGTCCACTTTCTTGGAGCAAATCAGCAGTTCAGCAGTCCTCCTCCTCCTCCTCCTCCTCCTCCTTCACCACCACCAACACTAACCATCCTCCACCACCAACAAGCACAGCACAACCACTAAATCCCTTCATCTACACGCAGGTTGAGGCACCAGCAGCAGTGACACACACACGTCCACTAACAGATCTGTGTTACACCAAGCAGAAAAAAGGCAAGTAAATGCAGCATCTACTGTAAGTAGGTTTTGTTTAAGAAAAAAATAAAATAAAATAATAAAAAAAAAAAAAAACCAGGAGACTCGCCTAGTGGAGCTCGTAGTTGTGCCATGGTGGTGGACAGTGTTAATCTGACAGCGTGCCGTAGCAGGAGTGCAGGCGGTGATAGCAGAAGTATAAAAAAAGCTCCTCAGCGGGAAACGAGTCTAAAACATCCAAACATCCGCGATCGATCGGAGGTTTGGAGCGAGCCGCTAGTTAATATCAATATCATTAGGAGCTCGTGTTACAGCCGAGTTGTTAAAAGCAGGCTACACAGCGATCCTATCATCTCTTACTGTGACAGGAATTGCAGTCGAGTCGTGGGGTGTTTTTTTTTTTTCTTTCTTTCTTTTTTTTTTTTTCTTAGTAGATTCATCATTACCTCGAGTCCCGTCGGAAAATAAAATCCCCGTCCGTCCTTGTTTTTGTGATCTGAGTCAGTTTCGGCTCGGTCGGGCTGCGTGCGTCGACCTGCTGGGGAGCGATCCGCGGACCGAACAGCCCACTGGAGCTGGAGACATGGTGAACAAATCGGTGAGCGGTGACCTACTTCCGAAGTGGCATGCTGGAGATAATATTCATGCGCTGCATTCACATTTCGCCGTTGCACCGGGACATCCCTATAACGCGAAATCACTGTCGTGTTCCTGTAATATTCCTGCAGGGACTAAACTGTGTCTGCGCTCGTCACTGGGGAATTTTCCACACTTAACAGTCGTTTTAATTCCACGTATATCCCTGTAAGAAATACGGACTGTTCTCCCGTATCTATAATAGGCCTATTCATCTTTTTTTATTAATATTATTATTATTATAAAACACCACAGCTTCCTTTTAGCCGCTGTATTAATAGCAAAAAACGTACCTCGAAAATTTTTAAAACTTTCTATAAATAAGGCTGGGTGATCCTGCCAAAAAAATGATAAAAATCAGTGATAATGATAAGTAATGATTAATGTCAAATCGTTATTTCTTATTTCTGATTTTTTTGGTCCAGAGTGAAAGTTGAAGAAGCCAGACATTTATTTGCGGGTTTAACGTATTCGCAATATACTGTAAGTAACAAGACGAAACCCGCTGTTAAAAAAAAAAAAAAAAGACGGAACAAGACGAAAGTGACGTAAAAGACGAAAACGATGTAAAAGACATAACGAGATGATAGTGATGTGCAAGATGTAGCAAGACGAAAAACGTTGCGAAAGACGTAAAAAAGACGCACACAAAAAAAAGCTGTAAAAAACAAAACGATCGTTGTAAAAGATGTAACAATACGAAAACGGTATAAAAGACGTGACAAGACAAAACTGTCGTAAACGACGTTACAAGATGGACATGGCATAAAAGACGTGACAAGAAAAAACGCCGTAAAAGACATAATGTGAAAATGATCTAAAATACGCAACAAGGTGAAAACGACATGAAATACGTAACATGAACAAAAATGACATGAAAGACTTAAGAAGACAAACCCATCGTTAAAGACATAACAAGATGAAAATGACACAAAAGACGTAAAGAGACGAAAACGATGTACAAGACAACATGTAACACGACAGAAACACACCTGTAGTCTCCGATTTCATGATTTAGTTCTTTTTCTTTATACTAATTTAACGCCGGCTTGATCGCGCCTTTAAATTAAAATAAATAAATGAGTGCAAGGTTTTAAAGTTTTCTTCATGACCCGAACATGACAAACACTTGCCAAGCAGCGAAACATTTCCGAAATCTGGAGGAAGAGCAACAAAATATTGAAACATTTTGCGTTTTATTTGACAGTGTAAAGGTAAATAAACTCTAAAGACAAAAATAATTACATCACGATAATAAAATTATATTGTGATAATCATAGCCGCTGATCTCAAGGCAAATAACAGTAAAGATTCTGTCATTTATGTCACGATATAAAGCAATCACGATAGTAATCATTGTCGTTTTATAGCCCTACTTCAAAATACGTCAGCCCGTGTGAGCTGTAACTGTGTTTTAAAAGGATTTGCCCGTTGCAACAAGCCTCGAAAATCAGACAATCTGAGATAAATAGGGCTGCCTTTAACCATTATAGTGACATTTACGACTGCAAATTGACCACTGGCTGTTTAAACATTGAAATATGACAGGAATAAACAGCACAAAAGATTATTATACACTCACTACAGAGCACTTCTAATCAGGATACCAGCAGCACAAACATCAAGTCTCACATCACTGTCAACCCACTAATGAGTATTACATCCATAACATAAATCCCTTAAGGACTGATTTCTTTTTTCAGATTAATGACGGCAGAGAATAGAAGCACATATCCCCCTTAATTAGGCTCATTTACTGTATCCTCTTCTCCCAACAATACATTGAATCTAATAATGTCGACGTGTGCGGTGGCTACCCATCATACGTCTTAAAGAAACACAGATCAGTCGTGACACAAACGCTGTCAGTGACAATCACTCGGCAAAACTTTGCAGCAGGTTCAGCCTTTTAACAAGAGGCCGATTCAAAAAGCCACAATGTTATCAAGTTAGCATGCAGTCAGAATCGAGCTTAATTGGGATAAATGCTGATTGTCCTCATCAATATCCGCTTTACAGTGTGTAATTAACAGCTGTAAACGAGCTGAGTGTGTTGAGTTAATGAGGCGTGAGCACCGGGGGAAGCTGAGGGAGTATAGACTGCTGAGAGCTGACCTGCACTGCAATAAACACACTGCAACGCACTGCAGGGACGTACGTGGAGCCCAGCGCGACGACTAAATGCTTCCTACATTCAGGAAGTACTCACTCACTCAGACAGTCAGTCAGTCCTGGTGAAAATGAGAAAGAGTTGAGACATCTAAGACATTACTGAAAAGCAAATACTAATTAAAATCCTCTCAGAAAATGTGATTATTAATTGGAACTACCATTCCTACTACTATCATTTTTTATTCGTCTTTAGGGTTTATTTTGTTTACACTGTCAAATAAAGCACAAAATGTTTCAATAGGTGCGTTTCCATAAACGTATTTAATGCACATTTTGAAGTTTCACATTAGAAAATGTTCACGGAAACGCACACTTGAGTCGGTTTTTACCTTTTTCAAAAAAAAAAAAAAAGAGTAAGTGCACACGATGGGAAATGGAAACATCTTCTGACTTTTCGGACAATTCGGACTGATCAGCCGTTTGCGGCGTCTTCCCACATATTCCAATAAAGTGTGAAAACAGCAGGTTTACACCCATTTCAGATGCAAAACAGTAACAGTGGTTTCCCAATTTTTTTTCAGCTCGAGACCCACGAGAGAAATGTGGTGTCTCCTCAGGCCCGAACTTACAAAAATCCATCATGAATTGTCATAAATCTTCATTTTTACTGACCCTTCCACTGTCAAAACTGAAAGTCTATTATTTTTTACATTTTTTTATATTTACGCTCCTGAATGGAAGAAATTAACTGTCAGAGTCATGAATGAGAGTGTAGTGCCTCCAGTCCACATGGTGGCGCTAATAATAATAATGAGAAGAAGAAGCAGGGGGGGAAGCAGCGCTTACATGATGAATTGTCCACGTTTTCACAAATTTATGGTACACAGTGTAATATGATCTTCTTCGGCCTCGAATTGGCTCGTCAAACACTAGCGGCTCCATTAGTCTCTTTATAACAAACAAAACATTAATATAATCACGTTGTCATGTTGCTTATTACTAATGCAAACAAGCTGGATTCAGCACTGTGACGCCGTCGCTGCTGATGTAGAACACTTTTTAATTTGACAAAACCTCAGAATGACAAATGTTGGTTCAGTGGTTTTGCATAAATCAAACCGGTCTAAAGCTCCGACACCAGACCAGCAAAATCGGAAGTTTAGTCACTCCAAGGCAGTTTACGGAAACGCATGGAATTCACATTTTCTCTATTGTGACTTTTCAAACGTTGGCTTCAAATTTGCTTGAAATTTCATGGAAACGCAACGAATGTTCTGTTGTTTAACTCCTGCATGCATGTCTGATGTTGAAAAACGTCCTGCCGTGACAGTAAAGACTCGTTTCTTTGGAATAACACATACAGTATAGATTTCTGATCATCAACAGTCAGTTTATCCAGGTGTTAACTGAACACTCTAACGTACCAACTAAACTGAGGCAGTGTATTTTTCTGTGTTGTGGCTCACTTTCAAGAAGTGTTTTGTTCTAGCAATTTCCAATGAATACAGGTGTAAAAAATGTGTTAAAAAAAAAAAAACATGACAAATCAACAGTGAGGGATGCACAACATGTGGGTGGTAACACTTCATCAGGAAGGAAAACTGCCATGAGAGCTGAGATACCACAGAAGTCTGACTTACTATCTCTTTGTATTTAATGAAATCAAACATTTTAGTCATCTGTAAATAAAAGATTATTAATGTAACGTATCACGTCTTCTACGAGGGTTTCCCCTTTCATGCGGTACCTCCAGCGTGATCTACATTTAGCCTCGTTCGCCAAGATTTTGCCCCAGAAACTCCCGTCTTTTCTGACGATGATGAATTTTTCATTCTGAAGGTGGAGAGATAACGGTGTACAGAGTGAAATAACACCGTAATACTTTATTGATCCCTTTCTGTGCTTGACCCTGCCTGAAAAGTCAGACTCTTCTACAGGCCAGCTGCTCTCAAAACACCCCGTAAACAAAAGGCTTTTCTAAATCTACACAGTATGTTGTAGATTTTATGATAGGATATGAATAAAGTGTGAGTTTCATGCACTGCGATGTTTTAAATCATTACTTTACCTCTTAAAAACACATTTTTTTCTCTTTTGTTTATGTTGCAAAAAATGACCTCATTCCACACTGTACTGTGTGTCATTTGTATTGGTTTTAAGCACATTTCCTTTACATTCAGCCTAGTTTTTTAACTGAATTGTGGAACTTG
>JAPQRN010000016.1:21684971-21702970 GCA_037367275.1 Coranthus polyacanthus | reverse complement strand
CTCCATGTAAACAATCCCAGTGTGTGTGGCAAGTAAGCAAGACCCCTGCTCTGTAAGCTCCACATCCAGTGCAGCTGTGGGCCGGCCGACAGCTGACGCCGGGCTGTGGGTCTCTGCTTTCTTTCTCCTTCCTGCCCCACCAACCCCTGCCTCCTCTTCTTCTATGTTTCCATGAAACAGACCTGTAATTTTCACAGCTGTGTCTCGGGCATTGTGCCAGGGTGAGTCAGGGAAAGACAGACTGAGAGAAGGAAAGAGAGAGAGGGGCTGGCTAATGGCTTTTAGAGGACTGCAGGCAACAGCACAGCTTTGCTAATCCTGAGCCACTCAAGATTCACTGCTCATTCAAACCTGAGAAATACTCAAACTACTGAAAAAAGATTAACTTCCTACCGCGAAACACATTTGCATTGAAAAAAAATTAAAAGAACAAAGTCCCATAAATAGTGCATTAGCCATTCCTACTTACTACAATTTTCTGTAGAGCTGGGCGAACTGGAAAAAAAAAAACTTTACCACGATAAACGTCAAATCATCATTTCTTTCAAATTTAAAGACTTTGTTTTTTTGGAGTGAAAGTTCAAGAAACCAGACCAGTTATCTGTGGTTTTAAACTACTTGTAAAAGATGTGACAGGAAGAAAACGACGAAAACGACACAAAAGGCATAAGATGTAATGAGACAAAACCACACCTGAAGTCTCGGATTTAGCGCATAGTTTTTTTTCATTTTGATTTAAAATGACGTAAAACTTTAAACCCGACAAGCACTTTGCAAATCTAGAGGTCAAACATTCGAAACAATTAGAACAATCAGACGTTTGTTCAGTATCGAAATACGCACGAGGTAAATTAAGTAAAACATCAAAACACTGAAACATGTTCTGAGTGATTTATCCGACAATATATTCCAATGATTATCACTACCGCAAAATAAAATGATCTCGCGATAACGATAACTACCGCTTTACCGCCCAGCCTTTACTTGTGTCTCATTTTCTTTCTTTTTGGCCATCATTAGTAATGGTTATGATAACCCTGCGGTCAAAGGAGCTGCTACGACATCTCTGAACACAGCACTATGACTGCACTACTCATCAGACGTGACAGGAGGTAAAAAGGCCTGATTATCTAAACCACCTTATGAGCAGGTTCAACCAAAAGTGAGCACGCTCTAAATGACTGCAATAACCTAAAATTGCAGGAAACCGTGTGCACGCACAACTAAGTAAGTACAGTAGGTTGAAGTCGAGTCAGGAAGTTTGCCCGTAAACTGTGATGGATGTCAACAACGGACAGTCGTCATTTTACCGTTTTGTCTAAATTTTCTCCTACAAAAACTACATTCAGTTTTCTGTTCGCCTTGGTTGACCTCTCTTCAGAAATATCCCAGCAATTAACTGTGATTACAATAACTGGCCAGCACTAAAAGAAAACCCCCTGCACAATCACGACCAAATGAAGCATTGTGACTTTTCCGCCTACTGAGAATGACTGATTTGTAGAGTGTACACCCCACCCCCCCAAGAAGAAACAGGTTTTCTAATGCTAATTCCCTACACAGTTCTCACAGACAGCAGCTCTTTTTTTCCCCTACTGATCACAAACATTTCAGCTCGCAATGAAATGACAAACACACTTTTCTCGACACATTAACAAAAAAAAAAGAATCCACACATTTACACTGAAGCGTCAAAGTGCAACCTTTTACTTTCTTCTGTTACGAACCGTAAAGTGTGTCGGTGGCGTTGGAGAAAGCGACACGGAGCCACAGGCTGCTCGGTCAAACACAGATTATAATAATGGTATTTTTTTTTTTAAACTTTAAAAAGTTCCCCCAGTGGCAACATGTCCATGCAAATCGTGGACGAATGAAGCACTGGTGGCTTTTCCGGGCACTGAAAATAAAACGACCTACTGCAAAGGTTAAAGCTTTAAAAATACTATACATTATGTCCTGAATGTCCTCACCATCCAAACAAATCAAGCCCCAATGAGCCGTCTGACTTCCCGTTACATTAAACATCACTCCGTGGAGCACTCCATTCGACAATGAGAAGTGTTTTTGGGAGAAAAGGGACGTGCCGGTGTACTTAAGGACAATAACACGTCCATACAGGGTGGAATGTTGTTTCTACTTTCATGAACATGTTCCTATGCTATATTTATATGTAATTAAGCAGCAAACTGCAAACAACAACACGTGTCTGTTTTTCCACGCTCTTCCTTTCACAGTAACACCTATGTAACTCTGTTCCCCGCCGTCTCCTGACCACATGTGGCCTGTATCATGAACAGGAAGTGTTTGTCTCCTCCGGGACAGCAGGGAGGACAGTGTGTTTGGTGACAGGAGGCACGTTTACCACCCCCACCCCATCCCCCATCTACGGCCACGACAGGACACTTCTTCAGAAATAATGGGATTATGTCCAGGATTGATATCCAGCTTTATAGCTCACGTGTGGGCAGCGCGGCGGCTCCATTCAACAGGCCGCTATGACAGGCCTGTCAAGGTAGACTGTGGAGAACTGACTCGACGCAAATCTACCACGACCTCCAAAACTGAAGCTCTATTGTCAGGCCGTTCTGTTCACAAGGGGCTTTAAAAACACCATTATACTGAGGAACTCACCAGGCAACTTGTATTCCGTGCATTATAACCCTGATGCCATTTCAAAGCCTCTACTGTCTAACTGGCCTTTTGACGTGGGACGTGATCCCGACTTGTCACAAATTACCCGTGTTTTTCATCCAAATGAGGTGGCGACAAACGGTTACTGATCCACGTGCCCATAACTCCCAGACAGAACGTGAGCAAGCTCCTTTCTTTGGGGCAGAAAATCCAAATATATTTACGTGTTGTTTGCTAAAAAGAAAAGTAAGAAAAAGAGCAAATGTTTACATCTGAAAAGCTGGAAACGCTGAATTTGTTATCATTTCTGCTTAAAGGAGCACTCCACCTATTTGCGCACAATGTTCCCGTGAACTCATCATCAACTTCTCACCTTGTAAAACACAAAATGCAATCCTGAATGTAGTTCTTGTGGTAGTTTTGACCCGGATTACGTTGACAGGGGATATCTGTGCTTGGTTTTTACCTCATGGTGAAACTAGGGCCAATGGGTTTGAAATAAGTGGATCTAATGATGCATTGTGGGATTTGTACGAGCCCGTGGTTTGGTTGTTTTTTTCTGTCTTTCTCCGTTTTTACAATTCTCCCACAAACTACAACATCACAACAGTTGAGCGCCGGAGTGCCCCTTTAAAAGTCACGAAAGCGTCTACATCTGTTCATTTCCTCCATAATGCGAATGATGAGGAGTTAACCTAAAACTCCTCCAAACTTGACTTGCACAGAAAGGCTGCCTGCGTGACATTTTCCTGCGATCACGAGCTGTGGTCTGGGTCGAGGCTCTTGCTCGACTGTGCCACCTGCACAAGACAAGCCAGACATGTCAAAAGAAGCCTAAAAGTTGCCTCGGAGCTTCACAGATCACCAGGAAGAAGGCTGACTTTTATCTCGTCAGCGGCTGACAACGTTATTCCAACCCGAGGAGCCTCATCGCTCGATCTCGTCCTGCCTGACACTTTCAGTTTTGCAGCCTTTTGACTGAGAGGCAGATAAAGAGTTGGGAGCTTTGTGTCTTACCGCTTCGTGGACTGGAACTACCCCAGGAGGGACGATTACGGAAAAAAAAAAAAAAAAACCCCAACAAAACCCAAAAGCCAGATCACTTCCACAGGGCAAGAGAGCGATGCGTCAGGTGTACGCTTCCCGCAACCGAAGGAGGAAAACGGAGTGGAGGGCGACTCATGTTGAGTTGATCGGCTGAACCCTGGTTTTTTTTTTTTTTTTTTTTTTTTTTTTTTTTTTTTTTACTCCAAACTGCGCTGCTCCGTGCGCGACGCGTAAAACAAAAACACCGTCACTCGGTCCCGTTCAAACCACGATAGTCGCTAATGAGACGAAGTGGGATACACCGAGCATTCAGTCGCGCTCCAGCAAACTACGGCTCACTTCAGCGTGTTTTTACATAACAGCATCATCCGCTTTTTATGTTGACGCATCATGTAGCGAAAACATGGAGTTTCTTAAAGGGCCACGGACGCGCCGTCCGCATGTCCCCGTCCCCGTCCCCGTCCCCCACCCCCTCTGTCCCCGGCAGCCCCGCTGTGGCGGACAGATGGCTTTCACCTAGTTAATGTCTTTAAGCCCTGTTCTTTTGACACTTCTATTAACATTGGCAGCGGTGAAGGGTTTCGACCCAGTTTCAACTCACAAACGCGACGCAAAAAAAAACCAAAAAAAACACACACACAAAAAAAAAACGTGTTTCTAGAATCATGGTTCTCTCTCAAAAACTCAAAGCTACTGGCACATTGGAAGTATTTTAAGAGTGGTGACCTACATACGGTTACGTTAGTAGTTTAATTTGACGTCGTGCGGTAGTTTTCTGGCGATTCGACGCGTTTCCAGTTCATTTTGTGACAGTTGTTTGTGTAGTTACTGAAACTACAAATCCACCCTGAAACTTAAACCCCGAGTCTCTTTTGCAATAGATTCAGTGACATTTGATTATTTTTTTTGTATTAGTTTGTAATAATTTCCTGTCACGTGTCGACAGTGTCGAGGGGAGTGAACCACATGTATTTTGCAGTAGTTTGACGGTAGTTCAACTACGTATACATAGCTTTTGTGTCGTCAACTCCTGAAAATACAAACTGCATGTTTTGGGTCATAAAATGATTCATTTTTATTCTACCGTTACTCTTCTACTTTAGCCCCTTCTGGCTATAGTTTTTTTGAAAACGAAACTTTTTGTCACATGTACACTGTCAATTTGATCTTTTTTTTTTTTTGACAAAGTAGTTGAAACTCGGGCTGGGGTATGGTGATGGTGGTGATGAAGATTAGCCTACAGCTACTTAATAAAGAGTTAAATTCTTTCACAAATGTTTAATTTACAAACAGCGGCACAGGAGTACCCAACCTGTACCCAACCAATTCACCGGAACGTAAAAAAAAAGTATCTGGGAAATAGCTTAAATAATTAAATAAATGTAAGGTCTCATCGTGATGTCATGTGATGCAGTTAAATAACAAGCTATGGCTTCTGTTATTTCTCTGTGGCGTTCTGAGGTTTCGTCTTAAGACAGACTCTGAGAGATGTTTATCACACGTGTATTATGTATTGCGATGAAAATCGGATCAGTCGAAGCTGTGGTTCAGCTTCTTCCAGCGGTTGTTTGCAAAGCCGTGTTTTCAGAGTAGCTTTCCCCCAGACTCTTTGTGTTGGGGAATTGATTAAGTCACAGTTTAAATCAGCATCGGAGGTTGTCTCTCAGTTATGTTACTGTTTACTCTCAGGCATGTTAAGTGAGTTATCGCCTGTACGTCTTATTACAAACAACATCCCAGTCCAGACAGAACCTCCGTCTACGTACCTGTGTGTTGGAGATAATGCCTGAAGCTGACTGATTTCCTGCAAAGGGAAAATCCCCCGTGAAACGCCGCTCCCATGTATTATTCAGATGTACAGGGATAGTTAAATCATTGTCTGAACTACTGTCTCCCTGGCGGCTTTTCTCGACACAAGGAGCTCGATGTTTCTTTGGGTACAGAGGGGCCATAGAAACATGTGTGTTTTTGTTTTTGGACTTTGTTTTTCTCGGTGTGTGTCACAGGATACATCCGAAGCATAAAACCACACGTATTTCAGGAAAGTCGCAGTCACGTCCTATTTGAAAGGGATTCAGAAGAAAACGTTCATCGTAAATGAAGGGAAATAACTTTGGGTGCTTTTAGTGCAGTGCAGGGTTTTATCACAGAGGACTCAGCAGGACATCCAGCCTCAGCCGTATCGAAGTCCGGCTGAACAACCGCCTGCTCATCAGTCAGCGTGACGATTAGAGTAGTTGACAGATGAAGTGACAGCAGACGAATTAGAGGCAAAAGGCTGATGATCCATCATCTTAACAGGCGATGGACAGAAGTGTTTCTGCAGCAGGTTAGGGAGAAATGTGCAGAAAAAACGGACAGTCTAACGGTGATTAAGAAGTGTATAAAAAAACCAGAAGCTTAACAACAGGACTTCATAAAAACTGCAGCTTAACTTCAACTTCATATCAATCAATGATGTGATGCTAATATGTCTGTGTCCTTAGGTTTAGTTACATCTAAAAGGGTTAAAAGTTGAAAATACACTCTTGTTTTAACTTTTACTTTCATGCATTCTAACTGAAGTCCTGTTCAGTTAACGTGGTGAATCGTCAAATCCTTCAGACCGTCGTGTTTGTCATTCTTTTGTGGTGACACCGTTTGACATTTTCAGGCTCCTTCAGTCTTAAAAAAAAACCAAAAAAAAAAACGTCACTGGCAGGAAACCAACATAAATACAAGACATTTTAACAAACCGGACGCTTGCCTTTAAAACAAGTTTTTGACTTTTATTTGTCACTGACCCATTCATTCTTTTTTTTGCCTCGAGTCGATCACTGTCGTTTTTCTCGTGACTCTAAACTTTCTGCCAGTGAAACACCTCCTTCGGGCCACATTTGTAGCGGTTACAGTAAAAAATATGTGGGGTGTGGTGAGTTTGGCACAGGAAACAGGTAACATTTGGACTTGAGCGTGACAAGTGCCTTGAGCTCCGAGAGGATTTAACAAGGATGTAGGACACACATCTCCCTTATCCTGTTTGTCTTTTCTGTTGGTCCGTATTGTCTGCGATTTGCTTCACTGCAGTTACGGAGCAGCTGCTTAAAATGCTCTGTGTATCTGCATACTGCATACTTAGATTCATCTATTTGGCAGATTCTTCTTGTGTAAAGTGACCAGGAATACACTTGTGGGCAGGAGGAACTGGGAATCAATCGTAAACCCTGTGATTAAAGGCTGACTTGTTCAACCGCATGAACTATGATCACTCAATGAAGGAGCCAAAGCAAAAAAAGCACAAAGACCTCACGAATGATGTATGTTTTTAATAAAAGCAGATGAATTTACCTTCATAAAATATTCTTTAAGAATTACTGATAAAAGTTGCGTTTTTAAAGCGGCTTATCACAAAAGTACTGTACATACTGTACGTCAGGAACGCGTCTCACACAGTTGACGTTACATAAAAAGGTTCTACGCATTCGCAAGTTTCAATCAAAGTGCAATCTTCTACTTTACATTCCTACTTTTGTAATGAACCGCAAAGCCAGTTGTTAGTGTTGGAGAAAGTCTTCCCTGGATGATGGAAGTTGTGTCGTCTCCTGGAGGAACACGAAGTCCCACCCTGCTCCGCCGTACACCAGTTTGCATTTCGCAGATTAAAACGATACTATTTTAAAAACTTCATTTTGTTGGGTTTTGATGAAAACATTGTAGCAGCAGTTCCGGCGCTCGGGCAGGAGTATGTGAGGCAGAGAGCAAATCAATAAGCATCTAGTAGAGCGGTGTAAATAAAATACAAAAAAAAAAAAAAGACTTTAAGAAATGTAACAACAGATAATGTATACAACTGTATTTAAGATGATCAAAACCTGAAAATAATTTCATCACATAAGAGCAAAATCTGTGAAACTGTTCATTTGGAAAGCTCGGTCATAATGATTTTATTGCTCAGGAGGAAACAGCCTTTCATTGCTCATCAAGGGGTGGAGGCTAAAGTTAGCCTCATGAAAAACAAAATGACATCAGAGACACTTTAATCAATATTTTGTGCCTTTTAGCATTCAGCTTGTGTTTCCACGTCATACATAAAATCATCTCCGTATAAGGCTGTAGGTGTGAGTGACTGCGTTCATTCAGGAGTTGAAGGCTCGTCCAACGATGAGTCGACGGACCTCACTTGTGCCGGCGCCGATCTCGTACAGCTTCGCATCCCGTGAGAATCTCCCCGTGGGGTAGTCGTTGACGTAGCCATTCCCACCTGTTGACGGAGAAGCGGACTGATCTTAACCTCGTTCTGCCGCCGTAACGCCGGCGCGACAACATGTGCTGTGATTTAATGTGCGGCCACGGCTTCGGTGTAGCCGTCTTTGTGCGAATAAAAGCCACTTCATGACCACTTGAAAACATGACAAGACGTCCTTGAGATACTTAAAGCATCCGGCGTGAAACATTTAGGGGCATTTAAGAGGACCTAATTGCAGAAATATGTGTATTTTTTCACTTTGTTGGTTTACAAAGCAGTACGTACTTTCACTTATACAGAGTATGTCAGTTAAGTAGGTGGTTCTTCTTCAATGGAGGACTGAAAGGGGCCACAGTGACAGAATCCAGTCTATGAAGGATCAGCAGTGGGTTTTTTCCTCCATAAACTAGATTTTACTGACTGATATATTCAATACACAGATGAAACAATGGCAGGTGATTTCACTTGAAGCTTCACTTCTCAGGAGTCAGTCTCTTAGTACTTACCCAAACACTGAATGCCGTCCAAAGCGACCTGAGTGGCGTTCTCGGCACGATACAGGATCACTCGGGCACAATCCTAGGATAACAACACAGTGTCACTATGGGGCAGAGCGTATTAACAGACAGGGATATAATCTGGCAAGGAAATCTGAGAACGGTAAAGAGTTTTATGAAAACACCCAGAAAAACAAAACACTAACACACATATCCAAAATCATAAAAAGATGATAAGCTTTTAATGTAACTATATTAAGCCCTTTCAAGGCTATCTGGGTTATCTCAGGTTATGACCGTGATAATCTGCTCACCATTGCACTAAAGTGTCCCTTGTCACAAGCCCGGGCGACGTTGTACAAATACTGCCGACAGCAGCTCAGTCTGGTGTACGTCGGCCATCTTTCCTTGCATTAACTGTTAAGCATACGAAAAAAAAACACATTTACATTACATTTCACTCATGTGAACTTTGTGAACAGACTTTTCTACTTCACTCTGGAGGGAAGACAAACCGTAAAGTGTCCGATCTTCTGCCCAAAAGCTCCTCTGACGTGTAGGTAGGGGATGGCGGAGTCCACGACCGCCTGCATGACGCTGCAACATAAGGACGGCGTTAAGACCACTGGAAAACCTATGAGTTACGACTGAACTACAACCATGAGAAAATACACCGCTCGATGCAGGCAACTTCAAGGTAGTATTTGTTGGTCGTCGTTAGTAAAGAAAACATTCAAAATTTGCCCCCTCCTCCCAGCTCAACAGCGATGGCCGGCCAAGCGTGAGCGTTAGCGAGAGCAAAGCAGTGAATCGGACAAATAAAATGTTATTTTCTGATTGTTTCACTGTGGTTATGTTCTAAATCACAAATCAACACACCCACACCTTCGCACAACACCGCCGGTCCTGTTCACAAACCTAATTTTGAACCGTCTGGAGCATTTTGACCAAAAATAAATAGGCTCGGAAGCTGGAAGTGAAGCGTGAGCTGCTGTGGGTGCGTCATGTAGAAATCTGAGAAACCAGCGGAAAAAAAGAACGTGCATTAACCGTCGACTTAACCCAGTGTTTGGTCTGATCCTGCCTGTACACCCTCCTGTGCAGAGCTGTTACAAACACACTGACCAAAGATCCACGTCCACAAAAACATCCCGAACACAGCAAAATAAGAGGGAAAAAAAAGGAAATGCAGTCTCTTCCAGTAAATACTCTGCCACACACCGCCAGCAGGTAATAAGTGATGACCGAGAGGAATGTATGTCTCTATACATTGATGCATAGTACACCTTCAGTGACAGCGCTATCTTTCAAAGTGGTTAAATGAAAACAACCTCACATTATCTACTGTAACGTAGGTATGAACTCACCCGATAGGTCCAGCTGCCTCGAGGCCGCTCTTCATCACATAAACACCTTTGTTCAATGGGCCGACGATGTTCTCCTCTAAAACAAAAAAAAACAGCCGTAAACGCGAAGAACTGCTATTTGAAAGCCAGATCCATGGGTCTTATTCTTTGACGAGTCACGTGTAGCAGAGTATGTTCATATTTTGGTATTTATTTGTTGTTTGCACATATAAGAACAGCCAAGCAGACCAAAAACATAAATAAGGAATATGATATATACATATATTTACACAAAGCCTTTTTCCTGTTGATGACTCTCCATGTTTTGATGTTACCTGAAGCCTCATCACACGTGTTTTAATTAACTGGTTGTATTTATTTTACGTCTATGCTCCCAATTCAGCGCCTCCTTCTTAATTCATATTCAGTATTCACAGTGGATGGCTTTCTGATAAATGACTTCTGGGATGGTGGGTGTACAGTGAGTTTGTCAGACTGCAGACAGGCTCCATGGAAACGTTTACGACCCGCAGAAGTTCTTTACCCTTCTGTTGAACGACTTCAGGAAAATCTGTGCGCCTTTCAGGACTTTGGCTTCACTACGGACGTCCATTCTGTCCTAATAATGCAGAAGCTCGGGTCTGGTGGAGGACAGACACGGCTCAATTTTACACCGTTCTATCTGTAGCTTCTTCACTTTGTCCTCTTTTCACCGATTGATTCTTTAATGCCATCGATGACAGCATTGTTGCATCTGTATTGATCTTGTAGACAATCACTGTTTTCATTGGGGGAGATGAGGTTTTTGTTGACTGTTTCAACATCGTTCTCGGTATCTTTGCAGATATCGCTCCATGTCTTGCAGTAGTTTTTAAACGTCATGAAATTCTTTTTGAGTGAATTCCAGACTAATCTTGACGTTGTGGACTTCTGTCGGCAACCGTCCGACTCTTTCGCCGGAAAAAATCAACAAGAATTTCAGTTTCAGGAGTTTTTCTCCGATTGTTCGAGAAGGGTTTTATAGACGCGATATCGCTGCTCAAGTAATTCATGGAGTTGGTTTCCTCTGAACCGCTGTCAGAGCTTCCTGTCACGGCGACATGAAGATCAGATCCAGTGAACCTCTGAGGCCTGGATAGTTTGATTTCAACTAGTCCAGCTTTGAGTTTGGTTGATAAAGTTTATCTCAATTAGTTTGAGAAAACCAGAAACTAAGGGATTCAGGAGGTATTCCAGTCCACAGAAATCAGAGCAGTGAAATCAAAGCAAAAGCACAGCAGCGGCAGCGCGATGGCTTCTCACACCTGGGATTTTACAGTCTTCAAAGATCAGCTTGCAGGTGTTGGATCCCCTCATGCCCAGTTTGTCCAGCTCCTGTGCCGTAGAGAATCCCGACATTCCCTGCAGGATAAACATCCATGTGTGCATCTGTGTTTGCATTTTATGACTTCAACAAAATGGGCTGATGTGGACTCGAAAACAGACAGGGGACAACTGACTGGATTTACCTTTTCAACAATGAAAGCTGTGATGCCCTTTTGATGGGCCTCGGGATTTGTCTTTGCATAAACGATAAGGACGTCGGCATCCGGCCCGTTTGTGATCCAGAACTTATTGCCATTAAGAACGTAGTAGTCACCTGTAGAGATACATGCAGTACATCAGTCTGAATCTGAGATAAAATGCTCTGCTCTGAGAGGACATATTTAATTTACAGCAGGAGAGCGATAAAGAGCTGTTATTATGGTTATTTAATAAGTGCCTCCTGGAGAAAAATGACCATCAACTTTACAGAAAGTGAACAATAAATATCTCATCCTGGGAACACCTCACTGTCTCTGGTTGAACCACCACAGCACGGCACTATCATTAACTCTGCAAACAACAGCTTTCAAATCACTATGTACGAGGCGAAGTAAGCCGTCACCGCGAACGGATCACGTCTCGGAGCCGGAGACGCTCCGACTCGCTCACGTCCACCTCTGTCTTTACCAACGTGGAGGCATCGGGATGAAACTCGGGCTCAGTGGTTAAAGGTTTAGCTGCGGAGGCAAACATCTGTAGCATATTTACATTTCTATGAACCGGCTTCGACGCTGTGCCACGCTGATGTCACTTTAAATACATTTTTATGAAACTGCCTTCGTTATCTATAGCTCTGTGAGCCGTCTTACCTTGCTTTGTGGCTTTGAGTTTCATGGACGCGACATCAGAGCCAGCGTTGGACTCATGGTTATTAACTGTGAAAGACCATGATGAGAATGAAGAATTAAATCCACTCTATGTTTTTTTCTTTTATGCATTTTTTTTACTAGCATATAATGTAAAGCATGGAGTGTTTCTAACCTTTGGCAGGTATTTCTCCTTTTGTTTCTCGTTCGCATGACGCACTAATTGATTGACGCAGAGGTTCGAGTGGGCGCCGTAACTAAGGCCGATGGCCGCTGACACTCGGGTCATTTCCTCCATCACAATTATATGAAGTAGCCCAATCCAGCGCCTCCATATTCCACTGAAACAAAAGAGAGGATTCTTTTTTAAAACACCTACAGTAGAGAAAGCAGCTCTGAAACAAAACAAACATTACAGTCAATGGGCAAACAGCAGATACCTCCGCCAAGGCCCCACAACCCCGTAATTCAACCGAACATCCTATGTCACAGTGCTGGATAATCTGCCCCTTTTAAAGGGCTCATTTCTAAGGCTGAGATTCAAAAATTCACTCTGACCACCAGCAGAAGGGGGGCAGCATTTTACCAGAAACTTGTGGTGTTGGTTTCCGCTTCCAAACAGCCGAACCGTGACAAAATGTCCTCTATGTGCTTTGCCCTGGACGCTACAGCGACTCACTGCTCACTCTAGCGCTACAAAGCGAACTGAACGAACCCTTTAATATGCACAACAAGGAACAAATCTATGATTCCAAAAAACAAACAAACAATGTCTTCTGCAAGTTAACATGCCTGCTAAAGGTGACTGGTATGCATCTGTCTCTCTCTCTGTATAAAACAAACGTTCCCTGCAGCCGTCAGACCTGGAGCCGGTATCCTGATGAATCCCGTCTCACCCAGCGCTTTCCAAAAATCCTGGTGGAGACAAAACAAAAAGCTTGCAGTGAAGTCATTACCAAAACACAAGAAGTGCCTAGATTTTACTGTACGTGGACGTCATGTAAGAAACATGAAAGGCTCTGATACCTTCTTAATCTTCTCAGCCCACTTCAAATGCATTTTTATACAAATGTTGCTCTAGATTTGATCGTAAATCCACGTTTTTAAGTCACCGTCTGTTATGGGCTCTATGAACTGATACCGTCTTAATCTTCTGAGCTCTACTGGTCCCGGATACTTCTTGACATTGTTGCCTCTGAGGCGTTTACACTTTCCTCACAATAATGGAATTTTAAATTAAACTAGCATTCGACTTCGACGTTTACAAAAGGTGGAAAAAATGTACAATGTGTTAATTAATGACTCAGAGTAGAGGCCTACGGTTCAACTCACCCGCATTCCTGGAAACTCATTCTTCTTGTCAACCTCATCTGCATGAGGTGCAAGTTGTTCTGCGCAGAATTTACGGACACTCTGTCGGAGCTGTGCAAAAAAAAAAGAGAGAAAAAAATAATACAGGCAACACATGCAATATCATGAACAATAATTCAAAACCCGTGACCCCGCAGACGATAATGCATTTCTGAGTTGTTTTATTGTGTCATATAGGATCCTTTTAACTGCGAGGGTATTGCAACTGTGTGTACCTGGACCTCAAAATCTACAGCACGTTCCAACTTTAAAATTTGACACAACGCAGGTCCCCACAATACCTCGGTCCTCCTCGAAGACGAAAAGGTAGGAGAAGACTTTTTAAAAGGTCTCCTCACCACTGGAAGGCAAGTCGCACGCAGCACGGCGATGTCCATCAACACGATCCATTTATTCATGCTGCCATTTTGCAGCCAAGCCAAATAATACAGATTTTTTTAAGAACACACAACGTGGGTCGTGGGAGAATGTTTTGAAAGGTCAGTTTGTGTTATTCAGTGGAGTCATTCAGGGGTCTGCAATCTGACCCTCTTGATGACAAGTGCATTACAGGTTAAGATGATCAGCAGTGACACTTTAAACTGACAACATGAACGAGGTGTGGCAGTGCTCTTCTACACCACCAGATGTCGCTCTGCTTTCTGAGGTTAAAGGGTGAGTTCAAACACAACCTGCACCGCTCCTCTTCATCTAACAGCGGACGCAGACTTTTACAGCAATAGGTCACGATTTCATTTTTCTTTTCTTTTTTTTTTTTACCTAATAAAATCGCTTACAGATCCCCCACCCCTTGTCTTCAGAGTCTCAAAGTCCTTGCCTCAAATGAACCAAGTCTGACATTTTACAGATTCACAAAATAAACACTTAATTGTGTCCGTAAATCCCACACCTTACTACGACCTACTATGAGTTCGGCTAACCTGGATCTGCTCGTCGGTGAGTCCGTTCACCACGTCGGCACACATCCTCTCCTCTCCAGCGCGGAGGTGGACGAGCCGCAGCCGAGGCGGAGAGCGTCTCCGACGGCAAACACGGCGTTAAATCTCACGAAGGAGAAATATGTCCAAAGTTTACAAAGTGAACGACTGACAGACCGGCTGAGCGGCGAGAGGAGCTCTCACTCTGCTGCTACTTCCGGTTACAAACAAACGTCGACGACGTGATCCCGTTCTTCTTCGTTGTTGGCACAAGTTTGCATCTATATCGCCGCCTACTGTGCGGGAGTTAGAACTGCAGCTCCATAAACTCAGGTAAATAATCATATAACGTTTCTCTTAAAAAGTAAAAAAAAATGATTAGGGGAATTCCTTCTGAAAATCACAGTGGTATAATAATTATTTACAAACTAAGCTAACGTATGATATATGTATTTAATCTTAGTCTGTTTGGGCCAAAAATGGTCTGTTTTTAATTACTTTTCCTAAAGTGACCCAAGATGGAATACATGTATATAAAAATATATATTCTACACATTTTTGCACATTGAGGCTGTTCCGGGTTAAAATCCTAAATCGATTTTGGTCTCAGTTTCAATAAAACACATTTGAAATAACATCACTGTTATGTTTTTATGTCTTAGGTAAAACAGGACATCATATTGTTCCATAGTAGATGGTTTTTCTCCAGATAGGAGAGCTGTAAAACCTAAAAAACACACTCACCCTGCTCTCCGGAACATTAAATAAGGATTAATCACACATTTATTAACGTCAGATAAAAGCTATTTAGACATTCAATAGATTTGTGGCTCAAACGTTGGTATAGGTACTTGTTATGAGGGGATTCTTGGACCAGGTCGAACTGGCCATACATAGAAAGTACATGATGTTCCTGAAAATACATTATTTAAGAATTACTGAAAAGAAACTCCAGTACAGCAAATCAGCCAGTTTTTAATTGTAATATATCACAAACAAAAAGTACTATATTACATACATACTGTACATCTACAGAACAATAAAATCACAGTCCTTTGCAGAAGACAAACCTGTTGGAAGGTTTCACCAATCGGACCGATTTATAGAGCTCACACCAGTGGAATAGGTTTGTTCCCAAAAACAAACAGGCTTTCTAAAACTAATTCTCTACACAGTTCTCACAGACAGCAGCTGATCAGTAACGTTTAAATGAAATCATAAACAGGCATTTCTCACGCAGAGGCAAGTTGCATTTTTAAAAAAACAACAACAAACAAACAGAACCCTCCACTCATTTACAACGAGTGATAAAAGTACAATATGCGACTCTTCTGTTACGAACCATAAACATCACCATCGTCAACGTCTGCTCAAACACCGCTTTGCATTTTGAAGATTGTAATAATAGCATTTTGAAATCCTCATTCGTTGCTTTTTGTGGAAGAGAAAAAAAAAAAAAATGTAGCAGCAGTTTTGGAGCTGGGGTCGGAGTGTTGAGGCAAAAGGTAAATCAATATTCATCTAGTTGGGCGGTCTAAATAAAATACAAAAATTACTTAAACGAACGCAACAGGTTTCACGACTGCATTTAAAATGGTCAAAACCTGAAAACGATTTCATCATTTAAGAGCAAAATCTACTGAACTGTCCGTTTGGAAAGCTCAGTCATAATGATTTCATTGCTCATCAAGTGGCGGAGGCTAAAGGTCGCCTCATGAAAAACAAAACGACGTCAGAGACATTCTCTGTCGTTCAGCTTCCAACTGATCCCATGTTTCCATGTTATTTATGAATTCATTTCAGGATAAGGCTGTGGGTGTGGGTAACTGCGTTCATTCATTGCAAACCGCTCATTCAGTCTTTTTGCGAGGGCCCTTTGTCAGTTCATCTTATTTGAACATGGAGTTGAAGGTTCGTCCGATGATGAGTCGACGGACCTCACTTGTGCCGGCGCCGATCTCGTACAGCTTTGCGTCCCGTAAGAATCTCCCCATGGGGTAGTCGTTGATGTAGCCATTCCCACCTGTTGACGGAGAAGCGGAGTGATCTTAGTAGCCGTCTTTGTACGAATGAAAGCCACTTCGTGACCGTGTGACAAGATGTTCCTGAGATACTTCGGCATCAGCGGAAACCTGAACTGAAAACAAACGCCTTCCGTCTGCAGCTCTCTACTCTCAAAAACCTAAATGTAAAGATAGCAAAGTAACGGCAAAATATCACGGTTATGAGAGCTACATGTGACGAGCCACAGAGTAGAGCAGTACAGTCACGTCTGATGCGATTTGTAATTAAAGCCGCCACTCACATATTTAACGCTGCCTTGTTGCGATATTCCACGTCTCCGCTGCAGTGAATAAAGCTTTACTGAACCGGCCACAATTTCGGACCCGAGGATTATTTTTCTTCTACATAATGAAGCCTCAAAGTTACACGTTTCATGACATTTACATATTTTCTGCTTAAATATAGAAATACTTGATCTAATGAATGCTCAGTATCTTTCACAATACTGTTGTTTCAACACATAAGACTTAAAATTCTAACTTGATGTCACTGTTTTAAGCTACAAGCTGCACTCAGCTGTGAATCACTTTAAGAGTTTTCTGAATAAGTATTTTCTCATTGTTCGCATAATTAACAGAAAAATGTGGAAATTGGGACAAATCAATGTAATATGTGTAATATGTGGAGACAAAGTAGACGTTCTCCCAGCGAATACTAATGAGGTTTATCTCCACAGAATCTAACGATGGATCCAAAGTAGGCGTTTTTCCACATGAACCGGACTTCGCCGACTGATCCAGTCACTTCACAGGTGAAACTACGGCAGGTGTTTTCACTTCACGAGCATTCAGGCTCTTGACACTTACCCAAACACTGAATGCCGTCCAAAGCAACCTGAGTGGCGTTCTCAGCACAATACAGGATGACTCCGGCACAATCCTGCAATGAATAAACACAAATCAACACAGCGCCGCTGTGGGCAAGGGTGGAACATTAACAGACTGGGATGTAATCGGTAAAGTAGGTAAGAGGTCAAGGTGGAGGCGGACTTGAAAAACTCTTATGAAAACACCCGACAAAAGAAAAACAATAAAACACATCATCGTGGAAAAAAAACACAAACGCTCGTGTGACTATAGGAAGCCCTGTCGAAGGTTGGATCAGGTTATGAGATCGATAACAATCTGCTCACCATTGCACTGAAGTGTCCCTTGTCACAAGCCCGGGCGACGTTGTACAAATACTGCCGACAAGAGCTCAGTCTGGTGTACATGTCGGCCATCTTTCCTTGCATTAGCTGTCACGCAAATGAACAGGACTCGTTAGTTCAGTTTCACTCGTGTCAAGTAAGGATTTTAAATATCTACAGGAGCTCTGCGTGAAACCTGAAAGTGTCCGATCTTCTGCCCAAAAGCTTCTCTGACGTGTAGGTAGGGGATCGCAAAGTCCAGAACTGCCTGCATGATGCTGCGAAGTAGAGATAAGAAGACTCTTTTTACACCTGCTTTTAAAACAAACAAGGTACAAACAAGGTCATCATTTGTAAAGTACATTTTCATTTTAATTCACCAGACTCAGACAACATTAATCTGGAGAAAACTGGCTTCTCTGTGATTTGGGATGATTTCAACCATTTCATTCTTTTCTCCGGGCCCTTATTCGGCCTCTTTTCTCAGCTGAGAATTATGGAGACTGTAGCGGGAAGTTTCCTGTTCGTATCCGGTACACGTTCAGGGAAGCTCGTGTCGCCTACGTAGCATGGATTCAGATAAAGAGATGTTCATGGCCAC
>JAPQRN010000016.1:21643784-21672066 GCA_037367275.1 Coranthus polyacanthus | reverse complement strand
CACAGGCTAATGTGTCATTGTGTGATAATGTTTTTTTTGTGGCCAGTCTCCAGTTTTAGCCTTGGCCTTTGACATTTAACAAAGAACCACCTCAGGAAATGTAAAAAAACACAACCGGTGCGTCTGTACTTAGCCTTTTAGGTGTAGGCTACAGATGAAATCAGGGTTGACGCGTAGAGCGCTGAAATGGAAACACCGTAGAGGAGAGAAGTGACTCAGAGCAGGTTGGACAAACGGGCTCGTCACTGCGATGGGATTCATTGGCGAACCCCGCAGTGGTTTATATGTTTATATGTGACAACACAGCTCCACCTGTTGAACTTTGCTTTGAGGGGTCGACTTCTTCAAAGCAGCGTGGCTTCGCGGCGCTGCTTCAGATGCAACAGGTCTGTCGTTTCAAAGACAAGCTGCGTCTGACGAGTGTCGAAGAAACAGGGCTGGTCCATAATACCACGATGATAATGCCTTAGAGATCATGACTATCACAATATCATTTTATATCGTTATCACTGTGTCTTTACGGTTTATTTAGTTCACATTCTCAGGTAAAACACTTACAAAACGTTTGGATAGTTCTTTATTTGACTTAATTTCACTTTTTCAATTTTTCATACTTTGATTTTCTCAACAGTTTCCTCTAGGAAGTGTCATGTTCTAAACCAGAAGTGTTTTAGAAGTGTTTTAAACCGTTATTAACCTTGAATAAGAACTCAGATTGCACTAATTTTCCATATTTTCTTATTTTGAAGTTTTCCATCTTGTTTCTGTCTCATTTTCATTGCGTCTTCATCTCAATTTTTGTTTTGTTTTCGTCTCATTTTCATCACATTTTTTCCCTTGTTTTCATCTCGTTTTCGTCCCCTTTTTGTCTTATTTTCGTCTTGTTTCTTTCTTGTTTCCGTCTTCCGTCCATCTTGTGTTCGTCTCGTTTTCATCTTGTTTTTGTCTTGTTTCTGTCTCATTCTCATCTAATTTCCGTCTTCTTTCCATCTTGTTTTCGTCTGGTTTTCATCTCGTTTCCGTCTTCTTTCCATCTTGTTTTCATCTCGTTTTCATCTCGTTTCCGTCTTCTTTCCATCTTGTTTTCGTCTGGTTTTCATCTTTTACTGAACTTTAAAGAAATAATGATTCGACACATATCATGACAATCGATATCGACCCTTATCATGACATGACATTTTTGGTCACAGAATTAGGTTTTTTTGATTTGCAAAAGCACGTAAACTCTTCATTAATCTTTGTTTGGAGTACGTATCTGCATCACATCACATTTTAATGCACTACTGTGTGTACTTGGCTGAATCCAAATATCTGCAATCCTGTTTGAGACCAGTATTATTCCAAGTGTTATCAGCATAAATAAACTCTTGTGGTTTCTGTCATCAGTGTGGTAACATCACATGGGTTGTGGATACCGTGAAATTTCACTGTCACACCATGTTTGAAATCTAAATATTGACCATAGGTGTATTGCCTTTATGTTTGTGTGTTATGAACTCCGGAGTTTAGAAATTCCCTCAGACTTTACACCAAACAATTACATAATCCAGACTATATCTGAGATAATTGTAGGTACTCAAGTTGGTTTTTTTTTAGTTGATAATATGTGGACACTATTAATAAATAACTCACCGTTTCATTTCCCTGAAAAGCCGCTTAAGTGTCACCTTACAGTGAAAAAAAAATCAATGCGCGTGTGTGACCTGACATGTTTGCAGGGAGATATTATCAGTAAACAAGTGGGGCTAAGTGAAGCATATCGCCTGACATTTAAAAGACTTGGCTGGCGGCGTCTTCTGCTGTTGGTGTGGACGGTAAACTGCGAGACACTGTGTGTGTTTCACTGACACGAGAGTCCCTGGGCTGTTTCGTTTCCTGTTTCAATCAGAACACGCTGAATAAAATGACCTCTGGCTCAAGACAGGAGCACGGACCCAAAAGAAACCACGCGCAACCGCTCCGTTCGATTGTCTCTTTTTGGGGCTAAAAGCTGTTGTGTTTTAGGCGATTATGTAAGAAATAACAGAGTAGAAGTGTGTGTTGTTGGTGATATGGTCAGTTTTCTGGGAGGCAATAAAACAGGCAGTTCTGCACCATTTCCTCATAAGTGTGAAGCACTGTGTCACTGTGAAATATGCAAGCTGTTGCTGTGTTTCTCAGTGTTCGCGTTGGGGGCGTCTGCGGGGCCCCGCTCTTAGAAAGAAATGTTTCACCCCATCATATAAACCATCACATTTTAAGGGGTGAAGGTCATGACTGTGAGTTTGTGTAACGTCTCCAAAAGCGATGGAACCGTGGATTGCGTATGAATGTTGCCTGTGGTGAGAGACAGACCGAGAAAGCATTTTTTCAAAAGATTGCAGTTTTAAGGCGCGTTTGATTGGACCCATGGGAGACATTAAGACCTCCCCCTGGAAACACTTTAGTTTCTTCATTCTGGTGAATTTCTATGCAGCATTATACGCCCTTTATGTATCGTAGTCCGTGGTGGAAACGTCTTTATGTAAAGGAAAAGACAAAATTCAGGCACCGGGTGACAGTTCAAAACACAATAGAGAGTATAATATGCTTTTTATTTTGGGGAAGTAGCCTTTTTACTTTACATTTAAAAATATATTTTACTGTATTTAATAGCTCGTACGTGCTTCAGCAGGATTTCTGCTTATGTTCAAAACTTTCCGCACATTCAAATCAAATCATATCACAATATTGAAGCTGACGGAAGGGCTACAGTACATTTCGACCGTAACCGATTGAGATATTGATCAGATCTGTTCGACCATGGGAGGTTGTGAAAAGTGCAAAATGGCGGAGCAAATGCCCTTCATGCTGTGGGAAAACACACAAGGTAAAAACAGCCCCTTTTCTGGTTTAGTTTCAAGGCGACAAAATGTTCTGCTATGGAAATCTAAATTCACATTTCATTCACTGGTTTTCATTCTGCAGTAACTTGATGCTGTGGAAAATAAAACGTCAAGGAAAAATGCATCCTCCGTGGTTTTGTGTCCATGTACTCATAGCGTACATCTCAACAGTAGATGTTCATATTCATTCCGAGTGACTCCTGGATCAAGTCTAAGTAGTAATGATGTAAGACGAAGTTAAAGTCGTCAAAGGCGTTTAAAATATCGTACCCACTTTGAGTAAACCCACGCAATACATTACACATTACGTTTAAAAGGAACCACGCCACTGGTCATGTGCAACTTCAAACACGTCTGCAGCTTTAAACGCACGGTGCGGATGTTACATGCTGCGCCTTCTCTCCGCGATAGTTGTAAACCCACTATCACACTGAAGTGGAGATGCTGAACATAGATGCCGAGTGCAGATATGAATTTCCACAGAAACGGCATTTAGCTGACCTACATCGGAGGTTTCACATGTGTTCAGACGTTTATTGAAAGGAGACGAGACCGAGGTCAGTGACCTCACGACACGTCCTCCTGTTATCAGACGGTTTAGCTGAACAAGGACACAAACATCTAAATGTGTGCATTAGCTTTGATGAATTATATTTAGCCGTTCGTGACCCTTGTTTTTGTTCTGTTTATTACTATTCTTTCCTATTACATTGACATCTACACGTGTTTTGCTTGTCTTCATCAGCCCAAACCGTGGTGGAAGTTAAAGACGATTGTCCACTGGCCATTCACTGCTACTCAGAGGAGGAAACTAAACTGGGTTCAACTGGCCGGGCATAAAGGTATGATCTGCTGATGGATTTCCCGAAGGCTCGCTGCCTCCGCCGTCAGTATTTGACACAAGAGGTTTGCTTTGGATATCGCGGCGTTTTTTGATGATTTCCGGGTATATTTAATGTATGAATTAAGAATGAAGGCAGAAAAGATTATGCCTGTCTCTGGTGCTTTAAGTTTGCCCGTTGTTCTTTTGTATTACTGCCAAAGATGCAAATGTCAAAGAATTACCTCGGACACTACAAGTTGGAAGCAAAGCCAGCATCGAGACAGGCCGTGATAACAGGGTTTTTAAATGCCTTGTTTGTGAACACCTGAAATCTAACATTTTTTTGTCTTTATCTGTTTTACACAGTTTCAGAACACATACATAGACTCTGGTAAAAGTAGAAATACTGATTCAACTTCTTTACTTAAGAAAAAGAGAAAAAGTACATATAAAAGTAAAAAGTAGCCCTTTTCTTTTTCTCTTTTACGTTGTTTTTTGGCATGTTACACTGTTTTCATGTCGTTACGTTTGTCGTGTGTTATGCACCAATACATACACCAAGGGATCATCTTTTCTGTGTGTTATTGTTCCATCCATTTAGGTTGAAAATAAAACCACTGAAAATGCAAAATAATGACGATTCGCCTCAAATGCACTAAAACTAGAACGACAAGCCTGTTTTGAAAAAGTAAGGAGTAGACAGGACAGGTATTTGTGGTAAAACGTAGTGAGTAAAAGCAAAAATACCTGAAAACTCTACTTCAGTACGGTAACAAAGTATTTGAACTCATTCCTTCCCATCTCTGCCCGTCAGGTAACTTCAAAGCAGCAGACGAGGGCACCATTCTGAAGAAGTTCTCAGAAAACGAGATGCAGTGTTTTGAGAAACTCAGAGGTGATGCTCTGCTTCCATTTGTGCCCGGTTACCACGGCGTTGTTGAAAAAGACGGAGAGTCTTTCCTTCACATGACTGACCTGTTAGCAAATTTTGACCTTCCCAACGTCATGGACTGTAAGATGGGAGTGAGGTGAGACAGCATTCGTGCATTGTTTGTTTTATTACTAAATGTAGCTGTACAAAATGAGCTTTTCTTTGTAGTTCTTCTACATTACGTGCCTGTTTAAAAGAATGTGAGAAACTTTGAATTTCCCTCCTGGAATATTTGGATGTTTATTTAAACGCCTGATCCTCATGGATGTGTTAAAATGGATTTTGGAGCCCAGTGCGGACTGGTGACAGTGTTTTGTACGTGCTGCCTCAAGCGTTTTTTGCTCTACAAGGGAACACCTGCTGTAACTGCAGACTATATGCTTGGCTTCCTGCCACAGCGGGCGGGGTGCCTCACTGTCTCATGAGCGCCGGCAGAAACACAAACTCACCAACTCAAACGCACTCATACACATGCATGCACACGTAGAACGCACGCATGCATGTGTCAGTGCATGCACGTGGCTACAGGTATGGACATATTCCACTTCTGGGAGTTTTCTATCTGGGTCAAAAACAGGCAAATACACTCACGTTCACACACTCACAAACGGACACATAAACTCACCTATGCACTGAACTTTCACAAACACACATGGGCAAATTATTTCATTGTCTGCTTGGTGACATGTACACACACACACACACATACTCGCTCAGGGTGTCCCTGGAGACTCCCCTTTGTCAAAAACTCTAGCAACCACAAAGTTACAAAACCACCAGCTTGCACATACACACACTCAGACGTTCACACAGTTGAACACTCGCTCTGGAGTCTCCTCACAGCTTCCCTCTTCAGCACAGAGGAAGTGCAGCTCACAAAGCGAAACTGAAATTTACATATGTTTGCCCATAACTGCCTCATATGAATATCATACCATATCATATCATCAACAAATTGTTGTATATATTATGTTGCTCACAGCTGTGCAAAGTCAGTCACATTATTTTATGCACTGGTCATCTGTTCGGGTTAAGAGAACCTGACTATTAAAAAGCTGATCTCTTATAATCGGTGCAGCATATTTTTGGGCATATTGGCCTTTATTAGAGACAGTAAACATGACAGCAGAGGTGGGAGACAGAGACATGGGGATGACATGCAGCAAAGGCCTAAGCCCATGTGGTCTACACTCTACCATTAAAAAAAAACAAACATCTCTGCACATCTAGATACGTTGGAGAAGGGTTGCACCTGAAAACAATGAGAAAAAGCCCCCGCACGCTGGCTCACTTCTTTGACATTTTATCGTGACGTTTCAGTCTTTCTGACCTTCATCGGGTACGTAGGCAGCTCAGGAACGACAACATATGAGCCGCTCAAATCATCCAGTAGGAGGACAGAAAATCTCAGTCATGTTAAAAAAAAAAAGGTTGCGACGAATGTCCTCAATGTGGACAGTATTGTCCCTCTGTTTAACGCAGGAAAAAGTCAAAGAAACTAATGATAGAAACAAAAAAAACAAAAAATGTGAAAGTGTGGAGAATATCATGTAAACATATCTAAAATAAAATAAATGAAAAAATGAAAAAGAAAAAGCTCATATGTGTATATATGTTTCAGATTTTTGAGCTGCCTACATGTTCCCGATGAAGGTTGGAAACACTGAAATGTCAAAAGTCCTTTAGTAGTTCTTTAGCTTCATAAAAAGAACAAAAGCACTCTCCATTATCAGTCTCAATTAGGATAAGCTATTTGGAATGGTAATAGAGTATGAACGCTCAAACAAGCATTACTGAATGTGTCTTTAACGTGCCAGTCGTCTGTAAACATACAGCTCTCGTAGCTGAAGGGTTTACTCCTCCTGCCGTTTCAGAACATACTTGGAAGAGGAGCTAGTGCGAGCGCGGGAGCGGCCCAAGCCGAGGGAGGACCTGTACAAGAAAATGGTGGAGGTGGACGGCGAAGGGCCCACTCCCCAGGAACATTCACAACGGGGCGTCACCAAGCCTCGCTACATGCAGTGGAGGGAGACCATGAGCTCCACCAACACGCTGGGCTTCAGAATAGAGGGGATCAAGGTAGAATCACACAGAGAAATAGAAATCTGTGCAGAATATAGGCTGAGATTAACATACTTTACAGTGTGATTCTCCAGATCAGCAAGTCTGGAGGTAAAAGATACACCACTGCAGTTTTAAACACAAAGCTCATTCTAAAACATATATTATGAGGACGATGTGCTTTCACCCGCTCATCCATTAGAAAATACATTTAATCGCTTTCATTTATTTGTCCTTTCTTCTCTTTAGAAATGTGACGGCACGTGCCGAACTGACTTCAAAAAAACAAGATCGAAGCAGGATGTCATCCAGGTGTTCAGAGACTTTGTTGGTGGGAATGTCAACATCTTGGTACGTTATTTGCTTCTGCTCACATAAAACACAGTGTGAGAACAGAGCAAACAGTCCTGCTGAGTTGGCTCTCACATCCGTGTTCAACAATAACTAGATTTACCAGCTCCCCATTGCATGCCTGTTCCAACCGAAGCCAGTCAAGTTACAGTTTGCATTACAGGCTGGCAGTTTTCCTGTGGGAATCCCGCAGGCAGGAGCAGGAATGTCAATAATAAGCCAGTTTTTATTTATAAATACACAATACTAATATGAAGAATAAATATGGAATCGTATGAAATGCAGCTGGAAATCACTTCTTTTGCAAAGTTAGAGGTGCCAGAAAAACATAGAAAAAACATAAAACCCAACATGGGACTGGAGTCATTCTTCTGGGATTGGGACGGGACTCTTACATGTCATGAAGACTTTGAAGGAATTTAATAAAATGTCATCTTTGTCAGGGAGAAACACGCTGTCTTCACTTACAGACTGTTGAAAAATGGGCCAAAAAGAGTTTTATCTGAACGTTATGATATCAGTATGGCTTTCTTCTCTCGTAATCTTCGTATGAATTCATGAGTTATCGCTAAAAGGTTTGTTTTGTGCGGTCACAGTGACCTTGACCTTTGACAAACAAGTCCTAGTCAGTTCATTCTCGAGTCAAAGTCGATACTTGTGGCACATCTGAAGAAAAATTCCCTCAAGGTGTTCCTGAGATATCACGTTCACAGGAACGGGACAGACGTCAACAAACACAATGCCTCGGGCTATAATTCTAATCTCAAAGTCAGTGATTACGTTGCGATGCTTTGGGTGGAAGGTTTCCAAATTGATGTATGTTCCACATCTACACCCTGTTATGTTAAAGCTGGAGCTACTTATTTATATATCATCTCAGATTATAATTTGACTATGTGCCCTCCTCTGCTTTTATTGAAACACAGAAGTCCTACTTGAGCAGACTGACTGAAGTCCGTCAGGCCCTGAAGACGTCAGAGTTCTTCAAGCGACATGAGGTGATCGATGATCCACACATGGGTGAAAAAAAACAAACCAACAGAAAGTCTATCTCTACAGAAAGAGATAGAAAGAGATTCCAACAAAAACAAAAAGTTCTCTCATTTGGTATTTTGATGAGGGCAGAGAAGAGTGCTGGATTAAGATCTGCTGAAAGTTTAAATGTTGTAGAGCTGTTAAGAGTCTGAAACAACATTATCCAGACCCGTGGTTGGGTTTAGGGTTCGGGTTTTTGTCAGAATACCTCTTAACATCTGTCGCCTTCTCAATCAACAGCTCAGGTTGTATTTTGTATTGTATGTACATCTAACTGGCAAACGTTTAAACCGTGATGATAACAGCAGTGGATGGAAACATTCATTTGCAGTTTCTTTTGCCAACATTATGGAAATTAAAGTAAAAACGTTCAGTACATTTGGATGGAAACCCACCTACAGGCTCTAATGAGGGACTATTCAGTTTTTTTTTCGCCGAGAGGAGGGCGAGGGGGTACTCGGTTGCAATCTGCAACTTCACCACTAGATGTCACTAAATACCACACACTGAACCTTTAAGTTGTCACCTTCTCTTTTTTGGATTGCAGGTTGGATCGAAGCAGGAGAAAGAAAAACAGTCACTAAAACCGCTCTCCTTTCCCGTAGGTCATTGGCAGCTCTCTCCTCTTCATCCATGACCACACAGGCAACGCACAGGTCTGGATTATTGACTTTGGCAAGACCACAGCGTTACCAGAGGGCCAGATGTTACACCACGACGTTCCCTGGCAGGAGGGAAACCGGGAGGACGGTTACCTGTGGGGACTTGAAAACCTGATCCACACCCTGGAGTCGGTCGGCGTTGAAGAGACCGGGGAAGAAACCTGTCGCTCAGTTACCAAAGAAAACACCCAGACAACTTAAATGTTCGGTGACCTTTCTGACGTGTAGATGGGAGAAACCAGCTCAAACTATTACAATGGACAACACAGAAAGGACTTCTGAGGAGGTTTTGAACGTTTATCGGCGTCTGCGAGTAAAATGAGTAAGAAACAAGAGGGAGATTTGTGAAGTCCGACAGACAGGAGCTTTAAAAAAAATGTCTGATGAGCAGATACTGTATCGAAGAAAGCAACAAGTCACCATATTGTCACATGTCACACACTGACAAAAAACCCCCAAAAAAACATGACGGATGATGAAAGGGAGAGAGAAGGGAGCCAGAAAACTTGTTACTAAACGATTGAGAAAAAAAAAAAAAAATGAACTGACACTAATTCAACTTCCTTCAAAAGGAACAGAAGTGAAAGTGTGTGGATTCTGCTTTTCAGTTTGCGATGGATGGCATTTGACATGTGAAGGAAATGCTCATGAAATCATCAAACTGAAAGATGGAAAAATGAGCAATTACACAAGTAACAAACTAAGTCGTACTTCAGAGCGCGTAACTCTCAGCCTTGATTTTTACACTCCTGACTTTAACGTTGAAGGATTCTGTTCAGTGTGATACTCGGACCGGGTCTCGTGACTACAACACACAACTCTCTGACAGCCATTCTTCGTATATCATTCTTTTGTTGATTTTTTTGTTTTTGTAATCAAACTTGTAATTATGACCATTTTTATGCTGTTGGATAATCTATGATGGTGTATGAGGTAAACATTAGGTAAAATAAAAAAAAACTAAACCTAATATTTAGAGAAAAAAAACTGAAATTTGCACGAAAAATCTTGGATATTCTATGAGAGTAAAGTGGTAGATTTCTGAGAAAAAAAAAACATGTTTGATATAAATCCAGGTAAAGTCCTAGAAAGCTTATCAATGTAGTGTGTCGTGTGTGGAGTGGGGTTCACATTCCCAGGAATCTCACTTTTAAAAATACACTTCTTCAGTTTCGTTACTGATGGACACCGGTAGAGCTTCTTCCATCTTCACTGCAATCTGCTGCACACGCACCGGGAAAAACAAACTAAACACCAAACTGCAGCAAACCCCCCCCGAATGCAACCAAGGCGAGGTTAACTACGTAATAAGAGCGAATCAAAGCAACAAACCAGACTTCCAGCATTAAACGGAAAATGGACGAACCTGCAGTTTGTAGAAGCCACGAATGAATCTAAACGCGGGAATGAATTAACACGATCTAACCACGATCTAGTTCTGTTGCCAAAACAAAACTGAAAAACTATATATTTAAAAGTGAACTTCAGGGGAACGTGAACCCCCTTTTCTTGAATATCCACGTTTTTTTCTTCTGTAAAATTCTGAACTTAATCTTGAGTGTCTTCTTCAAATATTACCCTCCCTCTTCCCACTCCGAAATGTTACCTAATGTGGCCCTAACGCGCCGTCGTAGATAAACTGTATATTCTGCACTGGTTATTATCGCACAATTTCACTGCTCGGAATATAACATGACAGGTGTGTTGCAGAAAAGGAACAAATGGAAATACAGCTGGAATTAAACTGGGAAAATAACTTTTATTTTCAACAGTAACACACTATAGTGGTATTTTAATTTCAGAACTGAGTTCACTCGGTGTGCAACATGTGACGGATCAAATTCACACAGATGACATCAATGTACAGTATGTGGATTAATCTGGGGCATGGCTGAGTTAGATGAAAGAGTCAAAGACAGCACATTGCATAGAATTGTCTTTGCACTTTTGGTTGAGGCATAAAACCCTCAGCTACATAAAGAATAAACACCAAAAATAAAAGGTCAGTGAGTGTGAAATAAAAATAAAACGCACCAGGCCGTAAAAAAAAAACAAAAAAAAACACGCCCTGTGAATTTCTTTTCTATCTTCGAAAACTCTGTAAAGGACATTCCACAGTAATAATTTCTCTGACCGAAAAGGAGTCTTTAGAAAAGTATACGAGCCATCTGGTCGGTTACATGTTACTTCTTTCGAGTGAACTATTTAGCGACAGAGATAAACTCACTTATATCAGCAGGTCCCCCCCCCAAAAAAAAACCCAAAACAACCAAAACCCTTATATAAATGTCACTTAACATGAAAAATAAACACTAGATACATTTAGGCTCAAAAAAGACAAATCTCGAGTACAACTACTAAATCGATTAAATAAGAATAACCTCAAAACTTAAATAGCAAATAGAGTTTTTCACAACTTAACGTTGATTAATTGTATAAGACTGAGATGCTTGCAGCAGCTTGTTTGGTATTTCAAAGCTGAATACCTCCCCCTGCTGAGTAAACATACTGTAGGTACGACCAGCACTACATCAGCTCATGTACGTAGTGCTTCGGTATCTAATGGCAGTGATCGACTACAAATGCACATCCATCATAGACATAAATGAATACAAATTAAATGAGCTACAAATGCAAAATGGGTTAGTCCAGTGTAAGCAGGTGAGTACAAAAATAGCTAATATTTTCACAGCTACGCGGTCGTCATCATTTGAGTCTTCTATCGGCTTCTACGCTCAGGAGACCTCCCTGCAGTCCAGGTAAGTATAGTGATGGAGACGCACAGTTGGTCCGAAATACGCAAAGATGTGCGGGGTTACAAAACAATCCTCGACACGCCGTCCACAACAGCTAGTGTTTTAAATTCACAAAGAGTCGGGACCTGCAGCGAGCCGGCCGACACCTCCACGCGTCGGTGGATGCGCCCTAAACCCTGGAGGGGACGGCATACGGCATCTCGACGACTGCAGGACGAACTGCATCTGTCAAAAACAGCAACGACCTGTGTAAGAACGCCTTATGTAAAAACACAGCGTTTACCCAATAATGTCATACTTTTTCACTTCGTTATGTAGTAACTCCTGCCTGAACACAATATGTAATACATTTCCTGTGTTTTGTAATACATTAAAACATATTCTGGCGGTTATTACATAATGCAGCAGCACTTTTTTTATGAGGAAAGTGTAAGAGAGAGGACATTTTACAAACTGTCTGCATCTGCAGAAACTGGCTCCGATAGTTGTCAATGGAGAATACCAGGCTCTGGAATTACTGGAAACTGGTGCTTATTTAGGTATTCATTGCTTTGACTTAGATGTTTAGCTCAGCAGTTTCTAATAAAGTCAAAGACTTCATTTCTGACTTTCTTTTAAGGCAGATATTGGCCAATTAATCATCTATCGACTTTTTCCTGCTCTAAAAACCCACAAAGCTCCTCAAAGAAGTCCATCAGAATAGTGCAATTCTTGTATTTTCTAATAACCACTGCAATGTGATTATTTATTCATTATAATTTATTTAAAAATGTGGAGAAATGTATTACACGTTGCGTCCAGGTGCAAAATGCAGCAGATTATTAGAAAATGTAGGTGTTGTTACATAATGAAGTGAAAATTTATGAGATTTTGTTATTAAATTATGAGGTGTTTTTACATAATGTGTTGTTACAACACCTGGGATAGACACTAAAATCATTTTAGATAAAGACATCAGCTTTCTACAAACATCAGATCAAACCCGGTCACTGCATCAAGTCACTGACCAGGAGTGAGTGGATTAGCAGAGAAACGAACCATAAACGGACAAAACGTGAACCTTGGAGCTAAGGACCAATGTAGAAAACATCAAGAACACTTTCAAAAATCTGCGTCTTCACATTGTTTGGGCTGAATTCACATCAGCATCCGCTGGTGCTGTTTGTTCCTAAAATGTGCATAAATTTGTACATTTTTTTCAAATATGGGCCAAATTCCGACTGGCAGTCCAATCTATTCCAGTTACTCTGCTCTTTCTGAATTTTAAACTGCTGAAAATAAAACTTGAAATAAAACACATGCTTCTTTTCCAAACGGCTCAATGTGTGTCTCTATTTAAGGTCGTGCTGCACAATAAACACTACAAATTCCAACCAAATCTTTACGATAATGCTACATCTATCACTGCCAAAGCGTTTGTGGAAGAAAAGGTAGAAAAAGAGTCCAACTACAGCAGTTGTTCATGGCAGCAATGTGCACGCTGAGAAAGCACAAGGCTGCATGTCATCCAGTGTTTCAGGGTCAGTGTTTCGCTACCTGCATACCAGAAGCCCAGAAAAGTCCAGCATTGGCTCTCAGTGCAGAGGAGTGTTTGTGTCAGACTGTGACGTCCCAGGAGCTGTAAGAATCTGATGTTGTCGCTCTTAGACTGCGGCAGAGCCCTCGCGGTCATGCTATCTGCTCCAGGATTCCAAAACTGTAGTGTCAGTTTGTGTACCAGCAGTGAAAAGGGGCTCCAAGTGATAAACTAGAACTCAAATCAGTGAAAAATCCTCAATAACAACGAGCTGTTTCTTAGATTGGG
The DNA here is from genome assembly GCA_037367275.1 of Coranthus polyacanthus. Classification (NCBI taxonomy): domain Eukaryota; kingdom Metazoa; phylum Chordata; class Actinopteri; order Kurtiformes; family Apogonidae; genus Coranthus; species Coranthus polyacanthus. The sequence continues at coordinate 21,658,779 of JAPQRN010000016.1, read as the reverse complement.
GTAACGCTGAGGTCTTCAGACAGAGAAAATCCTGAGTCTCTGTCACGTGTGGGTTTTTCGGCTTTGGTGTGTCTCCGTACGTCCTCGTGTCCGTAGCTGGCGTGGCGCTTCAGCAGCAGCTTGGGCATGCCAGACGAGGAGGTGTGGAGGCCTAACGCCAGCCCCGGGCCAGTCCCTGAGGACACGCTGGGGGCAGAGCTGGTGTTTGTGATGGCTTCAGGGGCTTTGGGTTTAACCAAGGGCAGACTTTCTGTCTCATAGCTTTGCTCGTCGTAGGCGTAGTTGACGTTTCCGCAGGGGAAACTCTGCAGCTTAGCCAGGTCCATTCCAGCTTTTGAGCTTCCTGGTGTAGTGCCACCCGTTCCTGTCTTATGAGAGGACGCACTTGGGGCAGATTGAGCCTGGCAGGATGGTGATGAAGATGAAGATGTGCAGAGGCTGGCGGGGCTTAGGTGGCTGCTGTTGGTACTGTCACACCCGGCCTCGCTGCATTCTGAGTTTGGGCTGCAGGTCTGGGGACCCGGTGTGTTGGAGGTGGAGGAAGTGGAACTAGACAGTGGCATGGACTGAGTGTGAGCCAGTGTTTTCTTTCCCCTGAAGTTTTCCAAAACCCAAGAGCCGTATGTGGGGTTCCACAGGTTCTTAGTTTTGTTCTTCAGCCTCTGGCTCCCTGAAGAGGAACTGTTCCTGGAACAAGGTCTGTGATGAGGAGGCTCAGGGTGGAGCCAGTGGCCTCCTGCGCACAGCAAACCGGGGGCGGGAACAGACTCGGCCCAAGACGGCTCCAGCGCCTCGCAGCATGACGTCACCTCGTGGTGAATGGGTTGGGTTCTTTGTAGGAGCAGACGGGGTTTGGCAGGTTGTGGGGGAAGAGGAGCGGCTCCCAGACCCAGAGAGGACAGACCGAGCTGAGAGGAGGAATCCTGGGAAACAGTGTGGGACACCAGGAGTGGAGTCAGGCTGCTGGAGGTGTGGTCTGAGGGACGGCTTACAGCGTCGTCCTCTGTGGTCGGGCCATATTCCACTGGTAGGGGTGTGTTGATCACATCTGGGTCCTGATAAAAAGTAAAGACACAGTTAATTATAAAAAGGAGCACAAAAGGACACTATTGTTATAGAACATCGATACCAGTTGTAGGTGTGTGCAGACATGTGTACCTGAGTGCAGTAGTTGATTCTCTCCAGGATGGTTGAGAAGTTGGGCCTGTGTTCGGGACAGTGCTGCCAACACTGGGTCATGATCCGATAGCTGCTCAACAAAACATACACAGTGCAGATTTATGTTTAAGTTGTGTATCATTTAATCCTGTAATTATAAACCCTGGCGCGATTATAATGAAACCGTAATCAACATTCTTGTTCTCACAGCGTACTTGTAACACTTAACAGATAATGGAATATTTGCTCACAAAAGCTTTAGAAATGTTTTTACTGTTGTCTCAAAAAATGAGCTTGGACTCGACGCGCTTTTTTCATCCCACGTTGGAAGGGAATTAGTGAGTTTGACTCTCAGACCTTTATACTCACAATCTGCAGGATGTGTTAAAACGGGCACAAACAAAATGTGTGAGATTTGGGGCTTTTGTTGTGTTCATTTTAACACATTCACTGTGTTATACAGATTATACCTGTGTTATATATAAATCATAACACAGTGAATGCGTCAGGAAGATTAACACATTATCGTGTTAAAAAAAAAAGCAGGCCTGCAGTAAAATGAAGCTCATGAGAGACTACTTGTGCTCTGCTGCGTCCCACGAGAGGTTAAATGGTTTGGCAATGTAGAGCGTCAACTTGCCCAGAAACTGACATCATAAATTACTTATAAGGAAAGTTTGGCTCTTGACATTTGGAGTTCAATACTAAACATGTCACACCAACAGTAGCCTAAGACACTGGAACTAATACGATTATTTGGACATGTTTTTTGTGTGATAAGGAAAGGGTTCGTACAGTGGGTTTCATTCATTCACTCATTGCATGTAATAAGACTCTGTGTGGGACGTGTATGGGAGTAACACAAGTACCTGTTTCAGTCTGTGGTTGAGTGTGTTTTAACCTTTCACCTCCCTGCTTGTTGTGGTCATCCGACCCGTAGATCTAAGAGTAAGTAAGTAAGTAAGTAAAAAATAGTCGGCAAAGCTCAAAATCCCCCGAGCCAACTTTTTACAGAGAGGACACAGAAGAAGTTGAGGACTATCCTGTTACATACTGTAGTTCCCATCCTCTTTTTGGACGTTCTGAACTTTTGGACAGGGAGGCGCTAAAGAGTCCCTCTGGCAACAAACGTGTTTTTGACACTTTCCATTACAGACATTGACATGAAATGCTTTTAACGTGTGATGTATTAGGTGTTTTATCAACTGCCTGTATGTTCCTTGGTTATTTGTTTCTTTCTGTATTTGATGAGCCAAAGAAAACGTTCTTTTATGTTTTGGTTATTTAAGGTCCCAGTGTGTGCAGTATTTTATTCCAGTTTGACACAGAGTATACTTACTTCATGTCTAATCTACTGTTGTAAATTATCAGTGGGCAAAGTGAAGCATTGAAGGTGGGAATGAAAGCATATCTCGTGGTGGTGGAGCTTCCCTTGAGCTTTCCCGTGTGCAAATGAAACACGAACATGCGTTGTGTGTGCAGTCATCGACCCGTGTGCGGTCGGGACTGACGTTTGTCAGTACTCACACAGGCCCTGGACACCCTTTAGGAGGATCCATCCTGCCACCACTGGTGACGAACTCCAGAACCTCCTGGTTGGTCTTACATGGATATGGCATGTAACCCAGAGAGAGGATTTCCCACAGCAGTACTCCAAATGACCTGCAGAGGGAGACACAGGTCAACAGTTGAGATGAGCAAGGCAGGAGACCAAACATTTACTGTTATTGTGTTTTTCAGAATAGAATACAATAACGGTTGTCAAGTATTACTGCAGATGTGTTACACTTACGCAGTATTTTCCAAAATAATATAAAATAATATATTTTTAGATAAATAATAAGGCTTGGCTAGACAATATTATTTTGTAAATGTTTCGTATCCATAATTTTACATCTCTCTGACAGTCTCCGACACATTTAACCTATAAATAATGACACGGTTGAGGAGTTAAGGATCGGTAACCGAGGGCCAACTTCGATCCATCTGCAAACAAAGGTTTCTACCCATCCCTAAAGAGCTGAAATCAGGGGGGAAATTGGCAGAATCGGAAAACAGACACCTTCCTCCTGCAGCTCTCTCATCCTGTCAATGGGTAGATTTTCTACAGCCTGAAAACAGAGTCCAGAGAAGAGGGTACAATTCTTTTTTCCTCTCAGACCACTTTAATTACAAATAAATATGTCATTTTTGCCCAGTGGAACTATCACACATTGAAGCTGTAACAACAGAATTTGGAAGCGCTTCGGGAGCTGGGAGCGGTTTTGTGTTCTGAATGTACTTTTGCAAACAGGAACAGGGCATTTTGCGGCTGATCGTCTGTCTTGAATATATACAGTACATGTTGCTCTGTCTTGTAAAGATGCTCACTTGATATACTGCTCTTTGGAAGTCGGTCTGGATATATTTAGGAGTTGAATGACTTGGCTTGTGAAACTGTCTCCGAGTTGTTTCGCTTTGCCCACAAAGAGGCATTTAAATTAGCTGCAATTTGGTGCGAGGGTCCTTTTTCACCACTAAAGACAACAATAATGCTGTGTTGCTTTGTTGAATGTTTTTCAAATTTTAAATTCAACATCTGGCATTAGTTGTTTGTGTTTTTATCCCTGAATGATAGGCACAGTTGGTATGACTGCAAGGTATTCAGCTTTGCTCATTTTTAAATAGTTCCTCTATGTGTACGTGTTTTACCATGTGTCGGTTTTGCAGGTGAAGATTCCCTCCATGAAGGCCTCGGGCGGCATCCATTTGACCGGCAGCATGGCTCGACCGCCTTTTCTGTAGTAGCTGGCTCTGAAAAACAACAAGAAATCCGATCAAATTCATCATCTGTAATAAGAGAGGGTAAATTTCTCAAGGCCATGTACCCTGTAAGTTAATTTAGAATTCAGCCCCGTGCAGGAAAATTAGATATCTTTTCAACTGGTCCCCCTTTTACCACATCAGACCAGAGCTGCCTGGACTCCTGCTCCCATGAGACAAATACAGTCATAATGAATAGGGACTGACGTCTACAAACCTGTATATGTCTCGTGCCATGCCGAAGTCTCCGATCTTGGCTACTCTGTCTGGTCCAGGGCAGGTTAGCAGGCAGTTTCTAGCAGCGATGTCTCTGAAATACAAGATATCTGTTAAACAATGGCAGAAGTGGGAAGTATCTGGTATCTGTACTTCACTTGAGGTTTGAACTTTTTACTTTTACTCTCTACATTTTTCCTATCTGCACGCACATTTTCAAAACAGTCTCGTCCATCCGTTTTAATGCATTTGAGGGGAAATATCGATTATTTCCACCCTGCGTCGTTACACACCTCAAGACATCAAGACAAAACAGACGAGAAATGGAGACTTGTCTGTTTTGACGTGGTTTTTCTACAATAACAGGAGTGTTCTTACAGTTCCGACTTTACTGTTTTTCAGCATATTGATTTTTATTTTATCTGAAGCAAGAATCGAGTCTTCAAATGATATTTATATTGCATGAGGTTCAGTTAACGGTGAACACAAACAGCTGGTAGAAACGTCCTTGAAAGACCTACTTTTTACTTTTATACTTTGAGTACATTTCACGGCTTGTTCTTTTCACTTTTACTTAAGTACAGATGTTGAATCAGCAACAGTCACAGTAATTCTATGTTCACACAGTCATTTTTTATATAAGTATCTGTGCTTGTACGTTAGTAAATAATGTGTGCTCTTTCGCTGCCTTTGCACACTGTCGACACAGGAACTCGCGCCGGTGCTCTTAGAGCGTTGTGCAGCACTACGCATTATGCGCATCATCCTAATTAGATATAGTTAAGAGCATAGCAGGGATCATAGGCTGTAATTCTGTACCAGTGTGGTTTATATTTAGCTCTTCAGAATCACAATAGCTGCAATGACCGGTGTGGGTTTGAACCTGTGTATGAAGTGGTTTTCCTCCAGGTAGCGGCAGCCGCAGGCGATGTCTCTCGCCATCTGGAGCAGATCTCGCATGGTGAGTGAAGTGGCCTGGCCCTGGATACAGCACAGCTCAAATTAGAGAGCTACACACAAAGAAGTAAGCTTCACACACTAAAGTGAACTGGAGACGTACAGCTCGCGGCCTGTTCTGCCTGAGGAAGCTCTTCATGTCTCCTCCAGTCATGAGCTCCAGCAGGATGAAGCGCGGCAGGATGTTGAGGCTGACGCCGATGCAGCGCACGATGTTGTCATGGCTGAACTTACTGTGAACAAACAGTGAACGCCGTTTGGGTTACGTGTGCGATTACATCTGCAGTGACATATACATGCTGAGAACAAATGACAAGAGCCAGAAATAGCTGAGTTACAGGACATGACAACGAGAGAAGGTGGGTTTTCACTTTGTGAAGCAGATCAAGTGCTTTTCTTTTGTGCTCTCATTGCACTTAAGGCTCGGAGAGATGGCAAAAAAAAATGAATTTTTAAAATGTTTTCAGTGCTGTGGATGATTCATGATTTTAATCGATCTTTTTCTGTCAACATGAACTCAAGATAAAACAAGATTCAAAAATGGTTACAAGCTCATTACTTTGTTTTTAATGCATCAAGACTACATGATGAGACAATAACAAGACTCACTGGTTTATAAAGCAATGCACATCATGCATCACAGACATAGCGACGTAACGAGACAAAACAGACAAGAGAGGGAGACTTGATCACGGAGAAAAGGTATCATCTATTTCATGAGAACTAATACTGACATGGATGTTGTGAGGTTCAGTAGCTTTGCACATAAATACAAAGGTAGAAATATGGCACTTTATACTTTTACTCTTGGAGTACCTTTCAGATCTTGTACTTTTTTAAATAAGTTGAAATCAGTTCACAAGGAGTTCACACATGTCGAGTGTTCTATAAGAAGAACTCATTGGATGAAACCATGTGTGAAGTGAGTTAGACAAAGTCCAGTATGATGTGTGTAATATACACGGGGAGTGTGACGGTGCAATATGTCACACCTCATAATCAGTGCCTCCATCAGGAAATCCATCTCATCCTGCTCAGAGCAGATTTCTGGAAGAGTCTGTGAAGCAGACGGAATCAGAGAATCAGTTTGAGATGTGATCACCAATCAGCAGAGTATTGAGAAGCAGGCACACCCAGGGAGCTCGCTCAACTTTTTCTTTTCACATCTAATGGGGGTTTAAAGCAGTTTTCAGAGAAATTTGCTTGACCATCAGTTCTTTAATCAGTCTGGATATTTTTGGCGTATGTGATTTCATCTTTCATAAAGACATCACAACCTCATCACGCTTTTATCTGAAGAAGCTAAAAGTGATCTCTTTTGACATAAATGCATTCTAAAACCTGACCTTTTTCCATATTAAACAAACCCTGTCTTTCCGTGCATGACCTTTGGATCAGACGTAGCAGAATAATGTAATGAACACAACTACTGCTGAGGTGGTCTCATTTAACATTTAGGTGCAAGTCATCTTCATTTGCCTCACACAGTAGGAGCTGACCTTTATAGCCACCTGCATGGGGCTGTTATCACCACACATCCCCAGAACCTGTCCTTCGTAGACTTCACCAAAGGCACCATGGCCGAGAGCCCTACGAAAACAAAGCAGTAAATAAATACGTACAATCAGCAATTGATGCTTCCGTCCTTAGAAGGTACCGGCAAGTTCTGTAAACTAGCAGAATCTCAAACTGACCTGAGAAGTGTGATGTTCTTGCGTGGTACTTCTTTCAGTTCACTGAGCGAAGCTGCCTTCCCTGCAAAGCAGTAGTTGGGGTTGTAGTCCGTCATGATGGTGGAGGAGCGGATCTTACTCAGCTTGTACTCGGGACTCTGCAGACGCCCCCTCACCGCGTGCAGGTCGTTCTTCCTGCGGTACCACACTACAGATAAACACAAGACAGAGACGAAAAACAAGCTCATTAAGACCTCTACAAAGGTGAAAAAAATAACTAAATCCACAACTAATTTCAGTCAGGACGTCAGGCCAGCTTGTTTGTGCCCTGCTGCTAAGGAGAAGCGGTAACGCAAGGAGGGTCAAGTCGCATCACGGTGTCTTTTCAATGCAAAAGCAACATTCTGAGGACCAGTGCACCGACAGTTGTAAAATATGCACACAGGCCGTCATTTTGGTCTTACGAAAACAAATCCTGTGGCGCACAGACACAATGTTTTGTGGGATGCACAGTGACCACTGCCCTCTCCTTGGTTACTGCTCCTAGACTGTCTGTGCCAGTGAGTTTGGACTCACCCGCCGTCGAGGCAGCCCACGTCCCCGATGCAGGTTGGTAGTCTGCCAGGGAGGGGGGTGTTGCGTGCAGGTAAGAGGTGCCGTCGAGCCATCGCCCAGTGCAGATGCCACGGACTCAGGGGTTTGGGATTAGGGCAGGGGTTGAGATGGAAGAAGAGGGAGGAGGAGGAGGAGGAGGTGGAGGAGGAAGTGGAGGAGGAAGTGGAGGAGGAGATGGGGCGCCCAGGGAACAGACTACCTCCCTGCATGGGGGAGATCTCAGGTGAAGAGACACCGTTAACCTGAAGGGTCTGTGGCTGAGTTTCGCTGCCTTTTAAAATTATTAACAAGCCATTGAAAAACTTTACTCCCTTTTTAGGAGGTATGCAACATGTATGTAATTACACAAATGTCTTCGTTTTAGTAGTTGATTTATTCACTGGCAAATCACAAAGTTACACACAAGTCAGTTAGTAGAAAGTGAAACACTGAATAGTTTATCAATGGTAAAAGAGGTCAGTTTGCTTTTTCTGATAATTATGTGAGCATAATGTCATTACAGAGTCCATACTTGTTTGATCTGCAATCAATATAATTGACAACCTGCTCAATTAACAGAGTGGATTTATGTTCAGCTAAGCTTAAACTTTTTTGCAATATATTTGCAAATACTTTTATTTCATATTGCACATACACCATTTAAATGATGACTAATATTTAACTTAACCCTAGCTCACTTTTAATGCATTTTCCATTTCTTATTCTCTGAAATACAACTATAATATCAACATTACTGCCCATTTCCCCAAATCTCATATCTCCTAAAAGGACGAGTCCTCTCTTATACCACTGTTCTGTACATGTCACAAAGTATATATTGTCGTGCTTATACAATACTGTTTTAGTAATATGTATATTTCTAACAGCAACTGCATCAATTATCAATGTTACATCACATGGTGTGCCAGTTATTATTAATATCTAGTAACGCAACACTCTTCAATAAAGAATAAAGGATCATCCCAACATGAGTATGAATTTGTCGTTCTGTATCTGACATTTTTGAACTTGACAGCACCGTTGTTAGGAACAATGCTTTGAGGATCATTAAAATCCATAGCAAACTTTGCAGTCCATTTGTCTTTCTCTTTGCCCTAGGCTGCGAGTTGTTTTTGCTCCATTGTTGCCCAGATAACTGACATCATCTTCCTCATGTGCCAACACTAGAGGGGAAAAAAAATCATACTCCACCTCTGAGCTATTTGTTTTACCTTCCTTTCAGGGAATGTGATACAATTCTCCGTATTAGTCTAGTCAAAACTCAAACAGTTTTTTCGGTTTCTTGTCAAACAGTGTACAAGCCCGGAAAGTTGAAAATGTAATAGATATCAGTGCTTTGCAGATTCCTCCAGAGGCCCTCACACAAAGTATTGATTCAACAAAAGAGACTGTGGGAAAAGGAGTCTTCCAGCTCTGCTTCAACCTAATACTGAGCACTTTTAGTGAGTAGCAACGAGGTCATGGAGAGGGCGAGAGCCAGAACCTGCTGTTTAACACTTTCACCAACACTTGAAGGAGGATTACTGGGTCAGTTAAGGCCCTGTCAGATCTTGCATTAATACCCGTCTTGAGATATCCAACCTCAAGTGGGACCTCAAGAGGAAAAGCTGTAAGAACATCTGTTCCCATTAAAATGCATCCCCAGACGTGTCTCGAGTGATCACTTCGATCGGATCTGACTTCCCTGCTCGATATGCAAATAAAGAAGCTCATCTATAGCCTAAAACATAGCGGAAGCTTTCATTTCTACCGGTGATAGCTTTTAAGGGTGAATGTTTTCTTGCCTGTTACTCACTGCACAAGGTGACGCTCTGAATCAGACCATTCTATTTGTTTTTATTGGCTCTTTTGCGTGACATGCGCTTTCAGCAATGATTGAATCTCCACGTGCTTAAAAAACGTTTATGAATTTCCTACCGGATTATGGAACTATGGATATGCATATTGGACTTCCTCACAAAGGAAAAAAAGCGGGAAAAAAAGCAGGGACATTCCTGTTCCGACTGCATTGACATCCGTCCTGAGAAATCCGAACACAAGTGGCCAGAAAGCATCGCCAGATGTGTCCTGACTGATCACCTCTGATTGGATCTGAAATTAGACCACTAGATATGCAAATAAAGAAGCTCCTCTGTAGATTAAAACAGAGCGCACACGTTCATTTCAAGGTGAACAGACCACCTCCGAATGCGCGTGTTCAGACCTTGCATTAGAGCTGTCCACATGTGCTCGGATTTGCCAGGACGGATGTTAACGGCAGGTCTGAACAGGGCCTACGAGAATGAGGACACATGGGTCCCAGGCCACCTCTGAATGCATACTGAGACATCGGATTTGAATGCTTCCTCAATGCCTCCTGAGTGAGTTCGGACCTTGCGTTAGAGCTGGACGGATGTTAATGCCGGGTCTGAACAGTAAGGATTCCCTTCCCAGTGATTTGCACCAGACACTTGACAAAAAGGTGCGAAGAGGCATTATAATCCCTCACTGTCCTACGTTGCTGCAAAATGACTGCATGTGTTGTTAATGTTGCATAAATATTCACTATATAAAGTGTCTATGGTTAAGAAAATGAGAATATGCTTAGTATGTAAGTCTTCAAACAGTATATATTGCATAGCAGCTTGTGTGGGATATAAATCTGTTTGAGACCAAGTTAAATACAAACGCAACCTCGGTATCAATATGTGATATTATTACATCTCCTTCGTTGTCTCTTATCCCTCAGTTGTCTCTCCTTCAATGCCATCGCCTCTAAGTCGTTAACATTAAAACAATGAAAACGGGTTCATCGTTAATTCCCTAATTGTCCCTATTTTAAGTAGTTTATTTGTGCAAGAATCATCAGCGAAGCAATCTCTGACCGCCAAACCTACATCCAATTTACTTCTTCACTCATAAATAGATGCCTACGCACATCCAAACATAAGTTTATTTACCTTTTTGCATCACAGCTGCAGTCTATCTGCTATTAAGATGTTCACTGTAGAAAGCCTGATAAACTCGTTATTATCACTGTGTGTTTCCCAAAACTATTTAAAGACTTTTTTGATCTTCACCTTAACATATCTCATCAGTAGACATCATCACCCACGAGAATGACTCCTTTGTAAATGTCCTATTTAAAGCCAAAGACACATTTTAAATCAAACCTGTACCATTTGACGCTTCCTCGAGAGCCTTCGTTATGCTCTAGACTCTTAAAACAACACATAAACAATATGGGTTTGACTGCAACTACCTCCATCATCTCACTTCTCATCGACAGTCACACTATTTGGCACAGAGAGAGAGTCAGGACTTATTTCACTGTATTTACATATAACCAGTGAAAAGAGAACATCACCTGAAAGAAGTGCTTGGAATAAATGTTCATGTTGTGCTCACTACATCTGTTAGCATCGTCAAACAGCCACTGAAGGGCACCTAAACCGACATTTTTCAAAGGCGTTCGTGTTTCTGTACATCCTGCTGAGCTCACAGCCGGTGGAAGGTGGAGGGCACAGACTGCACACAGAACTGGAAGAGTCTCTTACTGAGGATGACACCAGCACAGATCAGAATAATGCCGCTCGCGATGGTGGAGGTCACGACTGCCAGGATCAACGTCGTCGACATCTGGCCCTGCGGCGCCGGACCTTGAGGCGCTGCTGAGAGAGAACAAGGTTAACAGACTTTGAGGAGTGTCCTGATAAGATTTAGATGATTTATTTATCTGTTTACGGTGAGCGATTCATAACGTGGCATAGAAATGAACCACTTCGTAGCAATTCTGAACACACTGCATCTTTTGTGGCAAAAGATTTATCATTTGTAGTATAGGCTTTAACAAGGTCTCATTCTCTCATAAATAGTAATGTTTTAATCAGTTCTGATCAAAATGTGTTGCAGGTCAGCTTCAATGTTCCTAAAATCCTCCCAAAACTCACATATGTGTGATATGTTGTGTCATGTCGTGCTGAAACACAGATGATCTATTTAAGTCCAGAGGTTTACACTGTATTTCCTCAAATAAAACCGAGAGTCAGTTACAAGTCGACAGGAACAAATAAAAGCCGGTCCTCAAATACAAGAAATAACAATGAATACGAACGATGAATTCAGTGAACAACAAATACCTGGGTAAAACATGGTGACGGAAAACAACACGCGATTCAATTTAACAATCGAAGTATTAAGAATAACTAATCCAATTGCAATTTAAAGCAAGTATGTGTATCATCATCTGGAAATAGAATGACCAACATGATATGAGACCGGCGCGTTTACATACCGACACTACTGACACATGTCACATTGTCACTGGCCAGGACCTCGTCACCGTGGCACAGGCAGATGATCAGGTGAGTTTCTTCATCTCGTTTGCAGCTTTGCATCTGACAGTGGCTGCAGTTCAGCTGCACCTTGATCTCGCACTCGCCGTGACTCTCCATGGCTGAAAGAGACAGAATACATACAGGCATAAACCTTTTCTTGGCACTTCATGTCGCTAACGGTGGAGACAGAGATTGGGAAAAGGTACCCGCTGACCCGGAGGTTCATGAGTCTAATGCTCCTGTACGTACGGTTTGAGCTTTGTGTAAAAATATACGATAAACGTCAAAGTAACAAGACGATCAGGCTTTTATTTGATATAACACTGCTGAACCATATGACAAAAGAGAAGATGGTTTTGTTTTTGTGTCATTGTAAACCTTTTTTTATAACAGCATTACGGAAAAAAAAACAACTATTTGCTGTGAACTCAATTTATTCCGACTTTTTTTTCCAGATCTGAATGTGTTTCATGTTTCAACGCTTCAGAGGAAGCTTTTGTGTTTGAAAGCCATGTGTGGCAGCGAACGCAGCATCAACAATAGTGTCTTTCACGGAGGCCTGTCTTCTGGCGCCGAAGGCAACATGCTCCACGAGGCGGTGAATTAGTCAACTGCCTCCCTTGAAATAATGAGAATCAGATGAGAACCAGTCCACTGGTCTCACAAATAAACACTCATACTGTATATGTACGTATTGCTAAAAGAGGTCAGGGTTCAAACCGCTTTAAGTAAACATAGCATGAAAGTTCTCCCTGAGGAGAATGATGGACAGAAACCCAGGATCTCAGGATATAATCTCTGTGACACAATACAATAAGTCAACTTTACACTGTACACATGAAACGATGCCCTTGTCTGGTAAAAAAAAAAATCCTGTCATTATTTACCGGCTTTTACTACAATAGGCCACGATAAACAGAAGAGTTCGGCCCATTGTGGGTTTTTAAAGGTTAGAATAATAACAAGAGTTTGGAGCTAGAAAAACAACGGTAATCCACCGATATCAACCCTGAAAAAGACATTTGACGCTGTTGGAAATTAAGCCTTAACTTTATTAGAAATTGCTGAACTAAACATCTAACTAACAAATACCTGCAGAAACAAATCTGCATCAAAGTCAAAGGGTTGAATCAATAAATCTGAAACTGAAGATCAAACTAACCATAAAAGATTGGCGTTTAGATGCATTTTAGATTTTATTTTCCCCCATGTCAGTAATTCCAGTTTGATATCATCGTCCAAACCCAACTGATTAATCAACTGTACTTTCACAGTACTATGGATCATGAAGTTATTTTATGAATCTGCTGTATTTACTCTATATTTTTTATCACTATTCTGTTCTGAGGGACAACTAAATCAACACAAGGTTTTGTTGCTCTTTCTCTTTTATGTTCATGGTTTATTATTATTCCTATTTTTTTTTACTATTTTTACTATTTTTACTGTTAATATTATTCTTGTCTTTCTGGGTTTTCAGTTGCATCAAATGGACACACGCACGCGCTTTCAAGTGCATTTCTTAATTAGAGGACAGAGTTCACGGTTTCTTTCTTTTTATCAGTATTGTTGGCTTCATAAACCATTGTAATATGACTCTTACCCGCCAGAGGCTGCAAGAAAATCTCTCCCGTTGGATGAATGAATGAGATTCCGTTCTGACCGTCGGCTGTGATCTCGTCCGTCGGTGCAGCGTCACCTCCTGTCACAGAAATGATGTGGTGAACTGTCAACAACGTCCACACCTTCCTGATGCACTTCGTCACAACATTCAACAGTTCTCGACAAATGTTATACAACACTTTTTACCTTGACAGAAATGGCAATTAAATTGAAAAAAAAAAAACCTGCTGGTTCTGGTTGATGCTTAAAGAAAAGAACGTTGAAAAAAAACGAGAAATAAATTGTTTCCCCGTACCGTGCATGTTACAGTCCTTTACTTTACTTGTGACTACAGCTGGGAATAAAATGAAAATGATCATTATCGTGATACAACTTTAAATCATTTAGTTGTGGAGACATTTTCCATAAGACATTTTATCATAATTTTTTTTGTCTTTAGGGTTAATTTTGTTAAAATCTTTTATGCTCCTTTTCATCTGACTTTTGTCTCGTTTTCGTCCTGATATTAACTTTTTTGCGCCCGCTGACACTGCAAAATTGCGCGTGATTGTGTGTTTTATTTTCATCATTTCTGGCAAGAATCAGCTGCTGAGAGCGAGAAGTAATTTGTACTTTACACTGTGACTCAGACACAAAAGTGGTAAGTGCGACTAAATTAAAAGACTAGGACAACTGGGACCAAGAAAAAGAAATAAGATGAATGGGATATGTGCAGAGGCTGACAGAATCGTGTTACCTCTGTAGCCTCCTCCTCCTCCTCCAGCCGTGCAGGCCCCGCCTCCTCCTCCAAAACCCCCGAAGGTGGACCAGCTGAGTTTGGACAGGGCCAGAGGACACGTGGACCCCCCCTCGGCGCCCTCCACAAGAGACTTGCCGGCCCTCAAGTAAGGACTAGGACTGTCTTTCCAGCCTCCGCCTCCGCCTTCATGAGAAAAAAAAAAAAAAAACACCTTTAGAGTGACTCACTGAATTCTTGAAACCACACTTTAATACAAGTAAATTAAAGATAAATGAAAGTTAGATTGCGATAAGTGATACAAAATGACTGTGTGAAGAAACTCTGGAATAGATGATTTTCTGGCTTGCGCAGTGATGCTGCTGTTCACCATTTGGGACAGAACAGTGAGGCAGAGAAAGCTGACTGGTTGGCAGAATGAGGGCTGTGGGTACATTTATAGTTTTTTTGCAGCACGATTTGAATTGTAGGAACAGTACGTCCACCCGTTTGTGCGCTTCGGACAGAAGAGGGTTGTCATCAAAAGCTTGTGCCATTCAGTCAGAAATCATTCTGCTGAAAACCAACGTATTATCAGAGAGCGAGTGATGAAACAATTCATAACATATTGCATCTCCAGGCGTCACGAGAGTGTCTAATTTGCTGATGGGCAGAAAAAGCTCTGGAATGCTTAAGCCTTTGCTAATTTTTCAGAATCTTTAAATGCCATCCTGTGATCCATGATAATCACACACAGCACATATTCAATGCAGCTCTAATTTATCAGCATCATGACCAATTTGCAACACACAGCTGCAAAAACCACACATGCACGAGCGCGCGCACACACACACACACGCACGCACGCACGCACACACACACACACACACACACACACACACACACACACACACACACAC
>JAPQRN010000016.1:21609976-21643684 GCA_037367275.1 Coranthus polyacanthus | reverse complement strand
CACACACACACACACACACACACACACACACACACACACACACACACACACACACCTCCTCCACACACTACTCAGAGGTACATATTCCCCCGGACACTCAGATCTTTATCTAAACAGTCCCACAGAGGTTCCAGTGTTTCAACAAGATGAGCTGACAGATTGTCTGTGTTGAGACTCTCTTGGTCGAAGAGGATTTAATAAGAATGTTCCAGCAGGCATTTCCAAGAGCGCAGAGTGAGAGAGAGGGAGACCGCTCTGCCATATATGTCCTGCTGCAAAGGTCAAGACCCGTCAAGAAAACTAAAAATATGATCCGGATAGGTAACGTTCTGCGTGAGCCGTACGAAAACCTGCCGTGTGGGAGCAGACGTGCGTGCAAGCTTGTGCTTTTAATTGTGATATTCGACCACTTCATCTCTGGCATTGCACAGTTTATTGCCTCAAAATCACTAATTAGTTCAGGCTTCCTCGGGTTTTAATGCAGAAAACCCTTTAAGAGGTTCAAAGCTCTTCAGATGTTGAGAAAAACAGGAACACATTACTTACTAAGGTAGCACAATGTGGTGAAAAAGTCGTTTTTATTTATTTATTTTTATTTATGTTGCAATAAACACATGGTATAATGAGTCAGTATCACCGAATCCAAAGTATCACCATACAACAGAGGTTGTGTTTATTTTTTTTTTGGCTTTTTATTATCCGTTCACATGGTCTATGCACCAGATAGTCATGTGCCCATACACTGCATAACCCCGACCCTACAGAGGATTAAGCACTTACGGAAAATAAGTGAGTGAATGAATGTTATTGTATAATTGCACAGGCCGACATTGTGATTGTGATTGAATTAATTGTGCAGCTCTATTATTTACTATGACACTTGATCACTGTTGTTGCTGCCGGGTGGAAACAAAGCCAAAGTCATCAGGAATAAAAACTACGATTATTATTAAAGCTGCAGGAGCCGAAATCAAGGGGAAAAACGGCAGAATCTGAAAATGTACACCCTTCCTCTGCAGCTCTCGGTGCAAATCAAAAGACTAAATATAAATATAAATGACCTGATGCCGTTTTCACACCGCCGTGGAAAAGACAAGCCAGGGGATATTTTCTACAGCCTGAAAACAGAGTCCAGAGAACTGGGTAGAATTCGTGCTTCCTGTCAGAACGCTTCAATTACAATATGCTGAAAGACAACTGTGGAATTTGTGCCCAATGATGCCGAAAAAACCATGCAACTGTAAGTCCAGTGATTGTCCACTGTAAATCTTTGACATTTACTCTTCAGACTGACGCCTGTGAAGAGTTTGACACTTTGAGAGTTTCTCACATTCATCTGCTGGAAGGAGAAAGTTTCCCTGTTCTCACCAAAAATCTGAATTTAAGGGGCACACCTAGCAGCAGGACTTGTAACATCACAAATATGTTGGAACCAATCGATCTATGTTGCAACTTTTACAAGTGAGATGTGGGAACATGAAGCCCTCACTGCACAAAGATTCAAAGTGGACTTTGTTAGGGAAGCAGGGTACATCTAGATTTAACCATTTTAAAGGGGCCTTGAGCGTTCTTGTGGGAAAAAAAAAAACGTATTTAACTCAAATTGTTATTCAATGCAGAGCATTTTTATTATATCTAATAATTCGATATTGTGTCTTTAATATAGTACCTGCAGCTCCAGTTCGACCACTGGTACTGGGAGCGATGGTGCTGTTCTCATACTGCTCCAGTGGTATTTGATCCAAACTGGACTCCGGATCCTCCAGGTAGGCATTTCCTCCTCCACCAGCGGCGATCAGCAGCGGAACCAGCTCACCTCCCTGCATCTGACAGGACAGCATCACAGTAAGTCTCACTGACTGTGACCAGTTATGTGAAAGCCCATACATCTGCATCTCCATTTTTTTTTTTTTTTACTAAAGATGTAAAAAGATAAGTTTTAACAGTGTCAATCTCAGCAGTATAACATACCGAGCATTTTGTTACAGATGCGACGTCATAATAAAGTCGACACATTCATTTCTGCCTTTATGTCAGTTTTACAACACTTTCTAAGAATCTAGTGTGTGTCCAATTCATTTTTAAACCCATGAATCAGACTGAGAGGCACTGCTAAATCATGTTTATATGCGTTGCATTTTGATGCCTATCAGCATGGACTTACACACAGGAGACCAGGGTTTGTGTCCTGTTTCATGCCCCAGTCGTCTGGAACTCCCTCCCTCTGAACATCTCAGACTCACTCCAGTCACTTAAAAAACAACTCAAAACCCATCTTTCCATGAAAGCCTTCAATAACTGAACCCTCTTGCCTCACAAATCTAAAATGCCATAACTTCTCAACTCTGTACTCGTATTATGCACTGCTTTTGTTATTGTTTTTTTGCATTTGTTATGTAAAGGTACCTATTATTAAAGGCACCTATTATTGCCTATTATTATTATTATTCATGCTGTGTTAACTTTTGTGTTCTCTCCCTTTGTCTGATTGTTCCCCAGACCCCTTTTCTAACCCTAACCACACCATAACCACGGCATTGTCTGGATGTCTAGTTTATGCAACCTTCATTTTGGTAAATAAAAGTGCTTTGTGACATTTTGTACGGCTTTGGCTTACAACTGGATTTTTTTACCCATTTCAGAGAAATGCCCATATCAGCTGATGAAATCGCCCACCCGATACAGCAGTCGGTCTCTCCAGTAGCTGTTACTAGAGATAGACAGATTATTTGGCTCCGATAGCGGCCGATGGCTAATATCAGGCTTCTCGAGTAAAACTACTGACTTTGAGGGAAAATTATAGCTGGAATCATGTAGATATTTGCAGTTAATAAATCTCTCTCACTGGAGTGTTTGATCTCCAATGAGAGAGATTTATTTAGTGATTGATTTATTCATTTTGGTATTTATTACTCGACAGTTTCTAATAAAATCTAGGCGTTACCTTGAAGATATAGGTGGCTCCACCTCCTCCACCTCCTCCCCCTGCCCACTCCGCACTGGCCTCTCCTCTGAAGTTATCTTCAATCACTGATGACTCTCCCAGACAGATCTTCTGAGTGTGAGGGTTTCTCTACACCAGAGGGGGAACAAGACTTCACTTTCAGAGGGGTTTTTTTTTCTTTACAAGAATCCAGAAGGCAGGACATGTGTTTTCTACTTCAGCCTTTCATCTCCTCTGTCTGTTGAAAAAATATGCCGTCCTCAGTCTCACCCTACTCACCCCAGGGCACGCGTCCTCTCCCTGGTGGCCCACCAAGATGTAAAGTATATCTCCTTTCTCCAGAGGAAATATGGCAGATATAAAGACCCCGTGGTTGCGCTTGTTGTGGTTTTTGGCACCTTTCCCTCCTACGGCCCCATAGGCAGAGATCCTGTGGGATATCATTGCACCACAAGGATATTAAAATGCTGTGAAAGAAATTGCTTTCTGGCTCAAAGTCTCCACTAGACTGCAATTCACTTGAGCTTACAGTTTTAGAGGTCTGTCAGAACATAATCACATAATCAGAAGACACTTTCACCTATGGTTTTGTATCATTTTTCTCTTTTCTTTGTCAATATTAGCCGAGACTACAGCTGTGTATGATTCAGCCTAAGTAATTTGACACACTGCAAATGCGATGATCAATCCTTAAAGCCACTTTTCTGTTGCCTCATCTTGTGTCGTGAGTGCTGCAATGAGGTCCCATGATTGCTTTGAAAAGACAGTCAGCTTGAAGCCTTTATCTGGCAGGACAACAATCACTTTCACTGAGTGTAGTCAGAACAACTTCATCGCCAAGCATGCCGTCACACCACTAAACTGCCACTTACCCCAGTGTTCTGAGTCACACCAAAATAATAATACGGGGATGAGTATTGTCTCATCAAAGACTAAGCTCGCCAAACTCAACTATGGATGACATTCATCCTCGCTTTTTAATAAAAAGACAAAATTGCCACATAGTTGATAGTTGAGCATCAAAACCATCTCTTACAGGTAGGGCTGTCATACAAATCAAGATTAACAATTCATCTTTTTCCCACGTAGAAGAAGAACCGTTTATCATTTAAAACTGGAACAAAGATAAGCAGCTGAAGGCTCTGATTCTCCCCTCAGACGCCTCTAAACCACAGGAAGGGGAACAAGATGATGTCATTAAAAGAGAACGAGCGCTAAAAAAACACCGTGGAAGCACTGATGGAAATATGAAATTTCTGTTAGTTTCATCCAGCTGTTTTTACACCAGTGAATGGAAACAATTATCATGTATACGCAAAATAACCGAGTATGTAATAGCTGTGACCGGTGTACTTACAGGTATTTGTTAGTGGCAGGCACTCTCCACATTTGGACTCCTTTTAATTGACCTTCCTTCCCCACGGTGACACTGATGTTTTTGTTCCTGTAGGTGCTGTCACACTGGGCCTGGGTCGGGCCGTGAGGACCGCTGGCGCCGCAAGAGTTAAACCACCACGTCATCAGAGAAACCTCTAGAAAAATGAAGAGATGCACAAAAAATACTTATGTAATCAGAAATGAGGTGATGTGTAGGAATGTTTACAAAAATTGGATGGAGGTAAAGAGGTAAACATGAAGCACAACATCAAGGAGAGTCACTGGAAATTGCATTACCGCCTTGGTATGTGAGCGGTGAATCAAAATGGATTAAAAGCTTCTGATCGGTTTATACAGCAGATAACGATTTAAGCGTCAAGAGAAATTGTAAGTGTACAATCCACCAGTCTGGTGTGTAATTTTGCATGCAGAATGGATTACAGATGACACAATAGCCAAAGGGACATCTTGGAAAATTACACTATAACCAAGGTTACGGCTGTAGCTGCACACTACCTGATGCTGAAGGCTCTGGTAGTGGACTTAAGAAGTCCTCCAGGTCCACCATAGGCAGAAGAGAGTTGAGATCTGAAAGAGGCACAGATCCAAGACAAACAAAGGTGAAGTGAAAGAGGAGAAATTCGATACATCAGCCTGCATTTCACTGGAGCACAAATTATATTCAGAGTGACACAGCAGGACAGGATGATTTCCTGTTTGCACTCAATGTTGGATCTGAAAAGTTGGCTTTGTTTGACAGAATAGGATTATTTTCACTTTGACCATCGCTGGGCCAGAGTGCTGTCCTCTGGATCCACCTTCCCCTGAAACCAATCTGGCATCACTAACCCTGCTTAAGCAACAAGAACCATGGCCTGGACTTCACTGCCATAAAAGCATCCAGGCCTCTCCAGCATGAAAACATTCCCAGCGCAAACGGATGGGAAGTCATAAATTTTCAGGGAGATGCATTATGACAAAGTTATAGCTCACTGATGTTACTCTGACATTCTGAATTAACCCCGATATCAGTGAGAAAATGTTCCTGTCTTGTCCTGTCTTGCCAGCATGTTTCGCCAGTAGCTCAGACCAGAGCATCCAGCATTAAGGTCCATTATCGTCAACTAAAATGTTTGGACCGGAGTTACTGTCCTGTTAACCAAAAAGGCAAGAGCGGACAAACCAAACACTCTGAAAAGGGCCTTTCGTCTGAATGAACAATCTAATTTAAAATAACCAGCTCACAGTGTACTGTGTCAAAATGGCACGAGAGCAATGACAACAACACAACGAGCCTTTTGCAAACTCCTTTTCTTTCTAAACGCACCTCACCTCAAAGTATTTTGTCTACAAGTGTAACACAAACGAGGCGCTGTAGATACAGTAGTCCTTTGTGGCATTGACAGACACTTTAATTGCCTGACTTGCCTGTCTGTGACCAAAAATCATATTTGAGGGAAAAGATAAACTGTCTATGTTCTCAAAGAGTTAGTCACAGCAACAACACTTATCTTGCAATGGCTACAGTTTTGGAAATAATTATGGAACCACTGTGACGAAGTAGTGAAAAGTCAACATTTGTCAAAAGCCGTCGCGGTTTTCTTGTGTCAAAAGTCTGGCAAAACACATGTGAGATGTTTGCTTTTACATTTATGTGTGTGAGTCTCACGAATACGGTTTATGTGGAACCACAGTTATGGCTCCAGATTAGCCTCACCTGTGTCAAAGCACGCTGCACCGATGGCAATGTCGTCAAGAGCGATATCAGCGCTGGAGCCTTGTCCCCACACGGCCGTCACCTTAACATGAAACCTGAAGGAAGGCATCTGCAGTTAGTCTTTAGTTTGTGTGTGTCACATTGGTCTTAAACCCGTTTATCGCTGTGCCTTCCACTTTCCTACCCATGACTAATGCCTGTCAGCTCCAGGGCAACGTCGTCCCAGTTGTCAGTCCACAAACCGTTTCTCTCCCAGACCAGCGGTGTGGCGGCCGTCCCATTCACCTCTATCGCCACCACCAACGTGCCGTTAAAGTCCCCGTACAGATACAGAGAGAAATATAACTGCACAAAACAGGGAGAGGATCAGTAAATTGTTTGTGATAGTTGAAATGATTTGAGCCAAAAATAGTGAAACAAAACGATATGTGTTAAATGATAAAACTTAAGTCTTGTTAACGGACCTGGCAGCCAGTGGTAGAGACTGGAGGAGGGAAAGAAGCGCTGCGAACGGACGCTTCTCTGAGGGAACTGCTCTGTCTTACCTGCAGAAACAGGAAGTGCCCTGGGGGAGCGTGATAAATGTAACACAGTGAATGACAAAATGTCCCGCCACAAAATTGAAAAGTAATACTTGTTACTGGTGTAGTTTTATTGGGTTTGCGATGCTAATGTGTGTGATATGTGTATAACAACCTGAATAAATATGAATTTGTTTTTTTGATTTTTAACTTCAGCTTCACAGATCTGATCATTTTTGCTTTGGAAAAGCTTCCTGTGCATAGAAATATCTAAAAATATTGTGGGAAAAATGTTTACACCATATAGTTTGTTACCCTTCTATTAGAAAATATACATTTACCAACTATAGACTCCATACATTAAGCTAGAAATGTAAATGTTTGACAAAGGGAGCCAGGTATGAACAGGGCCTAGTGTGTTGCCAGCTGTGTAACATTCCTTGAATTGGTAAGAATCGGTAAAAATGTAGATGTTATGACGATGCATAACGTGTTTCTGTAATTTTGGGAAACCGAGGAGACACCGTATTTCTCTTTTGGGTCTTGAGGTAAAACGTTTGGGAAGCCCTGACGCAGTCCAATGCGTCGAGTAGTTTCAGAAAATGCCACGGACAGCAGGCAGAATAGAAAACCACACCACTCCAACAAATAACTGATAGATTGTAGCAAGTCTGGTGGAAAAATATTGTATGGTTTTCTAGTTATGCTCTGGAAACAAAATGATGGCAGAGAGACATCCTGACCATTACATCCCTCTGCATTATACTAATGCAGTTCTTATATCTCATTTTAGGCTATTACTCTTTACACTCGACTGGGTGTATATAATGACAGATGCTATTTACACTCGGGTGTTGTAAAGGCATGTACTGTATCATAGCTGCAGTCGAGGGAAAAAGGCTTTCTAAAATGTAGTTAATGTCGTGAAAGGGTCTATTTTGACTGAAACCCTAATGATAAAACTAAACAAACAGTTGAATGCTGGGGAAAAAATGGGGGGAAATGAAAACTGCAATACTTGGATTTAAATAACTGAATATGTATTACTCCAGTTTATACTCCTTGTTTATTTTATATACCTTAATATAATGCCATTTTGAGCTTTGCTGACGCAAATATGTTCTGCAGCTGCATTTAAACAATCCATATGACTTCCTCAGAGTCATGCGGCGTAACTTCATATGGAAACGATCTCGAAAGACATTCCTATCATTGACTCGGTCTGTAAAGAGCTATAAATAAAAAGCCTTAGACGGCAAAGAATGTGAAATCCGGCAAGACAAAAACTTCTCCTCAAATGACCATTAATTAATGAGAAGATATGAATGATACACACAAGCAGAGATGATAATTACATCAAATACGTGTTAACAAGGCCTTTTCACACATGTTGCACACACACACACACACACACACACACACACACACACACACACACACTGCTAACCTGGCGTACTCCACAGAGTGACACCCTGCATGCCGCGTTTCTCCGGAAGCTCGTCTCCTGCGACCCTCCTCCAAGCGGAGCGCCGGCTGGACACGGACCAGCCACATGCATCCTGTTCAAATGAACAGTATGACCCAAACGGAAGAGCACCTGGGGGAAGATGGAGAGCGTTAACATGTTGCACTGAAACAACATGTTAACAGTAAAAAACGTACAGCCCTTGAGTCCTCGTCTCCCAGTCCAAGATAAAGAGACAGATTTAGATAATGGACATACACAGTGTGGTATGATTCAGAGGATGATGTGAAAGCGTTAGTCTTGCGTGCTAGCGTCTCATCAAGCCCTTCATGGTTCATACTTTATACCTTCAGACATTATGCTCACTGCATGCAGGTTAAACTGTCCTGATCGCTTTCCAGCTTCAAAAGCAACTCTCTGAAACTGTGGAAGTAGTTTGCGTGAGACGACTGAAAAGTTTTTTATCATCACAGTCCATATCCATATCATATGAAATATCCATGCACAAAATACGCTGACATTTCTAGATGAGTATTGTATTTATATGAATGATCAGACAAACTAGATACAACACATTATATGTGAGCTTCAAAGGCGCTGAAAGGTATATATTTGATTTAAGCAGGGCCGGGAAATGTATCAAACTAATTTGTTGAGGGTGATTTGTTTCTGAATGAAGGCAGGAAAGTTATTATATGCTTTATTTATTTTTTAAAATGCAAATATTTCCCAAACTGTTGCAGTCCTTTAAACACAATTTATAGCAAGCAAAGCTAATTTTACTGAGTGGATTAAGTCTACTGAAGTGATATCACTCATTCCATCTTGTATTAAGGTAATATAACATAGAGTGTAGTGTCCCTTTAATGTCAGAGTGGTTTATTTCATGAACACTCAAGCTGGAAATGTTATACGGACGAGCCGCTGAAGAAATTAGAGTACACTGCTGTGACCCAGCTTTTTACCCCCAAGGGATCCACAAGTCAAGGACTCTAAACAGCCCTGACTACATCGATTTCATTACTGGCTGAAGTGAAGCTTTTTGAATCTCAGCGTGGTTTCGCTTTGATTGGTGTTTTCAAAGGGAAGGAAGAAGTTTGTTTCATGTGAGACTGTGACGTGGGAAGAAATGAAAGGTATTGATTGACTCTTTGGAAATATACTTTTCTCTGCGGGACGTTGCATATCCTTCAAGTTGATTTCGAAGTATTAATAAATGTATTGTATTGCACTCTTATGTGGACTCATTTTAACTGTTAAAACAGGGATTATTGAGCTCGGTTCAGATCAAAGATTCGACTCAAGACGAGCGGCAACTTGCAACTAATTGCAACGTCCTGAAACAACTCTTTGTACTTCCTTTCTGTCGGCTTTTTCGGGCTTTTTTGTGGCTGGATATAATTTGTAACATCTTAAAATATGAATCAGGATCAGTGATAGTGAGTTATTTGCTACAGATGCACTTCTGGTATTCATTGAAGTCATTGGAGCATTTGTGTTGCTAGTTGGAGGAGTTGGTGTTACCAGGGGAACAGCTGATGATAACACTGCACCTTGTGGTAAAACGTGAGCTACAGCCCATGAATACTGAGAAAAACACACTACATATCGCGATGTTCTAAAACCTGAGATGAGCTGAGACAGGTCAGGTCAGTAAAACAGTTTTGTCTTGTCACGAATCTTTGGTCTGAACTGGGCTTTAAAAGAATTTCTATCTATTGAAGTTAAAAGTATTCGTAAACTACATGATGAGAGCATTTCAGTTATACAACGACAGAATCTGAAATGAGGTTTTCACTTTAAATGTCCAAATAATAGTCGCTCTCTGCACAAATATACTGTGTCAGCAATGGAGGCCCG
The DNA here is from genome assembly GCA_037367275.1 of Coranthus polyacanthus. NCBI lineage: Eukaryota > Metazoa > Chordata > Actinopteri > Kurtiformes > Apogonidae > Coranthus > Coranthus polyacanthus. The sequence continues at coordinate 21,633,800 of JAPQRN010000016.1, read as the reverse complement.
TGGCTGGTGAAATAATCTGCTACCTCCGGTCAAAGGATTAACAATTTATCCTGGATTTGAACTTTAATACAGCTAATGCAAATGGATTACTGCCTGCCAGTAGACACACTCTGCGCTCTAGGACTGCTGCACAGATTGCCAGCTTCACTTAACTCTCCATCCAGCATTAAACGAAAGCACTCACACATACATCCTTAATTGCATTTTAGATTGTTTTCACACTCCTGCTCTCAGAATCGGTCGAACGGTGCAGATCAATCACGAAATGAAATATTAGCGTCTTCAAAGCCGGCTGAAAAGGTGCGTATTTTTAGTCGGGCTGCGTGGTTTCATACACTCAGTTAAGCGTTAAGCCTATTTTGCATTTCGTGCTTTTGCTATGAAGGCATAAACCTCACCGCAGATGAAGCCCTCATCCTCTCCAAAAGGACAATCTGTGTGGAAGTCACACACATGGCTCTGGTCGATGCAGCCGCCTGACTCCTCACAGTGGAACGATTCACCACATGCTCCGTTCAGCTCCATGCCCTGGTGTTCTGCTGCAGATCACACGGCAGTTATTCACTTTTACAATACTGTAATCATATAAATCATCTACAGTATGACCTGGTGAGCAGGGATCTTTATAATATATGTTTCCTTGAAGAGGTCAGACGGTGTCATCTGTTTGCAATTGTGGATTTTAGCCAATAAACCTTTTCCAGTTTCTTTATAGCAGATCTGATCTAAGATGTTTTAAACTCTTTAATGCTGAAATGTATCTGAAAATGTATTCAATCGTCATTTTAAGGTTAACAGGAGAAACATGACATTGCTAGACATTTCACTCTCAACACATCACATATTGACAGTCATAGCGTGCAGAGGTAGAACAAAAGACGTCTGGTTAGGTTTAGGCATAAAAGCAACGTGGTAATGGTTAAAGAAAAAGGGTTGAGGGAAGGGCTAAAATAAGACAGACCAAGAGAGACAATACAAAAGTAAACACCACTAAAACAATCCATCCACTGCTGTCTGCGTTTTTTTCCCTACTTAATGAACATCTAAGGGCTTACATTGATTTTATATTTTATACTGGCGCTATGGGGTATCCAAGCGTCAGTGTGTGATGACGTGGGGGTGAGAATGGGCTTGACGTTGAAAAGGTGTGCAAATACTGAACATAACATGCAAAACGCTCGACCGTTTTCGACATCATGGATTGTCATAGTGTCTGAATGAGCTCTTAACTCTAACGATGGGCTCTTAACCGAGGTATTTAAATGACCAACGGGGGGCGCTACAGAGTTAACTCATGCGTCCGTGAGCAAATTACTGGCTGTTCATCATCATTAGTCTCAAGTACTAACATCACTTCCCTACAGACAGAACACACACCAAACTGGATTCTGTTGTGATACTTCTGACTAAATCCAACATCTACGTCACGTATTTAATTTCTGACGTTTGCTGCTTCCTGTTTCGCGCCGGAGAGAGCGCATCTATTGGTTGTTGACAATGTTGACTGTTTGCATGAGCTAAAGCTTCAAACTTGTGATAATATTTAACAGGTTTGATTTTGTCGGAACGTCAATACGGAAAAAAGACTGACTTAAGAGAACTCGGATTGAGTTTCATGACCACCTCGCACGACGGGAGACGGGAGTGAATTTAAAGTCCATCAAAACCCTCATGATTTTATTCCGACAGTGAAAACTTGTCTGAGACATTGACAAGTTCTCTTAACATGGCTTTCATCTTGTTGGATCTTTTACATCCTTTTCATCCCGTGTCTCTCATGTCTTTTACGACTGAGGCCACATAATAAAGACGTATGATTAAAATACTCTAATGTCTTCAGACTAGATGTCCCCAAACATGTACCAGTTCACTTCGGCACTTTACAGCACGACAAGCAGCATGTTTGGGTTGAACCGATAATCTGCAATCTATTAAAAATCATCTTCACAGGATGTGAACTCACCATCGCAGTTCCTGAGCTCCAGAGAGTCCAAAGCCACAGTGTTTCCTTCTTCACCCACGCAGGAAGTGTAGACCAAAGTCACCTGAAAGGGCTCTTCCACTTTGCCAATCACAGTCTCCACCGCCTCCCACTTTGCCCTAAATGAACATATCCAGTGTTTTTGTTGTCCATATACACATTCCTCTTATTTGTGCGCATTTTGCGAAATCGTGACAACCGAAGCCTTCATTTAATTCATGTCTAAAGTCATATAAAAATACTTTTGCTCCACTTAGATCCTTCACTCTCTGGAAAAACCAATAAAAATCTATTTGCATAAAACTGCTTTTATGCCAAACAAACACATTGGAATTGTTGTGGTTAGCCTGTGATTTTATTTATAGTATTCAAACGTGTCATGAATGCCTATTAAGTGTATTTCCTGCAATATTACGCATAAATGTTCACATGTCTTCATCTTTTATTGAATTTTTTCAGTGTTTTATTGCACATAACTGCCACCAGTGTCCAAATTGAATTAGCAGTCATGTACATCATGTCGCTCCTCTATTAGTGACTATTTGTGGATCCTTGTCCACAAATTACTGAAGCTTTTTTCCTACAGCGTCGCCAGTACTTAAATATCCCCTTTAATAAAAATATATATCCAATTTATTGCAGAATATACATTCATTTTATGTATTTTTAGCTTTAGGAAGTACCTTTGGAGGGATGGGAATCATACACAGTCTCTGCTTTTGCAATAGTGTGATTACAGCCACCAACACAGACGGCAGTTCCTCTTCAATAGAAATTATTTGGGCTTTTTTTATTTGTGTGTGATATTTAGTGACGTCTAGTGGTGAAGTTGCAGATTGCAGCCGGCTGAACACCCGGCTGCAAAAAGGCGTTACCGCCAGTGTTTGTCTTGTCAGTTCTGGGCTTTAGTTTAATTAAGGGGATATTAACTCGAGTCTACGCTCAAACATAGTAGGTGACGGTGATGCACCTTAATGCTGGATAGAAAATAGAAATAAGAAGAATTTAAAGCTACTGTAGAAGCATGGCGGACTCCTTGGAGATAAACTGCTCCCTCTGCAGCTCATTATAAAGTAACAAAAAGATTTTCACATGATTATACACTAATGAAAGCATAATTATTACTACTATATATTATAGTTATTATATTCTCCTAATTTGCCCCAAAATCTCACACACTGGACCTTTAAACCTATGTCACGCCACTTCTGCACGACCTTACAAATCCATTTATCAGAATTCATTTCCCAGAAAGCTCTTCAGTATCTCACTTCATGCATACTGTACATCTGGTCACATGAGTAAGATGAAGATAAAAATGAACACAATGCATAGAATGTAGGAGCAGAGCAGAGAAAATGCATTTATACGATACAGCAGCTCCGTGTTGAGAAGTGTAGATCCAGATCAAAGGTCACAACTGACAGCGCGCAGATGGAAACTTAGATTTCAGTGGGAAGTGCATCCAGAAGTTACTTCTACAGGTTAGTGTGGTATGAACCGCAGGCTGAATAAATGAAACTGCTGTCTGTGTGTGTGTTTCATAATGGGATTGCTCAAGTCCATTACTGCACAGACACTAACAAAGCCAATGTACAAACTTAATGCATATGCCCATCCATCCCTCTTCTGTCCTAACCAATTATAAATAAATCCATTTCCAAAGTCTGCATCTAGACAAGAATGCTTTTAGCTGGCTTAAAGATGACTGTACTTCAGCATTAGATCAATTAGATCAATAGGAAATACCTGTCCCTGTTTCCCAAACAATACTCCGGAGACCGCTGTCCTGATCGGTCATGGTTTTACAGTTCTGTCCCACAGGGCAGGTAAGAAATATTTCCTGATATAACCTTAGTGTGACAGAAGTACAACGTATTAGTTTCTTTGTCCTTGCTCTGTGCAAAGGCCTGCGTCACCTTTCACTGAACTCAATCTAAAGTCTATTTATTTTACAGCCAGTATGTCAACTTGACAGGCACTTCAATCAGTAAAGATACAGGGTTTTGCTTTCTGACACTAATGAAATGGATGCATTGTGGTCTATAAATAGTACCACCAAGTACACCGTTGAATAAATAAGTGTTGTGCACATACAGAGGCACGGAGAACCGCATCAGAGCGTATTTACTGACCTGTGGCTGTTTTGTCTCCTGGGATTGAGAACCACATACTTAGCAGCAGAACCTGAGAGAACGGGTGTGATCTGAAGTGTGAAGTTCCCTGAAACTGGACTCGCCTCGTACAGAGCCACATGAAAGGTGCAGTGCTCGGTGCTTCCTGGCAGAACTGGGCTGGTCAAGCGGTACTCACATCTCCCAGAGGCCTCGGCTGCAGGAGAGGAGCTTAGAAGCAGAAAGTGTCCTGAGGAAATAGAACGGGAAAAAAAAAAGTCACAGTACTACCAGCGCCAGATTTACTGAGCAGCGCAAATTAGCGTCAGGACACAGTCTAGAAAAAGCGCAGATACCAGTGGTGTACTAACAGTGCAGAGGTTTATGGACAAAGCCAGTTCATTTCAGTATTTTAAATAAGTGCAGACTGTGCATAGACACACCTGATGAGGGTGAGGGGATTCTACTAACAACACAGACGCAGCTTGTTACTTGAAATCTGAACATCTGCAATGCATGTGTTTCTCTCAACAAACAGCAACACAGACCAAGGAGACACAGCAGACGGAGAAGTTTTCTGTAGTGGAATTGGATGAATGCAACAATATCAGTATCTAAAAATACTTTAAAACACCGCTGTGGACGTGGAGGTAAATGCAGGAGGGGAAAAGAAGCGTTCCACAAAGGATATTAAAGACGACATGGAGAAGTCACATTCGTAAGCAGCCGGAGCACTGACTTTTGACTTCTACTGTCTATAAAACCATGTCTGTGGTCAAACCTGACCGGTAGCCTATGTTTATTCTACATGGCTGGCAGGCTGACTGTTTTGTAGTCGATCTGCTCTGATAATGCCTTAACATTAACGCAAGTGAAGAAAATTCTCCCCCTTCTACCGTCTGCTTTCTGTTTTCAGAACGGCACAGCCACGCCAGGGGCAAAATGTGTTAAAACGTGCTTTTTTTTCTGGTTTAAATAATGGCGCAATTGTCAGGAAATTGACAACTGCAAACCTTAGTAAATCGTGCCGTGGAATTCATTTACTGTAAATACTCTCCTCCTCAAATTTTTGGGCTCTGAAAGGGAACCTCCTACAAATACAGGCACAACAATAAGCGTTCACGCCTTTCCAGCGCTAACTTCTTTACTAAGTATCGGCAGCAGATCTTTTAACACCAAAAGGGGGTTTGCGCTGATGCAAAGCATTAGTAAATCTGGCCCCTACTCTTTATTTGATGAATTCTTGTGTATTAGCAAATATCATACTAAACATCATGATATAGCAAGAACAAATTCTGAATAAATGTCACAGTCCACAGATTGACTTGGTGAACTCTAAACGTGATGCGGAAGCACCCGTTGTTCATGAGCGTCTGTGTCCTTACCATCAGAGCTTCCCCTCGAGTGGTCGGACACGGGCATCACCCCAGCCGCTGTTTTTTCTGGTTGCCGTGGCAACACCACTGACCAGTCACTTTGGTCACTGTGATTGGAAAAAGTCCAGAAGCACTGCGACTCAAAATCACAGGAGGTAACTGAAAGACGTGAAGAAAGCACGGTATGAGGCGGTGTGTTGACAGTAAGCAAAGATGTGAAAACTGTTACGAAACAGAAAACAAATCACAACAAACGCACAGTGGTTACTGGATATTCTCATGTCCTAAAGTTGCATTTGGTTTCCTGTCAGTTACTTACAGCTGCCAAAATCTTCCATGCTCTATTTCTGCAGTACTTTTATACAAAGTCCACATAGTGTTCTGACAAGTACGAAACATGATTATGTAACAGAATCAACTTTAAAACAAACAAACAGCATTTGTGATTCCCCCAAAATGAGCCAAGACTGATTCTGAGACTGAGCAAAATGAGCATGGCCAAATGTTGTTTGTTTTGTTCAGATCACATGAATTATATTTTTATGACATAAGCAAAAAGGCAGACATTAAAAACTGGAAAAACAGCACGAACCTATAAAATGTATTACTTAAGTAAAGCAAAACATTTTTAAATCTGGGGTGAAAACAGCAAGAAAATAAAGGTTTTATTTCTGACACTGTGTTTTTTATTACGATAAGTACTGTATTAACTGCAAGAAAATGTTTGTGATGTGATTTATGTGATGTCTTATTTGGTTTTGTTTGTTTTTTCTGTCTCATTAAGTTTTATTACTAGAGTGTGGTTCTCATTTGTACATGTGATGTGAAGTCGAAGCAAGAAGCAGGTGATTTTCTTATTTTTATGAATAATTCAATATTAAAGTCATAACCAGTATTCATATTTTTTATGAAAAATATGAATACTGGTTAAAAACCCACCAGTGAAAAAGTCATTACAAGCAAAAACAGCTGCAGTGAAAGAGTGAATACCTTTTTCACTGCAGCTGTTTTTTGCTTGTAAAAGCAGGGAAAGCACAGGTGTTACTGATAATATTAACGACGCCCCCATTCAGTGAACCATCATGTACAATCCTAAGACCTGGAAGCAATGCAAACATTACCTCTTATCTACTTTGACCGACCACTTTTCCTCGACCTCCATGGAAAACGTCCATGGAGAATTGTTAAGGACTTAGGAAAAGAGAATCCGACTGCTCTTACAGATGATACGTGGATCGACTGTGGTGAAGTTGCAGTATCCTGAAGAATGACTACACAAGGTGCACCTTGGATGCTTCACCCTATACGTTCCCGCGTTGTTTAATACAGGCTATAAACGATGACAACCGCTTGAAAAACAAGGATTCTTTCCGTGATTGCAGTAGAAATAAATAAAGGAATATATGCTACCAGTCACTCACCCTCAGCTCCGTCCACGGACATTTGTTAATATGAATCCTGACTTAGTATCATTGTATGAAAACAGGCTACATCTATTCAAGATAAAAGCCACAAACAGGTCTACACATCTACTGCTGTACATGTAATCATTCTTAAGTTTACATATTGATTTAAAAACATCATCTGCCTAAATTTATAATAAGATTCTAACCCACAAATATACTTATTATTATTATTATGCATTTGCAACAACATTAACTTCACATTTTACACCAACAGTCACGTCCATATTCACTTATATAAACTTAGCAGCGTATTAGCAAGTTAGATGAAGGCATGAGATGAAAATGTCATGTTGATCGGCTGACGTCGCTGCAGTGAATTGTGGGATGCGTTCTCTTCTCTCCTTTTGTATAAGATGGTCCAGTGTATCCTACGCTAAAGGAGACCCCAAAGGAAGCAGTGAAGCTCCTTTGTTTTGCATTCAGAGAATTCGTGCAGCTCTTATCATGGCTGAGATTCTTCCAGGTCAAGTTCACTCAGTTTGGAACCTTCCTAAGCAAAAAGGATTATTCAAACACACGCTACTCAAATCAAAATGTCTGCCGTGGAAAAGGTCCATTATGAGTGGCTGACAAATGTCACTTTACACTCAGCAAAGTTGTTTTTAGTGCTGTGATGTACTTTTACAATTAAATCCATTTCATGTGTATTTGAAATACGTTTGTTTGCGGTGTTTTCTTTTCATCAGTATTGCGTAAATGAAAATGTTTTGCCCGTTCATTGTGGATTTTTATAAGTTTGGGTCGAAGAAAGACATTAGATTTATCTTCTGGGTCTTGAGCTGAAAAAGTCTGAGAACCGCTGCTTTACATAAATAAAAACTGACACAAAAAAGCCACAAATTGATGCATAAAAATTCACAAGAATGAGAGTGTTTAAATGCTGAAACTAGGACTCCCAAACGCGTCCACCCCGATGTACAAACAAACGCTACGCCCATGGAAGTACATGTGTATTTATTCAGGAATCTAAATGAAAAACAAACAATGTTTGTGATGATGTTTTTGTTTATCTCATAACGTTTAGTAAATCTTAGTTCAGACACCTTTATCCTGATCTGCACCACAGACAAATTACGGCTGGGCTGCTGACCTAAATTTCTGCTAAATTTAATTAAAATCTTAAATTTGTTTAAGAGTCAAACAGACAAACCCATTGTAAAATTCTGGTGATTGTGCATTGGGGAGGGGTGAGGGGGGGGAGGGGGTGCATGAACAAGATGAGAAAGGAGGATGCGTACGAGACATCATGTGATGGTTGGAGAGGAAACTGCACTATAGCTAATATGTCAAACAGCCATATTAGCTATAGTCGCCTCCGGGGAGAAAGGACAGAAATATAAGACGCATTACTACATTTTTATTTCATTGGAACCCATTTGGATCTCATTTCTTTGTGTCTTGCCTTCTAAAATAAACTTCCTTTGATCTCAATGCTCATCTTTTTCACTGGCAAACCGGCGACAGTAAGCTGTTTGTTTTGCTTTGTTCTTTTCAGTTTAATGATCGTACAGAGCAGTGCTTCAGCTTAATTCTTAATACACAGTCTTCTGTATTTTCAAGGTTGGCCTCTTATGGTGGACAATTAGAAATAATGTCATTTTACCCAGATTTTGAATGCTCAGTTTCTGTTGGAGTGCTAATTTTTTGGTGCTTTTCAGACAAATGTATTTCAGGTTAATGACTGTACTTTGGTGGATGTAGCACTTACTTTGGCTGTCATCTTCTGAGTCCATATGATGAGAAAACAATGGATCTGAGAAGTTCTCCTCTAGAAATCTGTCCAGAAGAGCATGACAGGTGCTGATAACTGGAGTCGACACAGGAGAGACAAACAGAAAAAGACATACACAGGTCATACATATTTCAGCTTGATAAACTAGACAATCAGAGACTGCAGACCCTCATCCCCTTAGATCATATCCACCACGCTGAAGAATACAGCATACACTAAAAGAAACATATGTATGATATAAATCAGCTCCTTGACTTTTAAAACATCCTCCCAGGATGTGGATTCATGTTTCTATCATCAGTTGTTCAGTGTCAACACAGTCGCTTCTCAAATCAGGCTGAGTATGAACAGGTCTTACATGAAAAGGGAATGAACAATGAGTGTAAATACCAAATCTGAAGTTACTGTGATCAAAACTGAGGTCAGGAATGTCCATCGAATATGGCGGATTTAGAAAAGAAACGAAAATATGCTCTCAATTCTAGACCGTCTTCCGGACAGATCAATATCTATCAACAAATGGATCATGCAGCATGTGTGTCATTTTTTTCTGAGCAATAACCGCGTTCATTTCTGAGAAAAAATAGAATCTGGATTTGAATCCAAATCTGGACCAAGATATGGAGGAGTTTTGAGTTACACATGTGGACAGACAGACAGTCTGGGTTCCAATACTCCCGGAGGCGAGGGTAACTGCATTTCAGCAGATGAGCTGTAATTACAGTTTTTGGTTAATCAGAATCATTCTGAACATGTTTGTTTGTCTTTGTTTGTCTTCCCAAACTGGCCAAGAACAGAGTAGACATTTTATGAATCCTATTTGTGAGAACAAAGAGGGGGACGCTGCCAAAAAAAATCAGTGAAAATTTAAAGAGCCAAACATAATTAGGTAAAACAGAATTTGACATGTGATTGGTGGAAATATGGGACGCTAAACGTCTTTTTGTGGAAATAATTACGATCAAATGTGCATTTTCAACTGATCTAAGGGACGGCGTTCTTAAATAGCTGGAGACTTAAAAGTTTTGGAAAGAGTTTTAGATGAGATAGACGATTCTTCATTGGCCTAAGGTTTGTTTTAAAGTCACATGTCTGACTGGATAAAACAAAGTGAAGGAAGGAAGGAAAACGGGAAGCAAGATTACAGCTAGAGAACCACTTTTGTCTCAAAGTGAATCCTTAAAACACCTCCAGTTGGTAGTTGTTGAACCACTTGAAGGCTGCACATACCTTATGTGTGAGCATCCTCCAGATGAGGCAATATGGAGGCAATTTGCAAGTTCCTGCAGCGTGGATCATTTAATGACCTTTCTCCTAAGAGTCTTTATCTGCCTTTAATAGCTGCTCAGATCTGCATGCTGTAAGGTCTGATCGTCCTGTGTCGCACAGATGAAGATTTATTTTTCCATTTCAGAAAGACAGTTATCAAGAGCAACAGGATGCTGGGTCATTAGAAGACAACAGATGACCACCGTGTAGTCTCACACACCAGACCTAGATTTTTCATTTTTGCAGTCCGGTCTGAATGAATGCATTGTCATTCTAGAACAGGGGGGGAAACGCTCTGGCTTGTTTGTATTTCTTTAGACCAATCAAAATCGTCACAGGTGGTACTAAGCCAGGGATGCGGCGCCAGGGGGGAGGACTTTTGCCAATGGGGAGGCAAGCCCCAGCATCGAAATAAATAGCTAAATCCCCACAAAAGGCCCGTCTTATTCCACAGAAGTTGTAGCAAGGGAGACTTTGGAGAGTGCTGACTGAATTAGTCAGACAATGGCAGGTTTATTCAGACAGACTACTTCCTGTGAGTCAGAGTAATTGCGGTGCAACACGGGGGCTGAAAGGTTAGCCACCGCTCCATGTGTCTTCTCCTGAAAAGTGAGGTTCATTTCTGTGACTGTAGTTATCTTCAAGGGCACAGGTCAGATATGGCCCCCCTCACTCACCGTCAGCTTTCAGTTTTTGTGTTTCTCTGCTTGTGTCATTCTACCTTCCAGCCGTCGTAATCCAGAGCAGTCGATACACACTTTACAAGTAGGGTGGAGTTTTGATCCAACACTTTAATGGACCAGTGTGTAATAGTAGCCAGTAGTAGCTCAAAGCAGACTTTCTCTGCTTCTCCTTTTTTTCTGGTTTATAACATGTGGCATCTGGTGTTAAGGTAAATTACCATCACCTACTAAAACCAAACGCTGGCTCTAACGACAGCCTTTCCCATTTTTCCCAGACTATAGAAACATTTTTGGTTCATAATAAAACTCCAGCAGGGCAAATGAGGAGCCATAATTAATGGGAAACACTGCAGGCGATGTGTATACGGTTCAGAAAACTACTAGTGTTTACTTCATCAAGGAGTGCATTTGTTTTGGGTTTCTTTTAACTATTTTCAAAATACTGCACTGATATTGATGCAAAATGATGAAAAAATGCAGAATTTTTAGTCAAATAACAACAAAAGCCATCACACACAGCTCTGCAGAAACCTCAGGAAAAGGGGAAAACGTGTCATAATCTGGAACTCGCCTGCGTTTTATAAGAGCTGAGAAAAATGAGAGTGAGAAAAGTCATCATATGGCCAGATTTGAGTCGACTGCCCAGCCCTAAATAATAACAGACCCAACCCAAACTGCCTGCTATCAACCGTATCCTGCGCGTTGCCAGATGCTTAATTAAATGTGAAGTGTCCCCCCTTCACACACAGTGCTGTTAAACATTTGCTGCACATTTCATTACTTAAGTAGCACTGAAATCTGCGTTGCCATTGGGTCTGATAAGATACCGGTTGTGCAGTGCCATATTGGCAACACGTTTCAGGACCCACTGCTATTTAAAGGTGCCACTGGTTTTTCTCTGTTAATCTCTCCCAGTGCTCCCTAGGGCAATTCAGAACCCCTGTGACAGTGTGCATATTAAGCAATAATGAAAATAGATAAATGGATGCACAAAACCACAAGACTATTCCAGAAATAAGTGCAAAGCAGAGTGAGCAAACTCTTACCACAAACAAGCGACAGACAGAGTCCTTGTTTTGGAGAAAGTCCCTGGACATGCATGGCGACTAACACGCTTAAAAAAGAGGAGTGGGAGGGAGGGCGCTTTACACGTGACATGGCATTCACCATAGTAACTAGCATGACCGGCAGACAATAAGGGAGATGATTATATTGTAGGTGGGTCATTGCAACTTAGCCCCTGTAAAAGCCTCGTAACAGCGACACCAGTGTTCTCTGATGCCCGTAAGGCAAGGTCACACAGGTCAACTGTGACAAATTGAATTATTAAAAAGAGAGTTATTAAAGTCGGTTAGTGATGATATTGACGGTGGTGAAGGGGCGTCTGTAGCTGAATGACAGCCTAGCTATTCATCGGTTATTATTAAATAAAAGCAACTATGGATAGATTTTGCAATACAGAAACCGGAAAATTTAGAAAGCCCAAAAAAGAACAGGATTCAGCAAAACAAGATAACTTTAACAGACCGTTATCGCAGCCATTTCTTTTGGGAAACCCCCACAAATGAAATCAGCTCTCTTTCATCGCCTTACACTTGTCCCATTTTCACTTTGCCCAGCAAGACTGGACTAATTGGCATTTACAAAAAGAAAGAGAGAATACTATGACATTCCCTTTCATGAAGAAGAGGAAGAGGAAATGAAAAACTGAGAAAAGACTCATCCTGAGCCAGCAGCGCAGCGTGTCGCTTTGATGACAATCCAGATACCGGCTGTTAGTGTGCCGCATGCTTTGAGCAGACTGTGACTTTGAATGTTGTCGTCCTGTAGAAGTCAGAGGCTGTCTTAGGTTACAGGAGCTGCATCGATGTAGGAGGAGTCGTGAAAAGCCGAGCTGAAAGCTGAGTTCAGTTTTAGTTCCGTTTTTCCGACAGAAAAGGCCGTAAAATAGGTGCAGCTACTTTTTCACATTAAAGACTTGGCCACCACCAGTATCTCCTCTCCTCGTTTCTCCCCGTTTCTCCTCGTTTCTCCTCTCCTCGTTTCTCCTCGTTTCTCCGTGTTTCTCCTCTCCTCGTTTCTCCTCGTTTCTCCTCATTTCTCCTCGTTTCTCCTCGTTTCTCCTCTCCTCTCTCAGCGATCTACCACCATCTCATTGTTCATTTTCCCCTCAGAGTTCACACGATAACGCAGTGACTGACAACAAAGACATCTGGCCTGTTTACAAAGGTTTTCAGAAGATGTTTGTGTGAATACTGGCTGCTCTTGAGGTTATATAATCCTCAAATACAGCAGGTTTACTTCCATATAGTAATGATAAGGCATTACATTTTTTACTTTCTTATTTACTATTAAATTCATATTGGTATTGCATTTGTTTTATCACTTTGAAATAACTGAATGTGTTCAGAAGTTAACATCCAGGGAATAAACACTGACTGAAAGAAAAACATGATGAATTGAACTATTTGTCAATAGCTGATGTTGACACCAGTGTTATTTTCTGTTTCTGTTGATTTTGTTATTATTTAGTCAGCATTTTGTGCAAAGGAAAATGCAAATGTCATTATAAAAAATAACTGTAGTGTTTCAAAATCTTCCAGGCCTTCATCACATTATCTTTAAATGAGCACAAATTCAGTCGTACAAATTCATGAAACAGCATTTAATATAACACGACAGATGAACATCAATCACTGTCATCGGTGAAATGGCATCTTGTCAAAAACCGTTATCAGTCATCAAAGCTGATACTGGCCGATACTGTGGTGAGGCCAATATATCTGTGCATCGCTAATACAAACCCCATTTCCAGAAAAGCGGAGATATTTACTGAAATGCAATAAAAACTCAAATCTCTGATTTGTTCGTTCGTCTGAACTCACATAATAAAAGCCACAAATACGCCTCTTTTATCCCCGTTATGTTTTAAGTCTTTGCGACTCCTCTTAAAAGGACCCCGGTTCATTTATGAGCAAAACACACTGGAATGAAACAAAACTCTAACCCACAAAACATCCACCTTCCACTGAGAGGAGTCAGCGTTTGCAGCGTATGATCAAAGGCCTAAAAGCTGGGTGTTAATGTCGTGTCTGTCACTCAACCAAACCCTGAGCCAAAGTTTGCAAAGCTTTCTGAGACATGAGGTTGGGTGAAATGTCTGAAAATTGTATATTTCCAACTACTTGTGACACATGATGCAGTAGAAATGATGGTGTTTCTGCCTGTTAATTGTCTGGAACAGATGAAAATCTCTAACAGGATAACAGAGTTTATAAGAAACATATCATCAAGGGACAGTAAATGCTACGGTCAGTATTAAGAGGCATCAGTAGGTTTATTTTTGCTTTGCAATGTATTACACCAACGCGCATCCATCTTGTTTAAAAGGAAATGATTTGATTTTATTATTAGATTAAATTTTGCAGTGAACAGAAGCGAAGAAAAATGCACTTCTCTCATTTCCACAAAAAAGCTTTCCCAATGACAGAGCAAGGATAACGGTTAAAAACGCAAGAGCTTTGCTTTATATTAACTGGAGGAGCACTTCTGAGCAAGAACAAGTCTGTTTTCATGTATTTGTGACAAGAATGGGAGCTTTTTATAGATTCAGAAAGGAGGCCGTTTCAAACGCCTGTGTTCTATACATGTAAGTTAAAATGTGTCAGGTTAGTTCGTCCATTAAAGATGAAACAGCGCAATTCAACAACGCACTGCAGTAAAATGGTACCAAGATGCCATCAAACAGACCAGGGCTTAAGTAGAAGCTGTGGGTGATTTAGATTTAGTTCAGTTGCCTTAATGTGATACTTAACACTAAAACATGTTTTTCGAGCTGTGAACTGAATTAATTGTGACGTAAAACATCAATACTGGTGACAATACACGTAAAAATTGGCTAATTTATTTGAAAGAATTGGCGTTTTATACGTAACAACGGATCAACAGGTCATTTCTTGTTTTAAAAACATCTTGAGCTTTCCCAACTTGATCGACTCTACTTCATGGAATTTGTATAAAAAAATGTATATTTACGCTCTCTAATCATAAGTGTGTGGCCCACCTGCCAAACCTGAACTGAAGCCGCTGTGTCGCTCTTTTCAATCTTCACAATTTGAAAAAGAGACGACAAGTTCATAAGAAACCCCATGAAAGTCGCCAGTTTTCCCCAACTTTTCTCCAGTTTTCTGTGCTTTCTATTTTACTCAATGCATTCGAAAAGAGGTTTCTCTGTTCCTTCTAAATCCAGGTGCCAGCGCTGATAAAAACTTTAACTGTAGTCATTCAATATTCAATTAAAACACAATTTGTTATGAATCCCATTCACCAATAAGTTACTAGAAATGAAAAGGCTTTCAGATAAACATCACACATGCAACTCTGCATCTAATTGTGCAAATTGTTATCTAAGCCATACATTTTTATGTTGCAATAACAGCATTGTCTAAATGCTATTTCCTCGTCAATATAATTAAAAAAGACCTAATTTAGTTTTCTCACATGCATACTGCAAGTTATTTGTTATAATTGAATTAGTTCTCATTAGATTTAAGGCCAGATGTTAAAAAAAAAGACAATAAAAAACTTTAAGGGAACAAATGAGAATATCATATAGCATGTTTTTAAGCTTTTTACATTAGAGCAGTCATTTCAAGTTTAGTAAAGTATAGAACTAACAACCTGTTTCCATATAGAGCTGGGTGATCAGGCCAAAAGACGAGATGACGATCTTTTGAGGTAGATTCACAATTTTCTAACCTCTTATAAAATGTAGGCGAGTTACGACCAAACTATACGTTTTGCTCTAGTTTTCTCTGGTTTCTGTGTGTGACGGCTGTTTGTTTTTGTTATCTGAGTAGAACTGGCAATATTACAACACTGACAATAACTTAATACATGAAGTAAACACTGTCAGCGCTTTCCTCTACATACGTGTAGTGTTTCCGTTAGTTACATAGACTGTGGTGGACTAATTTGTGCCGCCAGAGTTTCATAATGAATCTAAAATGTTTGGAGTTGAGAAGCCGGAACTGCAGCTCACAGAGTTACGGCAATTCTTCGTCATTACTTCTTCTTCAGCAGCAGCAAAACAACACGTTACGCAAACAGCAAGTGAACGCAGACTAAAACCGAACATCGCTGCAAACGTCCTGAAATAAAGTCACTAGTGGCGCGAGCTGTACTAGTGACATTAACACTACAAACCCTAGGTTAAACTGAACTAGGTTAGAGCTACACGTCTATGTGCAACACTCTGCAAAATACCGTAATTACTCTGATAAACAGGACATTGAAAACGAATGTCAGCTGAGTGGAAACGTTTTCACAGCGCTGTTATATTTTTTTAATGACACGATCTTTATGATCCCTCTATAAAGTAGATCATATGAGCTCACCCAGCCCTATTTCCATATAATCTACACTGATTTAAAAGTAGTAAAATAACAGTCAGAGGAAAAAGACACACAAGAATTGCAGTAAAATCATGATTTTGGGAGACAACAAAGGGGGTTAAGGGACCCATTTCAGAGAAGTTAAAACTCCTTCACCTAAAAAAAAAAAAATACAGAAATTTGCCAAAATATAGCGGTGTTTTCAAACACTACAAACCAGAAAGTGCAGGTCAGAGCATGCGCTTTCTCCTCATTACAGAGCAGCTTGTTTTTACGGGTGTTTGATCCACTATCAGCTAGAAATGTTTCACTGAGGGGAGCTCTGATTGCAAAAACATTAGAGCTATTATTTCAGTTATTTTTTCAACTGCACTGTGCGGCCATTTAAAGTGAAACTAAACTCTGAACACGTCACTGATGCATGTTCATATTCCATCTTTCTTTTGCGGTCTCGTCTGCTCTCAGAGGCCAGTCCAAAAGAAGCAAACCCGGGTATCACCTCCAGAGGCCTCATCTATTAGTCTACGAACACACAGGCATTTGGAAACCATTTATACATACCAGCACAACCCTGAACCATAAATCAACTACCTACTCTAATTTCATGTCAGTAATGTTAGAAAAGTGATGTATTAAACATGTTCAGGCTGATTCTGAATTCTCTAAAGGCTCCTACATCACCTTAATGGGTTTCAAGAAGTTAAACAGTTCAACCTGGAAGAAATTACTGACTGTATTCATTACTACTGGAAACTGCAGCAAAAAAATCTGAGTACAAATAGTTATGGGAAACAAACTAAATGAGTTTCAGCAGGATGAGACAATAGCACATTATCACACACAAGACGGAAAAGGCAATGAATGGAGACTGGATCGCAGAGAAAAGGCGTCCACGTTTCAAGTTTTGCTGCGAAGTTAATGTTCATTTGAAGTTGGTTCGGTTTAATAGTCTTCGCAGTGTGTTTACATGACGTCAGGTTCGTTGATCTTTGCACAGAAACGACAGGTAGAAACGAAAAGTTGTTCTGTCCTCTGATTGACGGCATGAAAGTCATTCAGCGGCAGAGGTGGATAAAGCACATCCTTTATTTACTCCACAAGAACAGATGCTTGTGTCAAAAACACTCAAGTACAAGGAGACGTACGCGGCGATCCAACTTCTTTACTCAAGTAAACGTGAAAAAGTACAGGCTTTGAAAAGTAGCCCAACATCATTTGTGTCTTGTGTGTCATTTTCTTTTATGTTGTTATCATCCTGTTCAATAAGAACCCAGATTGCTCTCACTTTCTTTATTTACATCAAAATAACGAGAATGAGAGCAAAATCAAGAATATGGGGGGAAAAAATAAGCACGATCTCATCTTTCACATTATTTTCATGTTTTTTGCGTCTTTTGTTGCGCATCTCGATATGTCGTCTTTTACGTTGATTACTCCAAGGGATCGTCTGTTCTATATGCTATTGTTCCTTTCATTTAAGCTGAAATCAGTCTCTGCGAAGGTGTGCAAAAATAAAAATAATCGATTATATCGAGTTATCGAGTTGCAAATTGGTAGTTCCTTATAAATGTAATAGGAATATACAGTATAAAGGCAAATTCAAGGAGACGGGGTTGGATAGGAAAGAGATATACCACTTGAGGTCCTTGTCAGGTAAATAATATGAATTGTTTGTAATGTAGTAGCAGTAATAATATGTATTTTTCATTTTCAAAAGAGGACAGAATGAGTCTCAGAGCACATCAATCCGTCCTCAAATGGATGCTTGTGACTGCCAGGAGACTCAAGACGACATTTCAAAGCACCGTCACTTGGTTTAAAGGAGCCTATATAAAAACATTATGTGACAAAGCTCATGACAGAAACCTTTCATCGGGAAGCAAAAGCATCCTTCACTTCCATCTGTCAGGCTTTATTTCCGTTTTCCTTCTGCTCGTTTTTCATCACAGTCGGTTAAAAAGTGTCAAACTTTCTATGAGGCATAAAGTCTGCAACAGATTTTCTGGCACGTGCACCAGGTTAAAGTCAGCACTTCAGATCATCAGTTTTCAACTACGAAGCGACGCGCAAAGATTGGATTTAATTTAGTATGAAGCAGGGGATGTGACGAAACGAAGACCTCTGGGAAATCAATCAGTGTGTGTCTATGTTGAAGTCGATTTCTCCTGCTTGTCATTCTCTGAATTCGATTGGAGAGTTGAGGGATTCACATGCCTACCACCCACTTCGTATGGAACTATAGCGTTCATGGGTGTAATTCATTCACGCTGACCTGTTCTGTCCATTATGTGATATAAAACCAAGCCAATGAGCACATTAGACTTAAAGATGCTGCTTCATGTCTTACAAAAATCAGCCATGAATTGCCGCAGATCTACATTTTTACTGACTCATCCAGTCTTTTTGTATCTTTCACGTTTTAATCTTTCATGTCTTTTACATGTTTTTTGTCTTTTACAGTGTTTTTGTCTTGTCCCATCGTTTCCATCACGTCCGTCTCGTTATGTCATCTTCATATTATTACGTTTTTATGTCAGTTTTGTCTTGTTACATCTTTTACAACGCTCCTTTGCATTTCAAGAGGCTCTGTTGAGGAGTTTAACATTAATTATAAACTCCTCCAGACAACACTTTTCTTCTGTTTCAATTAGGAAAATTAATTCACACCATATTATTATTGCTATGTATTTAGCAATAATATGGTGACCCAATAAGAACAGCTCCGCGACCCGTTTTGGGTCCCGACCCTAAGTTTGGGAAACACAGATCTATTGTATCAGGCTTTTGATGAGGGTGTTGATGTCAGAATATGTATATCATTGCTACTACACCCTTGTCTGTGTTTCTATTCGGACACACTTCAGAAGATCCATTCATGTGCAGTGAATCAGGCTTTTGGTATTTCCAAAGAATTAAGCCCCATAATTCACTTTTTGATTTAATTGGTTGCAGCTCGGCTTAAATTAGCTGGTATACCGGTATGCAGTTCCTTCTCAGACATTCTTTTTTCTCTCACCCTGACTTTCAGGCATCCTGTGTGTTTTCCCCTTCCTCCTCCCTGAGAACCAGATATAAATATGGCGATAAAAGACAGCATACATAAAAGCTAATAAGCATCTAATTCAAGGTGACTTGAGACAAGTTGGCTGACATGGAAACAGAACATGTGATGTTCAAGAGAGCGGCATTGACTAAAAGCTTGGAGTGATGATAAAGAGATTTAATTTCACATGATGTGCAATGCATTTTCATCCATGTGCGGTGTCATAACCTTTACTGTCCCCGCTATGATACAGAAAACAGGACAGAGTAATAAACTGCAGATGTCCAACTGCGGAAACCTGCATTCCAGAGTGCACTCTAATGGAAATAAAATGAAAAAATAAGCAAATATATTAATGACTACATAGCTAAATATCAATATATGCACTGGCTTAAAAAAAAAATCAACATTAGTTAGAAGTAAATACTGACAAAAGAAGATAAGATTTGCCTGTCTATTCGTGACAGGCTTTCTCTTAACTCAGTTTCAGTTGTCTACGCAGGACAAAGAGATGCTGAATGTCCTGCACACAGTGGTATTTTAACCTGATCCTGTCTAATTACAGCTCCACTCATGGTTTATGTTGGGCGGGACACACGCTGCGTCATGGCACCAAACATCAAGTTTGTGTTCAATCAGATTCAACAAAACTGACAGCGCTGAGTCCACAGACAGAATAACTAAAAATGTACCGAGTCAAGTAATAGAGGATAGTTTAAAGGTGAGTGATCTTTACATGAGTAAATCTGAGTAAATATTGTTCTTTAAATTCACAGCATTTATCTGACAGCTATTGTAAAGGGTTATTAAGTTATTATTACCTGTGCCAAGGCGGTTACGTGATCGCTCCTGTCCGTGCGTCCGTCAGCAGGATTGCACAAGGGTCGGGCATGGGCCGAGGACGAAGCCCTTCAATTTTGGGGCAGATGGATGAAATGGGACGGAGCCTTTCGTTAACACTGCCCCGGGCTAACTCTGAACTTAGGTTAAAAAAAAACAACCACCACATGACAAAAGACGGAAAACACTGGTCATAATGTGTGGTTTGTTTGAGGTTTAATATTGTGGAACAAGAGGCGAGCCCAAAGTAAACAAAATACGCTGACTCTCAATTCTGTGTGATTATACACTAATGAAAACATAATTATCAATATTATATTCCATTCCTGCAATTAGATCCTCCTTAGGCCCCATAAACCTCTAAAACTAGCTCCAACTTGACCAGCTATGACGCTAAAATGCTACGAACGCTTGGTAAAACAAAAAGTTTGGGATTTTTAAGTAGTATTTCTGACACTGCTGGACTGAGTGATTGTCACAGAAAGTTACAGTTCAGTGTCCAGTACTGTAGCCATGACATGAAATCGGAATCTGGACTTCCGTCAGTCCGACATCAGTCTGGATAACATCCCGTGAAGGAGGGGAACGTTTCATCTTTAGTCAAACTCCCGGACCTGGCATGGTGAGCTGACCTTCCTCCTCTGAAATCAAACGGCAGCATCTTTAAGTATGCGCACACGTCCCTCGTGTCTGTTCAGTATCAGTTCAGTATCGGGGCATAAAGTAGGCCAGAACATCGCTGTGACCAACTAGAGCCGACTCTGCTCTCTGTGTGACTCCATGTTTTGCTTTAGTGAATTTGAATGATGATCTGCTACCAGTGAAGAAGAAGTCTGATTCTCTTTGACAGTGTGCTAAAGCAATGTTACAGAGAAATTGAAAACACAAGGTCAAATATACCTCCGGGTAACGTCATTTTGTCTGTTGGACTTTAAAAAAATGCTATTTGAAGAACAGAACTGCCAAAAAGTCATCCTGTTTATGATTTCAGACAGACACACATGGAGAACAACAGCAGTCTGGCTCTGCTGCTGCCTGCTTTCATGCTCCACCAAATACATAAAACCTTTTCTGGCATCTTATTGTTATTTTCATTAAATCTCATGCCTTCTACACTTTGGAAGTCAAGGCTGTGCTGTGTGACAGCAGTTACTGTATTAACCACAATGCAGAAAGACTCTAAAGATCAAAGTCTCATGATAAATAAACATGTGACCTTAAATCCTTGACATCTGACTCTGTTGTTCTGTTTTGTCCTTTTCTTTCGTCTAACTGTGGCCTGTTTCCGTTAAACAATGTTGAATCATCCAGGAGGTGTTCTTCACCACAAACAAGTCGGGGTCTTTAACAGCATTCCTTTTCTCGCCGCGTAAAGAAAAACACTACACAGATGTAGGAAAATACACATGACATAAAAACAACATGGCCCTCAGTCTCTGCTTTCTTGTTTTTATCCGTAGTGATGTAATCAAAGAGAAAATATTCTAACATAAAAGTTAAAACTAGGCTGTTTCTGTAATTGTTAACTGCTCTACATTATTCATTTATTGTAAGATTCAGTGCTATTCTTTGCTAACTATTTCCATATTGAATAATCTAACGCTGCCTTTCCCAAACTCAGAGCGTTTCAGTTCATGTTTTTACTTGAAATGTAAAACATGTAACTTAACACTTAACACTGTAATTTTGGAAGTGAACTAATACATCCTGCCATCAACATCATCAACACGTGCTGCATCTCCCTTTAAAGACAGGCTTGTGTCTGACGTCGACATGTTGTTCTTAGGTTTGTGTTTCTTCTTCGTGTGTCTTTTGGTGACAGTAGCCTTGTGTAACTTCCTGTAATTGGTCCGAAAGTGAGAACTATCCAAAACATGTTTTCACATTGTACGTGAACCGAACCATGGAGCAGTTTGATCCCTTAGGGTCCGGACACAAAATATGTCACAGACCTGCTTTTATTGGGTGAGTAAAATACATAACAATGCTGCGATAAATTACTGAGTTACTCATTTTCAAACAATAAACAGTCATACATGAGAAACGTGGTAAAAGCTATTGTTGTAGCAGCGTGAAATGCCTCCAAAGTGCAGAGCCTTTGTCCTTAGTGTAAGAGGAGTTTTGTTTTTGTAAGATTATATGAGTTGGTACATCACTGTTTTCTGTGAGTAGATAGTTTGAACAAACCTATGGATCGGAGCCACTGCTGCCATACCCGACCCAGCTGTTTGGGTCTGTATCGGAGTCAGTTACTCTGAAGTCTCTAGTGCTTTGAACGCCAAGCCACATGAGAGCCAACAGACGAAACGTATTAAAGTACACCTCGTAAATTCAAAAAACAGGAAAGCTTATATTTTTCCTCATTTTCCTTTGTTTAAATACATATCGTGTTGCATCTCCTTTAAAGACAGGCTTGTGTCTGACGTCGGCGTGTTGTTCGTAGATTTGTTTTTCTTCTTCTTTTGTTTTTTGGTGACGATAGCCTTGTGTAACTTCCTGTAATTGGTCCGAAAGTAACAACTATCCAAAACATGTTTTCACATTGTACATGATTGGTTCAGTTTGATGCAGAACGAGCGCCCCTAGGGTCGGGACCCAAAATGGTTCACGAACCTGCTTTTATTGGGGTGAGTAAAATACAAAACAATGCTGTGATGTATATCTATGATGTGTGTCACAACCTGAGTAAATGTTAGTTTGCCACGGATTTTTAACTTCAATGTCATAGATCAAGAGGCAGAAATCATGTTTACAAATGAGGTAATGTATTCAAGTTTGATTCACATTATATTTAGTGACGTATATCCACATAATGTCATTTCATTCTAATAAAAGTAATGAAATGAAGGCGTTACACTGAATAAAAGTACAGATTGTTGGAAACATTTGATATAATATGAGTAGACAAGTCAATAAAAACATATAACCTAGTCTTTATTGACTGTTAAATATTAAAGCTTTAACAAAAATGCAGCTCACAAATTCTCAGACCCCAGTTTTATGTCTTCAATAGATGGTTTTGTCATCCAAAAGCTTATAAAGAGATCAAATGGTGGTAAACGAGAAAAACTTCAGCACGACAGAATGAAACTATTAGAGATACGGACTCTGATACTTTGTTGTCAAATAAGTCCCAGATAAAATATTTAATCTAATTTGATAAAACCCTGCTGAGCACAATCTGGACCTTACGATAATCATTAAAACGTCGTTTAAGATGTTCTTCTGTTTTCTATATGAGCACTGACTTCTAATATTAGTCATAAAATATGAGACAAAGGAGAGCATTCATTGTTTTGTTTGCATTTACTGTCAAATCTGAGAAAGCATGAAGTATCCTGCCCTAAAAACAACAAACCCAACACAGCAGCATGAATGAACCCATTATTCCTCTTTATGGTTTCGATGCCTCTGGAAAAAAACTGTTGCACCATAGCATTTCAATATCTCCCCTGTTTCAAATGACTTACATATAGTCAGCTTGACATCCTTTTTACCTCTTTTCTTTTTTCATCATCTTCCCTTACTTTCGCTGCTGTTTTTATGACGAGAGCAAGAAAAGGACAAACCCTAAAAGAACTTCAGACTTCGCCTGGGCCCGTGGCCGTCCTCCAACGTCTGCTCGTCTGTCTGTTATCCAGCCAACGGTGACGCCACGGAGGCACAGCTTTGATCTGCTGTCTCTCTCTCCCTTTTTGCCAGCTGTAGATAAATCCTTGCACTCTAACTACACCTGAGTAACAGACACTAGACACTCGTTCAGCAGCTTTACTACAAGGACGTGGGAGGAAATGCTCTCATCATCCTGTTTTACAGATGTGCTGGTTTATAGGAGGCGGATGACTGAAAACACGAAGAAAGAAAGAAAGAAAGAAAGAAAGAAAGAAAGAAAGAAAGAAAGAAAGAAAGAAAGAAAGAAAGAAAGAA
>JAPQRN010000016.1:21587193-21603197 GCA_037367275.1 Coranthus polyacanthus | reverse complement strand
CAGATAATGTTCCATTGTTCTAATCTATTGTTTGATGTCACTCTTTACCCTCTGTCATG
Organism: Coranthus polyacanthus; assembly: GCA_037367275.1. Classification (NCBI taxonomy): domain Eukaryota; kingdom Metazoa; phylum Chordata; class Actinopteri; order Kurtiformes; family Apogonidae; genus Coranthus; species Coranthus polyacanthus. The sequence goes on along the minus strand of JAPQRN010000016.1, from coordinate 21,603,138 downwards.
TGACCACCTTCAAAGCCCATCAAACATTTTAACGTCTCACACCTGCACATCAAAGAGATCAATACCTCTACGTCACAGTACACAAACACCGTCAGTACGACCCGTTGATGACCCGAGGTCGACCAGAGGATCTCAAACGTCAAGACGACACAAGGGTTAATGCAATACTTTAAGTCCTCCACCACTAAAAGCGCAAGTATTTCCCATGTTCGTTCTCTGTAATCTTTGACTTTCACTCTGCAGAATGATGTCTTTGCAGAGTTGATTTTCTCAACAACAGCATGAATTTGAGGGGTGACCTATCAGCAGGACAACACAACCATTCTGGAGCCAATCATGATCTATTGTGCAACTTTTACAAGGGTGATGTGGAAACCTGGAGTTATCAGTGCACAAAGACTGACAGTGGACTTTTAGGATAGAGGGAAACATCTGGTGACCAGCACATACATGTTAGAAATCAACAAAATTTGCATATTTAGAGATTCCAGATTTTCCAGTGAGGTAGCACAGTTTCAGATTAGATATATATATATATTGTTAAACATTTTGTGGAAAGACACATTAAACTCTATGTCTTGTAAGTGGGTTTTTAAAGGTTCCATATTTAACATTCACACATGCTCACATGCTTTCGTGAAGTTTATCTTGGAGTCTGTTTTTGTCATGTGTGGACATCAACAGCCTGTACACTGATTTCAATGTGGAGGACTCCGGTCGGGTTTTCCCTGTTCGCTCCGGAGTTCTTCAGCGCCTCGCTCCTAGCTAGCCGTTGTCTGAGAAATGGAGTCGGCGACTGTCAACAAATGACCGGCTCTGAGCACAACACAGACTCCAGCACAAACCTCACGTAAGCAAACAAGCAGATCTTACATATTTAATCTTTGAGAAAGTTCAGCATCCGAGTGGAAAATCAACCAGCTTTGACTCTACAGACTGTACAGAACATCCCGTGTGTCCACGCGGGTACGACACCTGTCATTCACCTTCATAAACCTGACGGCGACGCAAATAACGTTAAACCAAAAAAAAAAAAAAAAAAAAAAAGCTCACAACCCCAGACTTAAGCGCACATTTTCTTTCCGCGCTTATCCATCTCTTGCTGTTTTATTGATCTTTTTCGGTTTTAAAAAAAAAAAAATCATCTCTTTTAAACTGAGCTTCTCGTGACTTGACGGAGCCTTTGAAAGCGTAATCCCACTCCCTCGCTCTTTCATGCTGGGAAACACAGCCCCTCCAGCACATCTCAGCTCAAGAGGCGTAGCCCTCGTTAGCTTGGCGCTAAATATTTAATACTCCTCAAACTACAGAGAGACACAGTGGACAGGAAAGAAAGGCGTTACGAGCAGCAAACCTGACTCAAACTCAGAGCGGCAGCAAGTGTGTCCAGTGATGGGTGCAAACAAAGCAGGCCTTGCTGGGTAAATATCTGTGTTAATGTAGACGTCGATGAATATTTCTGTGTATTCTTTTAGCTCGGTTTGCTTTACGCAGGGAGAAGAAGCTATTGGTAAACTGAAGTGTTTCTCACTCAGACGCGTCGGCTCCTCGACATTAGCTTTAATGTATTCTTTTTCAAACACTGAACCCATTAATCAAGCTTTCGTTTAATGCGTTTTGTTTGATCAAGTTCATTTACTTTGACGCACGTGACGGCAACAGGCAAATGCTGAGCTTCAATACATGAAAACCGCGATGCCGCTCACACACAGGATCCCTTTGAGAGGAGTTGCTTTGGAACATTTGCATTTCCGCTTTCGCCGCTCACTCTGTCTGCCTCTTCTTGTTTTTCCACCCACCGTCGGAGAAGCTGCGAGCTGAAGGAAGGCTTTGTTAGCGGGACAACGTGAGGGCATCATGTCCTCCCTCTAATATAATCTGTTTCAGTAAATTACAACAGCGCCTAATGGCATTAGGACCTGGTGACACTCATTTAGTCCACTTAGTCCCTGCGTGTCTCAGACTTTGAAAAGTTGGAGCATAGGGCGGAAAGAGTGACAGCTGTCGAAACAGCGCCTCTTACTGGCGAGACAGAAGAATTGCAACCAGAAAATTTGGTTGGTTTGACAGGCTTCGGGGTTGGCTTCAGGACTGTATGACGGCAAGAAAATGTGTGAAAATATTCTAAATAAAGCCTGCACTTAAAAGAATATTGTTTTTGTTTTTTTAGACAGGCCTTTCTTGGCTTGTAAAGCAGTGAAATTTGGCTTAGAGTAGCCCTCAAACAGAGGCTTCTCAGGCGCAGGTGGTAAGTCATATCACCGAAATCTTTTCACCGTGAGGGAGAGGAGACTCGGCTGAATGTGTTGACATGAATTTGATGTAGGTTTAGTGTAAATTGTGTGAGAGACAGTAATGCAGAAAGTGAGTTTTTCTGGATTTGAACAGAAATGCTCTGATTTATTGTCGGGTTTAATGGCGAAGTCGGATGGAGCTTTGTATGAAAGAGGATAAATGCAGCTATGTACATTTGTGAACGGTAAGAATAGTTTGGAATATTTCCAAGAGCGTTTCTCCACTCTAGTGATGACATCGTCCACTCTAAGTCTGAACGAATGGGAATATTTTCACAGTTTTTAGTGTTTTTTGTTGCCATAAGAAATTTCATGGCATATTGTTCCTGGATTTTCCACACGTTGATGTGTTTTTAAAACAGAACAAGGAAGAAGCACTATATTTCTGCTTATGCTTGCTCATAGAAGGCACATAATGAGGTGGTTTCACGCTGAAAGACTCCAGACTTAACTTACTTCTTAAATAAGAACGAATTCATTAAAGGAAATGAAACTTACAGGAAGTCAAGGAGCAAAGAAAAGCAGGCAGTCTGAGTTAGAAAAGTCCAAAAACAGGTTCGTTGAACAGAAAAGGAGCACGAGAGAAGCATGATATACAGTATATACACAGCAGGCTCTTCTCATTTAACTACTTGTGCCTCCGTTTTGTGACCTGGAAATCACTCAGCACGTCATCTGTGAGGATGCCTCGATTCCTAAAATGCATCTCAAGCATCGAGGAGGATACAAACGCGTGGAAGGTTTTTCAGCAACAGGACCTGTGACGTACAAAAGATGCATGACATACAGCTGAATTATACAAACCAGGGCAGGAGTAGGAAAGTGTTTCTCATTCAGAAGTTGTATCAAAATGATGTGTGTTAAATAAAAAAAATGCGTGACACCCCGAGTCGTGAAGTTAATTATAGGTTTACATGAACAGCGTTGCGCTCATTTGATGGATCACACAAAACAGCTGTACACTGTCACAGAACAAGACGTCATATTTTACCAGCATTTATTTAAAACGATGGCTCCGGGGTGAAGACGTCTCATTTTGTTAAACACATGTTGCCTTGATTCTTCGCCTCGCGCATCTCGAGTGGGAGGGGACTGAGACGCGAGGAGAGGAGTTGAGGAGGCACGAAATGGGAAACGAGAAGAGGAACTGGGCAGAGAAATGGAACGAGCAAAAGAGAGAAGAGACAGGAGACCTAGGAGAAAACAAGGACAGACTGATGAACTCATGACACATTTGACCGACCGTCTGAACTAAATGAAAGCTGAGATTAAAAATGGAGTGTGCAAACTTCCAGCCTCATATGCACATGTTTAGGCATAATATGATTATTCTTCTTATGTAGTCAAGTTCTAAACACATAAATCAAAGTCATAAATAATGAGCACACAGTCCCAGTCTCAGTCAGAAATACAGTATTTATTGTTGATAACCTTCCAAGGCTCTTGGAAGAACACCACAAAGGCATTTTTTCCATTAGCAATAGTCACTTTCTTGGACATGCGCCCTTATTTTCCTGCAGGAATTAGCATCTAAAATTCAAACTATTTCTAACCACAGGGCTGCTGACAAGAAAAAATGATTCCAGATCCGGCTGGAATATTTAATTAGGCCTTCAATGTGACCAGAAATTAATTAGAACTTAGTTAAAAACAGTGATTCTCGAAGCTTTTCAGCTCGAAACCCAAAAGATAAAGGTTGCGTCTCCTCAGGACCCAAAATGACATCACGCTTTGCCACGATGTCTACATTTTTACTGACTCGAAACGTTTCCAACAAGTAAATGTCATCACGGCAGCAGCACATCGTTTCCAAGTGGTTTTTCAAGAGGGAACGTACACAAACAAACGCACACGTCATTTTCACCGTATGTTTTTTTATGTCGTTTTCATCTTGTTACGTCATTTTTTCGACCGAAGCCTCTCCACTGAACATCACGTGGATTTGTTGACGTCAACATTTAGAAACTCTTCCAGAGAACACTCTTCTTCTATCTTCATTTGGAAAATGAATGCCCATATCATATTATTATTTATTTTATTCTGCCAACTAGGTGACCCAATAAAAATCCATTTTGGGTCCCAACCCTCTGGGAAAGGCAGAGTTACAAGCTGAAATTAAAATATTTTACTCTTTAATTAGATTTGACTTTAATGTGCAATGATCATCACTTCAGTATCTTATACCTGAGGAATTCTGAAGCACGGCCTTTATTAATTACTCAGGATTTTGAAACATTTGCTCTGAGGTTTGTGCTTTTCTCAAAACAGACTTCGCGCCCACTTATCTGAAAGCTATTGAAATTATTAAAATGATTTATCCCATTTACTTCTGTTGAAGCAGAAGAGGGTGGATGTAAAAGGGATTAGCTTCAGCAGCGGGAGGTAGGGCTTTTAAACGTTATTCTCATTATTCACGTCGTATCACAAAAATGTTTAAGTCCAAAACACTGGCAGAGGATTGAGATGTTAGATGTGGGAAAAGACAGGGATCGGGAGGACACATGAGGACAGAGAGAAGCTGTAAAAGATCTTATATCATACCTGAATCTGCCAAACGCAAAAGAGTCCTCAGTGTTTTAAATCATGACCCTGGAGGTAAGAAAACTTAATTCCATTCACCTCAGTCTCATTATTCGCTCTACTGAATATATGACAAACAGTGTGCGCCAAGACATGTTATCTATCAACAATAAGTCATGTTCCAGACTCCGGGTTTAATAAATCATGCACTGGATTCATTACAAAAGTGATATAAGACAATAGAAGGGATAGTCCTACTGAGATCTGCTGTTGTGGCAGCAACAGCGGATCCAAAAAAATATATTAAAAAAAAAAAAAAAACCCCAAAAAAACAACCATGTAAGAGTTCGCCTACATGAGCAGCTGCATGACATACACTGATTATTCTTTCTCAATCTCAATAAAACCTTTTACTATCTCCATCTAATCAGAAACATGGGTAGAGCTACAATTAATTAAGCCCACTCTTTGCAGATTCCTCACATTTGTAGTGTTCAAATTCCATATGAGGCCGAATACAGGGCAGATGCAGAGGAGACCGCGTGGCCGCTGTTGGTCCGGGAGATGCCATCGTCGTCCGCCATCTTCTGAAATGCCGTTGAATTTCATTGGAAAGCAAGAATTTAGAGAAATTAATTAGTCAGTAGATGGTTTGTTCCCAAAAAAAAAACAGACGAAAGACGTGAATGAGTAACATAACTTTATGTTTTCTGGGCCGGTTCACAGCGGTGAAGGTAAAAATGTCGGGGTCACGTCCACCTGTTGGGATCAGACCAGCGGCCGCAGGACGTGCTGAGGCCTTCTGAATGTGGGGAGACTACATCCAGATGGCCTCCGCAGAGCAGTAAAACCAGGTTAATCACTGTGTCAAATGACATCTGAACACATCTAAACAAACGCCCCTATAAACCTTTTAAGAGCTGTTAATTCCAGGAATACACTGATCTTAATCCAAAAGCATTTTTCAATTTGAAACGGGGAAAGGGAGGAGGTTTTACAACCGCTGTAAAAACCCTGATGAGGTGTCCTGGATCACTGCAGTATGTGGTTACACTTAACATTTATCATCTGCGCGGTTTTTTGGAGAGAAGGTTAACATTTTGAGTGAAAACTTTCGATCGCTCCAACTTTCCATGAGTTGCTGGTTTTGTGTTTTTGGTTTTATGTTATTGGTATCAGTTCCTGTCGTCGTCCGAGGTTGTGCAGTAACTGTACCTACTGTCAGAACCATTCAGTGCAAGTACAGGAGCTGTAGCGCACACATTTATACAGACTGAGCTCCTCCATGATGATGAATGTTTAATGGGTTAAGTAAGAAGTTAACCTAATTGTCATGTTAAGCAGTTAGACTAAATTTATCACCGCAAACTGTTATCTAACTGCACAAACAGGACTCCCTCATGGGCATTTTCCAAATCGGATTTAACACTGGCAGCAATTAATCCGGCTTCGATGGAAAGGTAATGGGGTGATATTGATCAGTGACAAAGGGAGAGACCAATGCATTCATTATCCTCTTAGCCTGAAAAAAGACCCAATTTCGATGGGATTTTGGGTCGTCTTTAACCCCGATGTCAAAGAGAAAACAATGCAGTTTTGTTTAAATTCAGTTGTGTGTTGACAGTGTCTCCATACTCGTTTAGGACACTTTCTTTGCGGGTATAATACAGCAGTGTTGTGGTCATTTTCTACTGTTTATCAAACAAATACTGTTGCACATCATCTTTGTGTGAATTGTGTTTTATTGACAAAAGAAAAAGACATTTTCAGGCACTTGTAAATATTGTGTTTTTCAAGCAGAGCAGACACACAGTAACTCTGTCAAGTGCAGGATTCACAAGGAAAACATTTCATTCCTTCCATTTGCTTAGAGCAAAGTTGTGTGGGATTTGTTTTTTTCCCACTGCATCTGTACTTAATTTTTAGTACTTGTCTTTAACCTTTGGTTGTTTTGTGGTTTAGACAAAACCCCAAAAAATGGATTAAACAGACTTTTAGCTCGTTTCCAGTGATGGCATGCATCTAAAATGCTGTTTAATGAAGGACGACTCCTTTCTACACTATAAATGAGTTGCAAATGCTACTTCATCGAGGCTTCTTATTGACAAACGTAGCACAGGTTGGATTTCCTCAAAGAACAGAGGCCACACTGTGACTTTGTTGGTCCATCTTGATGAGATACGTCTGTCTCAGCATCCTGTACTTGTGTACTTGTCATCTCTCCTTTCAGTTCACTCTTGCTGAATCCGTTCAGTCTCCTTTGTCATCACCGTTGTCCTGCAGTTTCAGGACGCTCTCCAAACGCTTCGCCCTGACGGGAGGCAACTGCTCGTAAGTGTCGAATCCAAATTCTGAGAGCTGTTGGGGGAGGCGGAACAGAAGCAGGTGGTTCTTCAAAACCTGGAGCCGAGACAAAGAGGAAGATGTCAAGAGCAGGTAGCGAGTGAAGTGAAGGACCCGAGGAGAATCAGTGACTACGTTTACATGCACAAAATAGTTTTTCCCACTAGTGGCAGATGTTCCAATGTGTGAACTCAGCCTCCCTCTTTCATTCCTTCAAACACCTTCTTGAAAAGGTCAGCTTTCTGATCATATCCAAAAACCTGGTGATAATCATATCATAATGTTTAAAAGGTGATGTGTGTCTCCTTCTCACCAGAAATGAGGACTTTTCTTTGGATTGATCCATCTCTACTGGAGAGAATCTGTCTCTTTACTCCAGCTGATTGTAAACAGCTTCGAGGCCTTTAAAGTCTTACGTTTCACAGTCAACAAGCAAATGTGATGCATGCACTGTATTCATGTGCAAAGAATGCTCATTAAACCAGATTCATATCAGCAAATCCAAACGCTCCATTTGGAAAGAGGCCTAATTCATCTTAATGGAATATGTGTGGAAACGTACTCAGTGACTTATGTGATTTCGTCATTTTTATTCTTTTTACCCTTTAACCTTGTTGTTTTGTTGATCTTTCTGCAAAGTCATCTTTCATTGCTTTTATTCCTGCTTTTAGTTCTCTTTTCCTTTTAGTTCTGTGATGTTCTTTTTATTCTCTGGTTTTGTCTTTTCATTATTTTATGCTTTGCTGTCTCACTTCTCTTTCATCCTGTTTTAACATCTCATGCTTTGCATCATTTCTCTTCTTGTTTCTGTTCATCCCACATTCATACCATGAACTCTGTCTTGTTCTTGTCTGGCCTTATGGTTCTGTTGTGCTCTCTGTTATTACTTAACCTCTGACCTTCCCGTCGTCATCGATATTATTATTATTATTTCAAAACTTTTAAGATCCAGTGTGTAAGATTTAAGGGAGGTTTATAAGGATCTAATTACAGAAATAATCCTTGCCTTTAAAAGTCCACATACGGCTGACTTCTACCCAGCAGAAAACTACGCAACGTTTCAAACTTTATCAAACCATCACAGAAACAGTTAAATAAATCAATAAAACCATAGGATAAAAGTAACTTGAACTGCGGCGAGTAACATCAGAAACACCAAGAAACATACAAAGGAATGTAGAGAAGACTGTGGAAAACATGACCTGAAAATTACATGAGCAGCAAGAGAAGAGTGTGTATGATCAACAAAGACTTCGTAGCTCTTGAACATCAGAGCAGAGACTGAGGGGGAGACAAAAGTGGGTGCAAAAGGCAAAAGGAGGAGGAGTACCTCATCAGTCAGATAGTAGATTTTCCTCAGCATACTGTGTCGAGCTGCTTCAACCTCCTGGAAGGGACGAGGGGATTAAAGATCAAACGTCAATTGATGTATCGTTCTGACGTACTTTATGTCTCGGCGTTAACAAAAAAACCCTCTCCACCTGCATACATCAATGTGTTTCAGCCTCACTGCAAGAAAATGAGTTGCTGAATGTTTTTTTTTTTTTTTTATTCAGGGATGTACCCTCAGTTTAACAGAAATAGCATGATTCAAATCTAAATTTATGAACAGCAGCGCACTGTGAGGCCATTTATGGACAAGTAGTAACCAGAGGACTAGTTTTTAAGACTCAAATTAGCTTATATTTGACAGAAAATGGGCATAAATCCCCATAAAATCCAATAAAAAAGCAGCTGCAGCACCTTCTGGGTTTGCTAAATCATTACATTATTCATTCATTACGTTTGCCTTAGGTTTTATTTTTAATGTGGTGGATTAAAAAACAATCAATCTCACGTGAATACATTATCAGATAATTCAAAAAGAGCTCTGTAGGCTTTGGGGAGCTTTCCATAAATCGCATCATTTCATCCATCCCATTTCCATTTGAGTCGCTCGTGCAGAGACAACATGTGTGTGCGTCGTACCTGCGCTGCAGCGTCCTGAGAGAAGATGAAGGAGTTGACGTGGGAGAGGGCGACCACATACAAGACGGGACACCAGTGGGCTTTCAGGGTCCCCGTTACCAAAGAGCGGAAGTAGAGACGCAGCAGAGGGAGGGAGTCTTCAGGGGGAGACGTGAACCGCTCGATGGGAACGGACAGCTAGACACAGAGACGGTGAAAACAAAAGTAAATGGTCGATTATCAAAGAATGAAACGGAGACAGAAGCACAATTTTACAGACAGGATTTCAAAGCTTTCAAATGGTTTCCGTGATCATTTACAACCTTTAAGTACATGAACAGAAGCAGACTTTAGTTGTTTGAAAATTAAAGAGCAACCCTTGACATTCTCTAATTGTCCCTTATTGTCATATTCACTTCAATACTTGAGCTGTTTTCTAAGCATCGCGATATTAAAGATCCAAAATTACGCAAAAATGCATTTATTTTCTATGGTGGCTCTCTTGCTCGTGGAAAAGAAAACAGGTAATTTTTCACACAAGTTAAACCAGCTCCGAACTGGCACCAGCACTGGCCCAGAACCAGCAGTAGAGGTTCATGATGGCGGATCATCACCTGCTGCAGACTGACACCAAGCGACCTCAGCATCCCCACGTGTTCTCCAAACACAGCGAGCCTCATGGCTGCACTGTACCTCCGCTGCAGTGGCAGCAGAACCCAGCAGCCGAACAGCCGGTCTCCAAAGGACACAGCTTCATACTGGGTCAGAAGGGCCGAATATAAGTCCTGAAAGGAGGCTAGCCCCGGGGGAGGGACGTTCAGGTCCAAAGAGTCCAGCCTGGATTTCCTGAAAACAGGAGAAACAGAATAGTTATTCAGTCTCATGGCCACTTTTCCTCTGTTCTCTGATTTCATTTTGGATATTAAACATTTTAGGAGTGTTTCATCAGACCTGATCAGCAGCCTGAACAGACCCCAGGTCAGTTTCTGAACAGGTCTTTCCAGGAACAAGTCACTGGAACAAAGGAAGACGCAGGAAAGGCGGGCGAGTTTGGCAATGGGAGGCACCACCTAGAACATGACAAAAAACTCTCATTATGATATACAACATATAAGAAATAATAATATACACAGAATAATTCAGGAATCTACTGTCAAAGAGTTAAAGACAATGTTCTCCAACTAGGATCTTGACAGTGTCTGTCTCTAATATTTCTATCTTAACTCTTGCTCTTGTTGCTCTGAGTAGCCTGTGGAGAGATAAAAGTTAGGATGACGTTACTTATGTGATTTTAGGGTTTGTAGTATTTCTAATTACATATTGTCACAGTCTTATGACAAACTGATGTTTCTTTTTTTTTCTTGCGAAATTTTCTTTAAAAGTTGACAAACATCTTGTGTAATTGATGGTGCAATTCAAACAGGATAAAAATTTTAAAAAGTCTTGGTCTCTCTGCATTTCAGCGTTCCCGAGTGAGGCACACTCAGAAGGGGCGGGACTCCACGTCTCTGTTAACGCCCACCAAACTATCCTTAGCGTCCAAAGTATATTTGACCGTCTCATAAACCTGAAATATTCCAGCAGGGCACGACTTGTGCTTAAACAGAAATGGCAAAACGCTGCACTGCACTCATTCACTGTGTCACGGCCTTGTTAAAGCCAACATTACTTGTTGATGCATACATTGCATCACATCTGCAGCTGAAGGTGGTTTTAGGTCTGGCATCATGACTTTACAAACAAACTTCTGCAGGTTAAAGTGGACTAAATGAAGAACCGTGATCCAACGCTCCCTGTAGAATGACACCCCCACCCTGCCACAGATAAAAGCTAACTCCGTAGGAAACACTGGGCATCTGGTTAAACTTCTTGTATAAACTTTTCAAATGGAATTTTTGATCCATGGGACTTTTACCCCTGAGAAATGTTCCACATATTTTATCACCTTCCACTTCAAGGTGCTTTCTCTTATCTAAGATCCATCTACCTTCAAAGTAATCCCAAAATGGGATTGGTGCTTTCTCCTGACTTTCACCAACACGATGCCAGGAATAGACGCACCGGCAACACAGACGCGCGACTTTCTGCCATCTGCTGCATTTTAGTTTTGAGAAACACAGTACAGTTTTAGTTATGATGTTTTTTGTTTTAGTTTGTTTTTTGACTCATTTTTATTTTCATATCAGTGTACGGAAATGCTTTTGTCACACCTGGATTTTGTTAGTTTGTTAGTTTTCAATAATAACCTTGGTTTACAGGGAACCGCCAGAGCCTCAAAAGAAGATTTTAAAGATCAGAAGGAGTTTTTTCTGTGGTCTTTGTACCTTCAGTGCTTCTTCCCTCCAGACTTCGAGCAGCAGCAGCCACTGGAGGCAGTGGGTCACAGCCTGCAGAGCCCCCTGAGGCAGCTCCTCCACCGCCAGCCCGCCGCCATCCGACACCCCCGTCTGCTCGTACAGGCTGACGAGCGGGAGGTAAGGCCAGTCAGAGGGCAGGGTGGGACCGGTGAGCTCTGGCAGGAGATGGGACCTGACCCACGGGTTGCGACTTAGGAGAGAATCTCGGGACACCAGTACGGATAACTCTAAATGGGCCAGATGAGTTAGGAAGCAGCCGCGGATGGATGGCAGCTGGATGCAGGCTTCTCTCAGGAGGGCGCCGACGGTCTGTAGAGAGGGGGAGGTGTGGTGGGGTGCTTCCTCTTGGAGCCTCAGCTCCCCAAGCTCCACAGCCTCAGGCCCTCCACTGTGGCCTTCTCTGAAACACAAACAGAGACAGGAACTCAACACTACAAAACAAAGCCAGCAAAGAGTCAACATCAATGCTGGTGGACTTATTTGATTTTGAATATAATCTAATTAGTGTAAAGAGATTACATTTATCAGCCCAAAGCTGATTTAAGTGATTATTTTAAAAGCATGTATTAATTGCAATGAACAAATAAGAAATTACACTTGTTATCGTCTTTTTTTTCCCATTTTTCTTACTTTGTACTGCTACTTAATCCTCAACAGACACTCAAACTAACTGCACTTACGATATAAAGTCCTTGTTGAAGACGATGGTGGAAAGCAGCTCGTGCGCCAGGTATTCACTTCCTGGTAATAACCACGGCAACAGGACCAGCGCCACCTGGTGGTACAGCGAGGCATGCTTCGCTACTTCTGGCTCAGCGGGAACCTGAGAGAAATTAAAACGATGAAGAGGAGCGAGGACAGTCAGTGGCTGTGTTTCCCTAACGCGTGAATCTGAAGTGAACTTTTGAAAAGTAAAAAAAAACAAAAAAAAACAAAGAAAATGCTCAGATCAAAAACAGTGAGTGTTCAGGGGGGTTTAAGTCACATCATACCAGCCTATGTGCCAGCCGGAGCAACAGGTAGAGGAGGTGGTGTTCATGACGGAGGAGCCAGGCTCTGGTGTGAGACAGGGTGGGCGTGGCCTGACTGCAGCTGCGTAGGTAGCCAATCACAGGCTCTGACAGGAGGAGCCCCGTGAACTAAAGACAAGGACAAAAGTAGTTAGTGTTTCTGAGAAGCAACAGGTTTTTTTTTTAATCTAGCTAAATCTAATTTTACTAAATGCTTCCTCCTCTGTGAATAGAGGTTTGGGATCTTACTGAGAAAACTCTATTTTCATTCTACAAGAAGTCCTACCTTGTGGCCGAGACCTTTGTGGATGCCTGTGATTGTTTCCAGGAGGAGCCCGAGGCCTGTGAGAAGAGGAAAGGGGGAGCTGGGACCAGCCAGCCCCAGATGGTCCCTCCACCCAGGACAGGCCAAACCAGGGAGGCTGGGAGTGGTTTCTGGAATGGACTGACTGGACTGGACATTACACACTACTGAGCTAGACCTGGTACAATAAAAAAAAAAAAGAAAATCACCAAATAAGTAACGAAATAAATAGAATCCAAGCAATGATCTTTATCTTTCAGGTCTTTCACACATTTCATAAAGAGAGAAAATCTGTCAAAGGTAAATACATCACGTTCCCACCATTTCTACTTCAGTCGAATTATGTGACAAATGAATTAAGTAAATCGAACGTACTTGAGGTTCTTTATCAGGCCTTGTACAACACTGTGTGACAGCAGTGGGAGGAGGACTTCAGATGTTAGTAGCTCCAGCTCCTGAAGGGTTTCCACTGGTTTGAAACAGATCTGTAGAAGATTAGGACCTTACTGTAAATATTTTGACTATGTGGATTTAAAAGTTAGGCTTCTATTTTAGGTATTAACTTACATTTTAAGACACACAAAAGTTTCAAATTTCCTGAGTGGAGTACTTGCGTATTTTATATCACAACACAAAAAAAACTAAAATAAGGCTGTTAACTACAGCATTATTTCAGGCATCTAACCGAAAATTCATTCACCAAATCCATTAACTTCAAGCCGAGAGAACCTGAAGTGCAAAATGCAAGGTCGTTTCTGAGCTTTAAGACTCATTTCTACAGCGTGCGATTACTCAAGATTTTTATTCTGCAGCTGCTATTGGTTTTGTGTTCATTTACAGCCTTTATGTTTCACCCATAACAACACATTTGTTATGAAAAGTATCAGGATGTTCCCTAAAGTCTACTTCAGAGGCTGTACCTGTCTGGAGAGTTGATGGTAGTAAGCGTCTAAGTAGACCAGGTAAGCTGGTATCAGAACCAGGCTGCTCCCTTCCTGAACTGGACTGTCAAGACTTTTCACAAAGCCCTTCAGATGAGCCAGTAACGATGCCTGTAGCCCTGTCACATGACCCCACGACACGGGGGGAGGAGGAGGACACTCGTCTCCCTGAGAGCTGCAGTAATCAACAGCAAGAAGAAAAAAGGATTAACGCTAATTTTTTCTGCTAATACTGGCATCATGGTTTTCAAAGATGAGCCTTCAGATGCATCACGCAGCAACCTGGTGACATTAAACTACTTCAGTCCCTTATCTGTACCTGACCATGCCGGCCTGGAGCTCCTGGTGGCAGCCTGCGGTATGGGTGACCTGTGTGAGCAGCGAGAGCAGGGCCAGGACTCGCTGGAGCTGCAGAGGTACCAGAGGATCTGACGGAGTCAGCACTCGATGAACAGACTGCAACTCCTTCACCAAGGCCGGGTACAGGTCTCTGAAATGGTTCACATATATATAATAACATGTTCATCTGGTGCCATCTAGTGGTCAGAAATAGCTGTTGCGATTTTAAAGCATGGACTTACATGTACAACAGGCAGGCCTGTCCATAGCCAGCCGCAACCGCCCACAGCCTGTAAGCCTCGGTGGTGATCCTGAGGGCCTCGGTGGGCTCCAGCTGCAGCTCCGTGGGTTCAGCACTCAGCAGACGAGACAGACGCTCCCTCGCTCCCAGAGAGTTTAACTGTGGACAGAAGAAAGACAAACGTTTTAAACTGCAATGTATTAAAACTTATTTTGAAGAGAGGGTGCAAAAACAAAGTCTGTTTCTTCTGTAGTTTGCAAAACTTTAGAGACAGTACAGCAGATCACTGTAGAAGATCTGCTGTACTGGAAGGTACAAATGGTTACTTTCATTCACCGGAAGCTTGGAATTAAGAGAATGACGCAGATAAGAGCAGGATGTTTTACAAACTATCGTTATTAGTAGATCTTGGCTGATGGCTAATATTAGGCTATTTAAATGGAGCTGTTGACTTTGAGGCAAGATAATAGCTCAGTGAAATGTATTTATTTTATTTGACCTTAATGTTCAACAGTCATCTAGTTTCTAATAAGTCAATCAGGTCAGGGATTCTCATGTGATCTTGCAAATCCAGCTGCCTTACAAGGTAACATCAGAAATGAGACGGCTCACTCGCGGGTTTCGCTACTGCCCCTTTCAGAGGCTGGCAGCGGGTCCTGAGTCTATTCAATCCAATGGGAGAAGTGAACTTATCCCAGTCACAAAGTAAATATCAAACCCATTTTCTACAAAACCCTTCATTCAACAACAGATCACAAGATCCGGCAATGCAGATATGTTTTCCAAAGAAATTAAAAATGAGCAGCAGAATAAGGTGCGAACATTAAAAGGTCCAGTGTGTAGGATTTAGGAGGATCTACAGTACTTGCAGAAATGGAATATAATACTTTCATTGTTGTGTTTGAACAGGAGTTGAACACGAGATGAACTTCTGAATTTACAGAACAACTGCTGTATCATGATATATACTGTTACCATGATTTAAAATGACATGTATCATGACAGAGTTTTTTGGCCGTATTGCCCAGCCCTAAACAACACCAGTCACACAGTCAGTAAGGACAGCTCAAATCGTTAATCAAATATAAACTTGATGAAACACTTGCAGGGACATTTTATGAGCAGCACTTACCAGTCTGGCACAGGCGTGTCTGCCAGAGGTAGCCAAGACTCTCAACAGCTTCATTGCACTGGCCAGTGGGAGTCCATAAACAGACTGAGGAAGGGGCAAATCTGGCGCTGTCCAGGAAGTGGGAAGGAACTCCGACATTATCATCTCCATGAGACGAGGGCAGTCGAGCACCTGATAAAATGAAATAAATGTTTGATAAATCTGGTGAGAATTCAAATACAATAAATTATGAATATAAGCATGTTTGTAAAAAATTGGGAAAGCATATTGTCTGGTTAATGGTTCAGCGTTGTGTTGTTACCTGAGTGGCAGAGGAGGAGGAGTGCCTGGCGATACGGGTCAAGACCTCCAGAATGTCCCGGACCACTCGAGGAGATGGTCGGACCACCTCAAGGATGTAACGAAGTCTTGGGAGCAGTTTCATTTTTAACAGACCCTGAAATCCAAAACAGAAATGAATCATTCATCTCTTATGTAGTCAGCTACAAAGCTTTGTGAATCCACAAAACCAAGGAAA
>JAPQRN010000016.1:21478685-21501720 GCA_037367275.1 Coranthus polyacanthus | reverse complement strand
AGGCGGGTGGGTGGGTGGGTGGGTGGGGCAGAAGGGGAGCGTGGCGCTGTCTTCGTTAAGTTGGGATGATCCCGTCGCTCCTAAGGCCCCGCTTCAGCTCCAAGTCCTCCAGCTTCTTCCACAGCTCCTCCCGCTCCTTCTCCTTCTTCTTCTCACTGGAACAAACAAACATGGACGACGCTCGTTACTGTTTAAGGCAACAACTTCAATTTGGGTTCATGTTTGGTTTTTTTTTACATTGCATACATGACACACCTCCGTCCTTCTGTCATCATCTGCCTGTACTTGACTCTGATTGGTTTAGAGGCATTTTGTTAATTCAGCTCATTTTTAACTTCTTCCGTCTTCTGTTTGTGTTTGTTCTTTTGTTTTTCAGCATCAATAGCCTTACATAACTTCCTGTGATTGATCTGAAAGTCTGAACCATCCAAAAGCGAACTACGGACCGAGACCACCTCTTCTGGTCGGACCAGAGACCAGCCGTTTGGTCCGGGGCAGGTCTCAAAGTCCAGACCACATGAGGTAAATGAGGTGTGAAAGCCCCTAAGAGTAGCTCGAATCAGAGTCCAGCGAAAAAACAACCACTACTTTTAAATCCTGATTTAAAATGAACAATTAGAAACTAATGTACGTTTAGAAAATACAAGTTTATTGACGTAAACTGAAATGAATCAACATTATACCTTGATTATATTATATTGAACTTTTACAGTTCATACAGATCTGTTCCTTGTATTGGAGTACTTTTACTTTGTTGTACAGGTACTTTTACTCAAATAATCAATACCTATGTTTTGTCACAATGTGTCTCTTAATGAAAAAACAAATGACGTGAATTCTCGATCATACATCCTCCACTTGTAGTCCTCACATCTACACCGTGTGACTGCACTGATGCCTTTTTCTGTGTTAAAAGAAAGGTTCAATTTCCACTTTCTGCCAGCGTTATCAATGAATGGTTGCAGCTCTAAAACTTGAGCCGCCCTGATGCGTCAACAAGCCGTTAAGTGTCCCTTCAGAGCCTCGTCTTATTAATACATCAGGAGACTCCTGGTCTTCGTAGAGCTGGGTCTATTACTAGAGCTGCTCCCCTTTTAAACACAGCTCATTTACATCCTGACATTTCTGACACAGTGATGGAACCTGTGTGTGTTGTCCTCTAATAAAACCTCATTACTCAGTGACGGAGACGTGGATGAGAACAGCTTCTTACCGCTGGCGGTCCGACTTGTAAGTGGCTGTGAGTTCATCAAATAAGGTACTGTTCATCTCCATGAAGGCCTTCAGTACGTTGTAGACCAGCGCCACTATCGCCCTGAGCAGAGACACGACACAGACGTCATCAACACAAAACCTTTATGCTGTTTTTATTATTGAAGACAAATCCAGGTTATTCTGAGTTTTAAAAGTCCACTTCCAGACCAATAAAATGTGTTGAATATGTGAATAACAAATAGATCTGATGTGAATAGTTGCACTTTTGGTTAATTGCTTAGTCTTTAAATGTTTAAAAACTTGTGCTTCTTGTTTTGTCTTCTTTCTGCTGGTTCCTCTAGACGTAAAGGATGGAGATCTTTCCATGTCCTATTAAATCAAGATTCTTAAATTACCATGTTTTAATTAAATGCTGTAAAACTTTGACTCCTCTTGGTTCTTCGTTGTCCTAAACAATCCTCTTCATGATAAATGAATGAATAAATGCTCCTCCCTCAGTGTCAAGTCAGTTTTTCTTTAAGATTAGTTTGAACTTATTTTCACTTTGAATTAATTTTCCAAAGTGACAGATTTTGCGGCATAGAACGCAACCTATTCGATGCTTTAGGTCCACAGTGGAGAGAAGACTGAGCAGCTGTTTATGTTGAAGCATCTCAGGGAAAATTAAATTAGTCTGGAAATCATCATAAACCAAACTTTTAAACAAGGTCTGATCCAAGGGAAGAGGACTCGAGGCTCGTTCTTACGGGTTCCAGTGCTCTTTGGAGATCCTGTAGAGGCTGGCAAACATGATGGGCAGGATGACGCTGGAGTTCTCCTCAATCAGACTCATGATGTACTCGTTGTTCCAGTAGTACAGGGCTCGCTCGGCGACCTGTGACAAACCGGCGTTGAAGACCGTTAATAACTGGTTTTGTTGCTCTAATATTCACACACTGACACGACTTCAGCACTGGACCGGTACTGACCTGGAAATGTGGGCTGGAGACACATCTGGAGATCTGTTTGAAGAGCGGCTCCTGGATCTTGACGAACTGTGTGGGTTCGATGACATCCAGGATTTCCTCCAGCTCCCCTAAAAACATCACCTGGACGACAGCAAGTGAGAGGAAACACCTTAATATTCTGTTCACAAATACACAAACACATGGCTCTGACGTGAATAAAAACCACCTCACCTCTTTTTGACTGCAGGTTTTTGGCCAGAACTTCAGTAAGCCTCTGATGACCTGAGGAGACGAGACACGGGCTGAGCTCTGTGGTTTTACTTTGATTTAAACATCATTAGCTACATGGACAACATGTCTTCAGCTGATGTGATAAGATCTGCACCACAGGGGGCAACGTGGTGGATCCAGACTGATCCCACGTGTCCTGATACTCACTGGTTCTGTTAATGTTGGGTCTTTCTCTAGGAACTGTACAATGCAATACGCCAACTGCAAACAGAGACGAGAACACGTTTCATCACAACAACACAACTTTTCATAACATGGACATTTTCTAAGGAACTGAAACAACCAGATGAAGAACCTCACCTGGATGAACCCTTTTCTCTAACTTGTTCCAAAGGAATTTATTTATGTATAAACAGATTTTCAGGCCCTTCTTTCCTTCTTTTGGAGCTTTTTTCATTTGTTTTACTTATTTTCAAATTGGAATCATTTTACACATAGTTTCATTTTAAAACTGTTTTCAAGTTTCAGTCATAATCAAGCGTTTGTTCAACCACAAATACATGAAACAGTGATATTTTTATACCATTGCAACCCTGCACAGGGTCCAAACATAAGTGTTTTCCTGCTGGTTCTAAAACTGCATCATGCATTAGTTGTTATTGTACAAACTCATCTTTACATCAGATCCACAACTTTTATTCTGGACATTTTCAGTTTTTTGTCATCCTTCATGTTTTGGACGTTGTTTTTGTGTCAGGACGTCGTACAAATCAGCTGCTCAGCTTTGGTTCACCGAGGTCCAGGTAAGGTGGACAGCGAGGGTCACGTTAGTCTCAGCTGCTGATGAGCTGGTTTATTTATCCACCAAACCCAAGACGTAACCGCATTTTGCAGTTGGCTGGTGTTAATGTTGGAGTCTTCCTCCACGGTATCACTTCAGCACCGATGAAAGGCGTCGGAGTGGAGTAAACAAAGTGCTTGTTGAATTGTTTTAGATGGACACGTCGGATCATGAACTTCATCTTTCAGTCTGTCAACGCTGTCAATAAACTGGGCTCCAGTGATTGTTTTTTTTGGTTCTTTTACAACCTCCTCATCCTCTAAAAATCAATATTTCATCTTCAGTTGCTTAAGCTGCTACAGTATGAAGTGCTTTATTACAGCACAAACACTGCATGTGAGTTTGCATTAAAGATGAGAGGATAAAAACTTCAAAGTCTTACTTCAATCAAAAGTTCTGAAGTCTGTTCTGAAAAAACAGAAATACCAGTATGTACTCGCGCAGGACTGTAACAGGCTGCAGAGTCCTGTTTATGGTTTCACGCTGCTGTTAATGATCATTAGTAATTGAACAGACTGCGTAAAGATTAACTTTGTGATTCCAGGCAACGGTCACCTTCAGCTACTCCGACAAACAACAGTACATTTTGTGGAAATGAGTTGAGGTAGATGTTTCCTTGAAAAGACGAGGCGTACCTGTGCGTGGAAGAGGGACAGACTCCTGACAGTGTGGAGGGGGATCAACACTTTGACCAGAAACTGTTTATGTTCCGCTTTCAGTGGCAGAGCAAAACCATTGATTATACTGAGAGAGAGGAGAGAGAAAACATAAGCATCCATTAAACATGAAGACATGAAAGAGCCTCAGTGTGAAGATCAATGAGCAGAAGACAAAGAGCAGCCTGTGTCAGAAAGAAACACGCATGATGCTCCTTTGAACCTTTACTCTCACAGATACTGGACTTTACTGGTTTTACAAGAGGATCCAAGTCCAGAGAGGTCACAACTCCAGCAACATCTACTGTCAGACCAACGCGTGGCTTCATCATACAATACATTACAACCATTTCAGTGTGGTAGAGAAGAATATGCATGGTTTAGTATCTGTGAAAATGCTTTAACAATGTGACTTCGAGTACGTCACTGACTCTGCAATAATAATACCTTCATGTAAGTGTATTTATGTTTATAGTGATTCTATATTTATTGCTATTTAATTTTATATTATGCAAAATATCATTATTTTGATATACATTGAAAGAAAAAAGTGATTAATCATGATTAATTATAGCAGTGGTTCCCAAACAGACCTAAAACATCCATGTTATGTCTCCTTAGGACCTAAATACATAATGCCATAATGTCTACTTTTTAACCGACTCTTCTGCATCAAAACAGTCTGAAAGTTTCTTTTTCATGTCTTGTTATATTGTTTTTGTCGTGACCTCTAATGTCATTTTCATCTCGTCAGGTTTTTACATCTTCTTACATCATTATGTTATGTCTATTGCCTCCTCCACCGTGTTTCACATATAGGTCAACATTCAGAAACTCTTCTACTATTTTTAAGTAAATTCACATATCATATTATTGTTATGTATCTTTACTGACGTTGGTGACTCAATGAAAACAGTCCACGACCCACGTTGAGTCCAAAACCTACGTTTGGGAAAGGCAGAACTACAGAAATTGTGCGATTCATTTGTTCATTTTCTTTTTCTAAAACAGAAAACCCTACAGTGAGTGAAAAATGTTCTACAAAATGTTCTTCTATGTCTGTTATGTGACTTTTCACTCACTTTTGGATTAAACATGAAGTCGGGCTGAGAAGTGGATTAATTTACGTCTTATCTACAAGTCAAACTCTGCAGCCGACTTTAAAGCAAAGCTCACGTCGTCACCTCCCTCAGTTCCAATCCACACTCCTGTTTCGTGACATTCAATCGTCTTTTCCAACTCCTCCTGTATTTTTTTCCTTCAGTTTTTTTTTTTTGCTTTGCTGGGTCTCTATCTCCATCAAACGTCAGCTTTATCTACAGGCTCAGCTGAGGTTTAAGAGGCTCTGTCACAGTGGACATGTGAAACGGGGTCGGAGGCCTTCACATACCTCCCCAGGATCTCCAGCAACTCAGCCACCCCGTTGAAGTGCTCCGTCTCATAAACAAAACTGAGGAGGACACGGAGAGAAGGAACAGAGCAGACGGTGAGTTACACAAGCAAAAACAAATCTGCAAAGACGTCCAGAAGAATCTATAGCTAATAAACAGGAACATCTAAAACAGTCAATCCTGTACATACTCACCGTAGAAAAATATTATTGATCTGTTTTCGTATAAAAGCCCTCAGCCCCAGGAATTTGCCGTAGATTCTATGCAAGACTGTCTTCAGATAGTCTCTCTCCCGAGGATCTTCGCTGTCGAACAACTCCAGGAGCTGCACGACAAAAAACACAGACACAAATTTAAAAAAAGGAGCATAAAAGAAGGAAATAAGGGCACAAATCTGAAGGACATTAAAACAACAACAGACTGTAGCGATGTGTGATATCACAGAGGTTCTGATCATTTAAAATGGAGTTTCATTAAAAGACTTTTCAGCATCACGTGTTTGAAAGTTGTGTCTTACAACCTCTTAAGATGCAGCTCTCATCTTTATAGATATGTATTGTGTCGTTTTAAGAATACAGGAGATCGTCACCGTTCGTCTCCACGTTCAAGTATTTTCTTTAATGTATCTCTATTTATTGGACATTTTAAATCAAGTTGTTTTTGATGAGCTGATGTTCTGATCTTTAACTTTTACTAACTGTATGTATTTTTACCATTTTGGAAGACACTTACCCAAATCATTGTATGTCAAAGTTCATCTTTATTGGCAGTTCTTGTCACAACCATTTCAGATGGAAAACAGCAACAGAATGTTGTATTTCTTTTACTCTTGCAGCTGCGTAGACCTTCTGACCGCACTACGCATGCATGTTTATTCGCTTTTTTTCAGTGATATTTCAAAACTTTGCTTCAAATTGTTTTGATGATAACATGTAACTACAGCTCATATGCATTTTAAAGTTCTGATTTGCAGAAGGTCTTGATAGCTTCAGTCAGTATCGATCCACACGTCACTACAGACCTGAACCTGTCGACGGCTCCGACACTCACCTGTAGGACAAACTTCTGGTCTATGTACTTTTTGGCAATGCTGGGCTGGAATTCCTGACTCTCCAAGAACCGGATGAAGAACTCGTATACCAACTGCAGAGGAGAAGGAGAAGGAGGAGGAGAAGGAGGAGAGGAGGATGAGAGAGGGTCACTAATGTTAAAAGTAAACGATGTCCGTCTGTGCTGAACCGTTAACTCTGATCAGCTGAGAGTCGGAACAACAGTCTGTTTTAAAAACTATTTAAATGTACAACTGCAGTAAATGAATAAAACAATCCTCCTACTGCATCACGTCAAACGGATCAAAAACAAACACTAAACTTCAATCCATCCTTTTTCAATCGAACCCCACAAACACTGGGTTAAAGAGCGGGGTCTGGGAGGTCAAAGGTCACGGGGTGCACAGTGTCGGTTGGGTGTAAGTGAGAGGCAGAGAGGTCCGGGTTGGCCTCGATGTGGATGAGAAAAGGGAAGCAGCGAGATGGTTTGTTCATGAGTCGATCTTGGGGAAAATAAGACGAACAAAAAGAAAAAGGGCTTTACCAGGAAGCTTCTCCTTGAGATTTGCATCTCATTTCTAAAGGAGTCCTGGGCAGAAGGTACACAGAGGAGGAGGAGGAGGGTGAGAGACCACAGGGCCCAGATCTAGACCTGCACCCTAACACCAACACTGGCCGCTCAGATGGTTTCTGAAAGCCACTGGAAACCTCAAAGTCCAACAGTCTTCTATGGCATTAAGGCTCTTAGTTCATAATAGTAAACATGAAATAGTTTCAATCGTATGTTTTTTTACACTCTGTGATCTGGTTTGAATCAGGAAGTCTTATTGTTGAGCCCTGACATTAAGGTCACATGCATTTTCTCTGAACTGTTCCTTTAACAGTTCAGATCCTACAAAGACTCAACGATGGAATTACAGCTCATTCATTGATCTCCAGAAGTTGAACCTGTAAAGAGTCTTTGTGTGTCCTGAAAAGCGCTATGTACGTGTCAGTTATTATTATTAAAGACCTCAGTGTCCCTTCCTCTGAACATTTAAGTATAATTACAGTTTATCTAAATTATCTCTTACCGCTGTGATCTCTAAAGTACTTTATGATTCCACAAAGTCATTTCTATTTCCTCAGGAGGACTCTGGGTCTAATTAGGGCTTTTTTCCTGATGCACAGCTGCTGAACGCTGCACTGATGTCCACAGTCAAACACAGAAATGCATCAGGAAGAGATAAACGGGCAAACAGATGAATCTTTACACCTACAGGAGCAGAAAGCTTTGCAGCTGGAAGACGAGCTGCATTTCTACAGTTGACGAAACAATCATTTGATTGATTCTCTTGCTGTTTTTACAGCTTTTGTTGCTCTCCTCCAACACAGACACAATGAAAACAAGCTGCTGTCTGTCTAAAAACAGACTCGTAAATAAAAAAGAACACAACATAATGAAAGTCAGCAGTCGATCGAAGTGTGTTTCCCCCCAACGTTTTCACGTCTGGAGCCAAATCAGTGTGATGTGTTCATGTGAGGCTTTTCTGAGTCGGGGTTTACAGTTTGTGAATGTTCGATGGTTCTGTAAACTCACAGATCAACAGATAACGAGCAGGTTCAGTGACGGAGAAGGGAGGGAAACACCGGACTCAGAGAACACACTTAAATGTGAGTTTACCTGTAAGTGAGGCCAAGAGGCCTCGAGCGTGGGCTCGTCCTCCTCAGGGTCAAACTCATTACTGTCACTGGGCGGAAGGGTCCGGAAAATGTTGTGAGACACCTGCAACAAACACAAACCGTTAAAATGTGTGAAAGAATATCAAGTATGACGTACAAGCACACATCAGTTTGATATCAGACAAGTCAGGGTGATGTCTAGAAATATGACTGTCATACTGATACAAAACACTATTATATTACTAGTAGTTAATTACTACTTCTGTGTACGTTGTGTACTAGTTGTACTGATTAAATCATTGTAGTTCATTAGTTTTGTTCAATTCAGGCCTGTATTTTCTTATTAGTCAGTAATGTATGTGTTTAATGTATAATTTAACAGATACAGTATTTACTAGTAGTACTTTCAGTATTTAATGCACTGGTTGAAGTTGTTCTATTGATAAAATATAATAACCTTTATATTGGAAACATCTACATGTTTGGTGAATTAAATAAAGTGACTGTGTTAAGATGCATCCTGACTTTCAGTGGCTGCTCTTCTTCAGTCTATTTTTTAAATCAAGGTCTGATCTGGAAGAACTTTCTACTTTTTTGATTATTATCAGAAAAAAGCAGCAGCTGATTATTTGAAGTCAAACCAGGTAATTAAAATGGAGCCACTTCAAATACAGAGGACGTGAATCCTGGTGCTGTGATTTAACTCCTCGAAGACGGTCAACCATCAGAACCGTCTGGTTCTCTGTCTGGTTTTGGAATATGTTCATATCCAGGAGGAAAAGGAAACGATTAAAGCATCGATCACTAAACAGTGGCTTCATGTTCATGGGATGTTTGACAAGTATGAAAGTAAATCACACAGATTTGATTCATCTCCATTTTTTCCCTTTTTAGTCAAATTTTAAATATTTTCTGTCCTCTTTTAAAAGAAGAAGTTGTTTTTGGGCTTCAAACGTGTATTTAAAACAAGTCTCATTCATGTCATTAGTTTAGTGGTTTTATTAAGGGCTCACATTCAGAATAATCTGTAAAAACCAAAGGAATCATTTTCGACTGTGTTTAAACACTACAGACCTCATTCAGTTCCCTGTTTCCATCCCATCCATCCCCATGATACCACTGTGTACCGTGGACTTAAAACACTCCTCACCATTTTGACGACCTCGGGGTAGGCCTGCTCCGTCAGGTAGCCCCGGCTGACCGTCACGTAGTCCACCAGCTCGTTGAGCGTGGAGCGCTTGTACTCCTTCATCTTGAGGTCAGACAGCGTGTCCATGAAGTCGAAGACGGTGCAGCACTGCTGCAGCTTCTTCAGGAACAGCTCCGGCTGCTCCGGCGCTGGCACGTCTGAGTCCGCGAAACAAACGCACACAGAGAGAGGAGAGCAGAGGGAAGGGGAAAAGAAAAGTCTGTCAGATCAGGGCGGAAATAAATGTGATAATAGAAGACAGTGGAAGTAAACACACAGATCATACATCCATCATACATCGGCCAGTTCAGGTTCTGTTTCTGTTACGATGGACACTTTCTGCTCAGACTGTACAAAAAGTAGAGCCAGATTTATGAATATAAAGTACACACACTCACTCTAAATGTGTGAATATAAAGCACGCTTCCCACTCTGCATTAATGTTTTACGTATTCGTGTCCTCCGTCGAGACCGATGAGAGCTTCAGCCTCATTATCTGTGTGAGGTGAGCGGCGGAGGCTGAGCTGTCACAAACTGTACGCACAAGAGGCAGAACAAGGCGGCAGGTGTCTTTATTATCATCCCACAGCGACAGACATGGCAGCAGGTCACACAGAGTTCAGACCTGCTGGGACACAGCTCAGACCTGATACCCCAGCCCTCCACCACCTCCTCCTTCGTCATTATGTAAGAGATAAGCTGGTGTGAAGGCAGCGGACCAGTTCCACTGTGTCTGAGGATGGTAGCTCGCTCCCAAATTACACTTCAAAGTGTTCGATTGTCTTCTCCAATTCTGTGCACTTCTTATGGCGTCACAGTGTGCATGGAAATGAGAAGACGACTCAGATGACTTGTTCACCTCAACATAAGCTGTTTGACTAAAAACAACCAAAATAATCAGGTCGTACTGCTTTTAAGGAATCAGACTAAACTAATAACCTCTGCTTATGCTGCCTTCAAGACGTTTTACGAGTTCAAATACAAACATCCTGGTCTCTGTGGGTCTGTGTCCCAGTCCCTCTAGTTAGTGGTTATGTTTTTATCTAGATAAGATCAGAAGATGCTCATTAATCCCACAGGTGATTCTTGTGTCAACGTAAAACTGCTCGGTGCAAAAAATATCTGACTATAAATATAACAACAGGGGCAACAAACAAGTAATTATAAAACAATGACTCATCTACCTTCATAGTTTTCTCATGTGTTCTTGAGATTCCATATCATGCTTGATTTAATAAAAACAGCCTCCAAATCCCCAGAAACTGAAAACTAAGGAATGAACTAAACAGAGCATTTGGAGAATTGTTACAAAACAAAGTTCAGTTGAAGTTTTGAATCAAAACGATGACGTCTGATTTACTGATTAGTGTCAATGTTTATTATCTTCTGATACTTAATGATCGACACAATGACCTGACTGAGAGTGAGCTTTGAAAACGGTGCTGCTTCATGTCTGAGAGGATGAATGAAAGTGTGTGTGAGCAGCAGAGTGTGTAGCTCAGCTTAGCTTCACACTCTGCGCCTCAAGGTTTAACAGGGAAGCCTCCTGCAGAGAGAAGCTAATGCTAATTAGCGCCGATCTCGTTCATTAACGTGTCACAGGATGGTACTTGAGCTCGACGGGGGATCGTTTCCTCCTGGGTTTTTTAAATTATTTTACTATGACATTTGCAAGGATTATAGATATAGAGAATATTTGGAATTAATAATCGTATCAAAAACAGGGTATTCTGTGTCTCAGGATATGACTTAGTGTTAAATATGAGAATTAATTAAACTGTCAGGTCAAAAATATCAAGGCATATCAAACCAACACTATCTAGATTTAAAAAAAGAGGAGTTCAGCTGCTCCGACTGTAGAAATCATCTTCTTGAAGCTCTGACTGTTCGCTCAGAGGACAGAGTTCCCCATTGAGGGAAACAAACCTCGCAGATCCCATCAAGCGCATTTAAAGTGATTATACTGAACATGTTTTGATCCAAATGCCACTAGTTACTCACGACCTGCTGGCCTCCTCCTCCTCCTCCTCCTCCTCCTCCTGCAGCTCGACTCATTGATGCTGCTCCAACCAGGACGCTCACAAACAAACCCAAACCCAAACCCAAACCCTAACCCTAACCCTGACTGACTGACTGAGGGCGGCTCTGCAGCCTTTAATCCCTCTGTCACAAACTTACCTCTAAGCTCACTCCCACAACATATGGAGACACATCAGAGCAAACCCTGTATTCTTTACTTTAGAAAAAAATTATTTGAGCTCAGACAAGAGATCATATGCAAACAGGAGGCAAATAAGCCTATAGTAGACAGTAGTTCACTGTTCACTCTTTACTGCACTTAACTAGAGTTTTCAGGTATTTATTTTTCCCTACATGTTAACACAAATATCTGTCCTTTCTACTCTTTACATTTTCAAAACAGACTTTAGTTTTAATGCATTTGAAGTGAATTATTGGTTGTTTTTATTTTTGCATCGTTGCATCCCTTCACAGCGTCAAGACTGATGGAAAATGGAGACTGGATGTTGGAGAAAAGGCGTCATAATCTTTCAGTTCTGTCACTGACATTGAAAACTGATTCACACGTTGGAGTGACATTAAACTTCATCATTTTCAGTCTATTGCTTTTGATTTGAAGTTAAATGGCTTAATAGTCTTCACATTATATTAATATGACGTGAGGTTCAGTTCAATAGAAATGTCCTTCAAAGACTTTTATACTTTGAGACATTTCAGAGCCTGGACTTTTTCACTTTTACTGCAGTAAAGAGGTTGAATCAGTACTTTTATCACAGTCTTTTTTAGTATCTGTTCTTTTGCTGGAGTAAAGAATGTGTGGCCTTTCGCCACCTCTACCTACATTATTTGTCCTGCATGTGATATGATCAGAGAAGTGCTGACCAGAAGATTGTGCACAGTCCAAGTGTCCTTGAGGAACAAATTCAGTGCATTTCCTGCTGAGTTACCCTGGATTAGAGCATGACAAAATGCCTGTATGTGGATGTTAAGGTCTCTGCATGCCTCAGAATTCAGAAGTCTGACTTTCTGATTCCAATTTTATTTCTATCTGAGAATTATAATCGACAGCATGCGCATACATTTTTGTAACTTTTCTTTAATGGGAAAAAAAATCAATTGCATGTTCACAATAAACAGCAAAAATTTGACATTTTCTTTCTCCATTTTATCTGCCTTTCAATCACTCAACCTCCACAAAATAGTTCAAATAGATTCATATTCTAGCGATTTATCTAATGGATTAACTGTTCCAGCTCTGAATATACTAATACAATTATTTTTAGTATGGAAGGAATGATGGATGCTCTGCACAGGAGAGAATTACCTACTGTTTTCCAATGGCGTTTTGTTCATTCTTAAGCTAAAAGCAGCAAAACGTAACCACTCATTACATCTCAGGACGAGGTTCATGAAGATCGATGCATCTGTTTTTGAGTTATTTCATCCTGCTTTGCTGACGTGCAGGGTAAAGAAAATGCATAATGTCCAAAAGCTGGATGAGGTCGAGTATAAATATGGAAACGTGATGATAAAAAGCTCCGCGCGGCAGAGGACGTACAGAGGTCAAAAGCCAAAGTTCAACGAGCTGAGCTATGAAGACGCTTGAAGCTGAATATATTTAGATTGTACTGTGCGTATCACAGCTCCTCGCAGTGCAGTGTTTGTGTGCAGGCTGTCTTTGTGTCGTCTCAGTACAGTGCGTTGTGGTTCATTACAGTAATTACTGGCTGCAGGATTCGGGGTCGGCTCGTGTTTGCGGGGCCTCGGATCCTGCAGCTCTGCCGCTATAGGAGCATGTGAACGGCCTTAAAGGAAGCTATTAATAGACAGATAATCACACAGGAGACAGTAATCCCTCTACAGAGACACAGAGAGAGAGAGAGCGCAGTCAGAAGGCTGGAACAGGGCGAGAGAGCATGACTGTCAATGTGAGAGAGAGAGAGAGAGAGAGAGAGAGAGAGAGAGAGAGAGAGAGAGAGAGAGAGAGAGAGAGAGAGAGAGGCTGTGTGTCTGTATTTAAAGTGTGTGAGTTTGTAGCCTAGAATAACCCAGAAACTACACTTCACACACATCAGCAGGGAAGTGTGGAAGTAGTAACGCACACACAGGCCTTTACATATCAAAGCACAGCCTCCTGCAGGAGACCATTTCATATACGCTTCAACGCTAACAGTGAAGAGTCACGGAACCAACGATCAGTGATTTACAAATGGAACTAATGTTTGTCTATAAAACTGTGAGAAACACAACAGTCAACTTCTATTTAATTCACAATGATGTGATTTGAAGCTGAATTTTGTTTGGTTTGTATGTCAATGAGGAGATTTAAAGGTTTGTTTTTTTAATGCTGAAAGGTGGTGATGACAGACTAGATTCACTGTGAGCTGAAAAGAGGCTTAAAAATCACTGTGGTTTCTGGGGACGTGACGGGAAAATGCAGCCAACAGTGGGTCACGTTAAAGGTAAAACTACAATAACTTCTTCATATTCAGCTTTTGTTTTTTTATTCTTACTTTTTGCTGAATCACTTGGCTTCCCTTTTCCACCTGAACCTCCACAAACTGAGGGACAATCCTGATTTTTATATCAGGACTGGAAAAAATCTATGACCTATTTTGATCTGAAAATGGCAGATTTCACCTAAACCCTTGACACTTCAACTTTATTTTCAGGAGATTTTCAAAACGTATGACTTTTCCAGGGTTTCCGTGACTGTGAGAACCGTGACTAAACACTATGTGGAACCCGCGTTCAGACACTTTTCGTACCTTTGCAGCCGTTTCTTTTTCATCTAAAAAAAGAACTATAAATGACTAACTGATGTTATGTCCACACTAATATGTTTTTATTTTAACTCATCAGTGGCTGCAAATTGTAATGATTTTAGAACCACATTCGGGGTCTATAAAGTCTCTTACAGGACCACTAGAACCTCCGTTAGGACTCGTTAAGCCCCTCCTGTGGCCATAACAACTAAATAATATACACAATATGTCAAAAACTAGTTTTTATAGCTCTATATTACGGATACACGAAAGTGGATTTTGGCTGATGCCGATGCAGATATACATACATCTGTTTTCAATTCACCGTCGAGTAGAACATCAAGTCTACTCTAGAATTAACCTATTATTTTTACTTGTTGTAGATGCAGACATAAAATAAGACAAACAGCATTTGATTTTACCATAAATGTATCATTTTATAAATGTACACATTCGTTCCTGAAAAATAAGCAAATGATTTCAACTTGAAGCAATAGATGGAGGAAGGAGAATAAATTAAGTGACAGTGCCACGTTTCATTTATTGAGTAAAACAGTTGTTCACGGCCGTTGCGTGCACATAGTTAAAAAGTCACAATACCAGTACCAGACCAATAGTATTGTGCATCCCTGCTATACATCTGCAAAAACCTAAATACAAATGAACCAACCTCTGTAGCCAGGTTCAGGTACGTTGCAATGACAACAACTACGAATGGCAGCTTTTTCAACTGTCCTCAAACTTCTAACTATACACCACATGTCAGGTCAGTTTTATACCTTAAAATACAGTCAGTGTCAAGAAGAGTGTGTAAATGAAAAGTTTTTAATCCTATAGATGGTACAAGTGCATGTAGCTCTGCATCGCTGCTAATGTTCCCTCTACAAACAGTTCTTCACATATTTCTGTGCACATTTACCTCCGTCCCTTATGTACAAAACACCTCACCTGTTACTGCTTGGATTTCATGCTTATACCAGGAAAGAGGCATGAAAGCAGAAGGGGAATAAATATACCCACCGCAGGCAAAGTGCTAACGGTTGTCAAGGCAACCAGCTTCTTCATAATCACAAAAAAAAAAATCCTTGCGTGTCACTGGAAAGTGCCTAAAAAAGATGAAACCGAGCCTAAAAGACAAAACATGAGGCTCATAGGAGTCAGAACAAACTCATCCCAAACATGATCCTCATACTGATCTCTGAAATGACTGACCACACTAATTTATCTTAAGACTTAAAGTGGAGCTTTTTAAACTATCCGTATCACTAAGGGCATTTACTTTTACCCTCCATCTTCATCCTCAAATCCATTTAGCTGCTATGAATGTCATGTTTTTAATCCCGCGGCCGCTGTGGACAGCGGATGATAGAAATGAAGAGTGTTTGGCAGGCGCTGAATCACTGAGTGCACATAAGCCGCCCGACGTTTTGGGGTTGTTGGCTTTTTTTCAGGATTATTATGTCTGCATCACAAGAGCAACAGCAAATTAAGTGTAATAAACATCAATCATTTCATCATAATTTGTGATTTCAGCTTCTATAAAAGTAGTGATAGGAGAGTTTCTGTTGTCATTTTAAAAACAAAACCACTGATTAGGACAGAAAAGGGAAGTTAGATATGTTCGAATTCTGCAAATTACAACTAGTTACTAGTGGTTTTCTTTGTGTACTAATGAAATATTAGAAGCATGTTTTAAAAGGATAAACTTCTGAATTCCAGCACTTTGAGTATTTCCATTTTCTGCAGCTTTATCCTTCGTCTCCACCACATCTCAGAGACTAATATTGTACTTTTTACTTCACTACATTTGTCTGACAGTTTTAGTTTCTTGTACAGTTTTTCATCTCCTTCCTGTCAAGTGAAAAAATCTCCAAATGTGTTGAATTTAAATGTTTGTGACAAAGTGAAGGATGAAGTGTTTCCTTTATGCGTTGACTTTCAAATCCTCCTCCTTCTTAATCTAAATAAACTCTTTAAAACCCTCTTGGATTCTCTGTAAAATGCATCGACACAGAGCTGAAAACAGGCCTGTTTTTCTGATGAAAAGTTGACTTTTCACAGATGATGATCTTATAGAATATGATGCGTTGATGTCGATTAAACCACCAACAGTTCATGAAGTCGTTCAAATGAGTCAATGTTAAACATGTTCAGCAGTAAAATGAAGCGGAAACATCAGATATAAAAGACTGGCAAGGAATATTTAGCTGAATAATGAACAGTTAACTCAGGTTATCAATGCAGGACGAGTATTTGTGTGTTGTAGTACTTTTACTGGAGTAAAGGATGTGAATACTTGTTCCACCGGTGTAGTAATCCAGACTTCTGAGAAGTGAGTGCTGACCCGAGGCCACGGGACTATAAAAGCATCACTAACTGGTCTCATATCAACAGGACTATTCTGAGATGGTTTATGAGTTCTGGCCTGTGGAAACACTGATGCTCTGCTATAACTTCAGCCCGGTTTCCTCCTCCCTCCCTCTCTTTCTGCCTGCTCTGTTTCTCAGCTTTGGAGGAGACTCATCTGGGCTCGTCTGGCAGACGAAGAGAGAAGCGGCCGCTGCTTAATTAATGGTGGAAAAAAGCTTAACGACTCGCAGCACGACAGAGAGAGAGAGCGGTCCAACGGATCGCCACGGGAACTCCCATAAGTTTGGTTAATTACATAAGAGAATCAACCTGTTGAACACGGGGGCGGGACACATTACCTTCCATATGGATGCACGCGATTCCAAAACAAAGCAGCTTGTACAATGTGTTGTTTCAGATGTTTTACGTGAGCTTTAGTCTCTTAAAAAACTTCTGATTCTGCAGCACAAACAAGAATATAAGAAAAAACTCCTTCATGCTACGGAGGAATGCACAATGCATCGACAAAGCAACTGAAGACAAACATCATGCTAAAACCTTTTTGCTGCTTCATACAAAAGGAAAAGTCACACAGTCCTCATTTTCTATGACTAATCTAGAAGAAAAGTCTGAACATGGTTGACTGTGATTTACTGGATACACAGGGTTTGTTACTAGAGAGTGAAATCATGAAGTCGTATTCTCCATGTTTGTGTCCCTCCTGGAAACTCAGCTCACATGAAACATGCATCGAAAGAATAGATTTATTCCAACCAACGACAAACAATTGGTTTAAGTGTGTACATGGTCATTAGGCACTAATATCTTCCTATTGAAGATAGGATTATATATTATAGCCATATTGGATTATGGCTTTCATCAGCGTTGGTCCAATTCTAATAAAGTCGTTCTGTACTACAAGTGCTGCTGGAGTCTCTGACCTGCTACTATTTTTTTCCCTCCTCCACGCTCCTTGTAAGTAGATGAAGTTGTGCCAGAACCTTCCATCTTCTTGAACGGATTATCAAAGGTTTACACCGTCCACTGAACCTGACTGAAAATTCAATGTGCAATAGAAACACAGCTAATGGCAATAAGTGGTGAGTTGAGAAAACAAAACTGCTCTCGACATTGTTCACCTGTTGTTTGTTTGAGAGTCAGATCCTTGAAGCTGTGGTGTAGAAACAGGTGATGATGAGTGTCAAAGTCCACGTGAGCAGGTCTAAATGTATTCAGATACAGAAACCCATTGGCTTTTGTTTACACAGATAAATCAGAGCGAACAGGTTTAAAAGCCGTCCCTCATCGGCTGCAATAAGACCGTTCACACAGCTGGAAGTCTCAAAGTGAGGTTAGCGTCAGATTAGACCGGCCGACGCCCCTTTGTAAAGAACACCAAAACAGGAACACCAGCCTTGTTTCATGTATACTTGTGCAATCACATCATATACCAATTGTGCAAACCCACAACACACAGGGCTGTCCGTCAAGGACAGGACATTTACAGGACATTCATCCCAAAACATTATTAAACAGATAGTGATGTGACACGAGCATCACGAGTTCAAAAGGATTTGGGCGAGTTGTCGAGGAGGTAACTGACACAAAAGGCCGTTGTTATTTTCAGGACATGAAAGGTTATAGGAGGTCGTAATCCTAACATTTAGTTATTTGTGGTTTTGTCTGTGTAATGATAAAACACTACAAACGTGTTATAGGGTAACAAAACCCCCCGCATAATATAGAAGGTTTCATGAAAATATCTCTGTCTGCAGCTGCAACGATGAGTCACTTTTACAGTTTGTTTGATCAACAGGTCGACTATTTTGATGATCAAATAATTATTAGTCACGTTTCAGGAAAAAACTGCTCAAAGTTTGCGTCACAAATCTGAGTGTGATGTTCTTCTTTGTTACTACTGGCATTAAACAGAATAAAGGAAATACAATATTTTTGCTATTTTCTCACATATAAAGACAAAACAATTAAATGATTTATTGTCAAAATAACTGTTTAATGACGTTCTAATGAAGACCAGTTTGTTGCTGCCTTCTCTCTGTGCAGATGCCCATACGTTGTGTTTTCATTGACCTCAGTACGTGATTACAGCTGTTTTCAAACATCCTGTCACTATTACATAATTGCCTGATCGTGTTCATTTTGCATAATCATTTGAACGGTTTCCTTTCAGCTGTAAACGAACAGCTGGATGAAACACAAATGTCATGTTTCATCATCATGTTTTCCACAATTTCCACAGTTTGAGATTTGACTGGTTCTCTTTTAATGACTGACAAAACGTGTTGGTTTAATGTCACCTGAATGGAGAATTAACACCAGCAGCTGCTTAACTGGAGCCTCTTAACTTCTAATATTCAACTGACTGGATTTTGATCAACATTTATTGACATTAACATCATGGACTTAGTAACAACTGTTTGTGTTAATGGAGTTTTGTCCATAATTCATATTTGTACCTGTACCCTGTTTTTATTTATGGGTTTCAATTATTCTTCATAAGATGCATACATATTATTAATTATATTATTAAACTACTCTTAGACTTTCAGAAAGTGACAAATCCTTAATTGTAATTATTTCTATGACTTGGTGGTCAGCTAAACTGATGGTGACAGTCCTAGTCACAGCTTCTATAGCCGCAGGTGAAAAGGTTTCTGTGTGAATTGTTTATGGAAAACAGTGCAGTCATTGCTGTGTTTTGGTCTGAACGGAGGGTTTAGTGGAAACACAAGCATAGGAAGGTGTAAGATGACCAGGCGATGCCCTCGTGAAGACGTGTCCACACACACAGAGTGTAAAGGGGAAAGCCCCTTGTCTCGAAAAGAGACCAGGCTTAAGTTACTGCAGGAGAGAGAGGGAGAGTGAGGGGCTCCAACAGATGGACTCGGCAGGTGACTGGACCGAGGCCTGAAGGTCAGCGTGGAGGTATTCTGTATGTACACACACACACATCATAAAAGATATACACAAACCGACGCAGACGCACATTAGTCCAACAATCAGGACACATAGGGCTACTGATGTACGACTGTGGAGACACACCGGCTGTGACCTTTGCTCTCTGCTCTGATGGTGTCTTCTAATTAATGGACCGGTCCGCTGATTTCCTACACTATATTTCTATCCCTCTGTCACTGTCAAACACAAAGGTCCTCGTCAAAAGGTAACTCCTGGATGTCAACATCAAAGTTCTGGAATTCAGACGTGGCATCACAACCACTCTGTGGACGAGAGAGTGCGATCAGTCTGCGCCGATAGGACGTTTTACAAGACGATCAGTATCTGTAAAAGTCAGAGCTAATTGTGGCCGACAGTTAACATTAATATCAGGGAAAATCATAGCTCAAATGATAAAAGTCTTCTTTTACAGTTAGTTTGATGTTCAGTGATTCAGATTTACTTCTTAAGGTATTTATAAGAGATGCATTTTCCGAGAGGCAGGTTGATTAATCAAGTATCAGCTTTTTCCTGCTTCAAGCGATCTTTTTTATATCAGTCTTTAATAATTGGTACTTAATCACAATAACCAGCGTAACTTAGCTGCATTAGCTGATGTTAGCATTAACTCATATTGAATTATATGGTCTGTCTGCTAGCCGGCTAATTAGCTCAGGTAGCTGTAATTAGTGAGTTTATACATTTCAAACTTTGAGATTACTGTTATCAAACACAACGGTATGTGTTAATGTTTATTAAGGACCTGAAATGACTTGATGTTGGTTAATATGACACTGTTAGTCAATGTTTTCAGTAAGTTTCACTTGATCCAAATATGGACACTTGTTTATAAAAATCCAAAAGCAAAACAGCAGAAGACAAACCAGTGGGTGGCATCACAGATGGTTTGTCAACTATTTATATACAGCCTATGGTTGAAACAGGTGATGTCCCTTACGTTCTAAAACCAGCCACTGGTGACTTGACAAACTGAAGTCTCAGGAAACACCGTCAGCCGCTTGGGTCCAGCTGAGATGGGCCAGTTCACACCACTGCAACTTCTCTCAATCAGTTTGATTAGCTACCGTAGCCAGGAGAACACAACTGAACACAACCCAGAGCACATCTGAGCACGACAATCTGCAGTGAAAGTGTGTCATGTTCCTGGTTGAATATGTAACCACTGCTGCTGCTACAGGGTCTATAAATCACTGAGGTTAAACGTTACATAAAGGATTACAGCGAGACGAGAGGAGACGATAACGCTCACTGTCATAACATCTGCTCTGTTTGGTCTTTAAACTGGGAAGACAGCGACATGGAGGACATCAGCTGTTGATGCAGATCTGACCGGGCGACTGCTCACAGTCAGCAGGCATGACAGCGACGTGGTAACGGTATGCTGTACGTATACATGCACATACATATACATGAACATGAAGCTCTCACACAGCACGATACAAAGGCCAGTTTGAATCCTGCTGCAGGTGGGAAGGTCTGCTCCACTGATATATCCACCTCAGTCCAAGTCCAGCTTCTTTTGTGAAACTTATTTCAAAAGGGTCCAGCTGGATTTTCCTTTTTTGGAAAATTGGTAGAGCTGCTTTCAAAGTCTGCAGTTTATAGGTCTTATATTTTACTGTTACCGCAACTCCCGGCAACAATTTGTTTTCATTACCATGTGATCTGCCATTTGTCTCGATAACTTATCAACTCATAGTTCTGTCGATAATGTAAGACAGGGTGTCAAACTCAATCACAGCAGAGGCCGAAACTTAAAACTATCTAAGTCTAAGTCCAGGGCCAAACAGGGTCAACATTTATTGAATAGACTTAAACTGACCATGTTTTCATCAGAAATATGAACTTAACTGATCCCAAGACATGTCAGAATTCAAAACAAAACAGGGTTATTAGAAAAAAAACAAATGAGAGATGAGAGATCAAATTTCAAATACAAGACAATCAGGATCATTCACATGTTTCATCTCCCTCTCTATCATCACTTTTTAAGAGTTATGAGTCTTTTCCAATGAAAACATTTATCACAGAATATCAAGAATTTTGTTTTTCATTAACAATGCCATCAAGCAAAATTAAATTTTCAAATATGATCAAACTGGTGAAAACATTTCAAAAACTGTATCGTGAATATGAGAAAAAGTGCAAAAAACACATCATATATATGGAGGTTTGCATCAGTGAGATGATGGTTCTGTTCGTCTTCATCTCAGAAGAAGGTCTCTCAGGAATGATCGGAGCAGCTCGTAGGCAGAGTTGAGGTATAATTTTGGGGATGACGGGGGGAACTGTGTGGGGTCCACAGAGTCATACTTTGCCTTCAGTGTGCCGTACTGGACTTCTATCAGCTCCATCTGGGTGCTTACAAGTGTTCTTTCCACGTCAACTGCAAACGGATTACTGAGCCGTTTGCGCAGCGGTGGAGATTATTCTTTAATTACGGCCACATCAGTTTCTCTCCAGTGTTAAACAGATCCTGTGCCTCTACCTGTCTTAAAATCCCTGGTTTTTAAAGTTCACTTTTTGTCTGGGGCTAGCTTAACGTGACCGTATCGGCACTGATCACTGATGAGTGTGTCATTAGAGCAGCGAGGAGGAGGAGTTGGTACACTGCAACCGCTGCAGTGCATTATGGGATGTGTAGTATGAGTGGTGTGAGTGCTGTGTACCAGTGGACCATTACTAATAGACTAATATAATATTATCTTGCAGGCCAGATATAATTGCACCGCGGGCCGGATGTATTGTAGAGTCTTATTGGAGATGGGATGAATGACCTGCGGTAGCGCTTCTTCTTGCATGGTGGATTTCGCAGTCTGCTGCTAAAGGAGCTGCTTAAAGCCCCCACAGTCTCATGCAGCGGATGAGAGAGGTTGTCCATGATGGACGTGAGCTTTGCTAGCATCCTCCTCTCACCCACCTCCTCAATAGAGTCTAGGGAGCAGTCCAGCAAAAACATCAGACTCTAATGGCTCAGACACATGCTCAACAACTGTCGTTCCTCTTACTCTGTCCTGTCTCCTCTGTCTTTTGCTTTTCCTGTCCTTAATCTGTCTGGACTGCTCAACATCAGGTACTTCCTCATCAGCAAAAGGTAACTCCTCCCAACCCACTGTTGACCTAGCCTGCTCCTGTCTGCTTTTGGACCTAGTAACAGCCAGCAAACTTTCACTGGTGCACCTAGACCTAGCCTGCTTAGACTGTTTGGCTCTCAGGTCAGAAAGGATAGGGAGATCAGAGCCTAACATGACTTTGTAGGGCAGATGTTCAAATACTCCCATAGAAAGCAAGTTGACCTTCAACCTGGATCGTTACCTCAGCTTTGGGGTAACCTAGTTTGTTTCCATGGACCCAGTAAACATCCACCATTCCTCCATAAAACATGACATTCTTAGGAAGGCTGTCCTGTCTCACTAAGGTGCGATTGCTACCAGAATCTAGAAGAGCTACACAGGGTCTGTCTTCTATCAATACACCTATTGTTATCTCTTCCTCTCCACAATCAGGTACATCACTCTCTAGCTAGGGAGAGATAAATGAGAAGCAAAACGCATGTAGTTTTTACTAACATGGACTTAAGGGCACTCTGATTTAAAATGACCTGTCTGACCGCATGAATGACGTGCTAAAAGAGCTTTGTTTCAGTGTTCAGGTTTGGCTGAATTTGAGGGGGAGAAGCTATACCTTGAGTTTCTGGCTCTAAACTCATTTCCACCAATAGGCTTACCCGATGGGGTGGGTG
>JAPQRN010000016.1:21450484-21478585 GCA_037367275.1 Coranthus polyacanthus | reverse complement strand
CAGGCTGTGAACAGTGTGTGTTGTCAAAGTCCTGGATTTAGTAAATCCACATCCACCACATGGACGACCTGTTTGTCGTTGTTGTTGTTTTGTTCAGTGGATTAAATGGACTTTACGTGAGTCTGAACAGGACATGTTTGATGCTATTTCCATGCTTTTTCCAGGTCTCCATGAGGCAGATCAGACTGAAGGCTGCTCCTGGAGGAGAAGATGCAGATCTCTGAACATGTCTTTCACTGTCCTGTGAACTGAAAACACCTCAAGTGCATGTTTCTATTCAAATCTCTCCTCTAATGTTATGTTCAACTGATAATGTGTAGATTTATTCAATTACACAGTCGCTACCAGTCATTGAAATCGCTAATGTCTAATAATTAATGCTACCTGATATTTATACTACTATTTTAGTGCTTATTCTATTTTATATCCATATTTTTATGTTAAAAAATATGTTTTTTCCTTTAGATTCCATGTCATGTGACAGTGATTGGTAACCAGGCTGAATATTATTTACAACATAAGGATGTAATGTTTTTGTCTTTTTGTGAATGCAGTGTGCTTCTTTACCAGTGTTGATACTTTTCAAATAAACTCATGTTATATTAACCATTCCATGCATTAATTTTCCAAGCAAGATGTAAAAGGTCCACAAAGAGAACATGCGACTGGTTTAAGAAAACATACCATTTCATTGTAAAATGTAAATGTAGTGAATGTTATCAGTGATTATATTCTACATTTCGGTCAGTAAAACAAAATGATATATATATATATGATATATATATTAAACGTTGACTACAGTGTTTCTACACTTCCTACACTAAATTTAAAGTTTTAGGCATTTTCCACCACCGTCCGCCATATTGGATTCGTGGATAACAAAAATATTAATAACACAACAATGATAAAGGAATAAAGAGAAGGTTTGGGAGCAGTAATTATTGTGCTTTTGACGTTGGTTTGAACAAATGTCCGCTGTAGTGAACGTCAGACACGAACGAGTTAAATAATTTAAAGAGCAACAACAAGGAGAATTGATAGAAACCACATTGATCGCTTCAGTCAACGCGTCCGCCATGATGGACCGGGCAACAGGACAGTTGTGACCGGTCCAATATGGCGCAATTACGGCGTTTACGTACAATCTGTAATCATTCCGTACTGTCTGCAGGATCCCACAATCCTGTGCGGTTCAAAATAGTTGCCAGTCATTGTAGAACAAACGGAGGTGAGTGAGACGAGTCCGAACTTCACACTGGATTCTGTCACATTTAACGGATTATTTGAACGGGTTATTGTGTGTGTCTTCCAGAAAACATGAAGGAGACGGCGGCCAAGCGGCGGGACAAAGCGGGGGCCCGGGAAAAGAAGGAGACGAAGGAGGCGAAGGGGCCGGAGCCGCAGGACGTGGAGATGCCGGAGGAGGAGGCGGCTAACGCGGCCAAGCAGCCCAAAGAGCTGGACAGCCTGACTCTGGACGGTAAGAGCCCCGGAGGAAACCGGTGGAGACCGGGAAGAGGGGTTACAGATAGTTAGAGACCCGGGGGAGGCCGGTCCGGGACAGAGGGGTAGAGCCCGGTACCTTCCGTTTCAGAGGCCGGTTTAACTCATAGCGGTTAGCATGTTAGCTTAGCTGGCTAATGGTGCGAAGCTAACTGTTTATTTGCCGTGAAAAACACCGACAGAGGCCGTTTATTATGATATATATAAGTAGACCTAAACATTGCCACGGTGACATTAATGTTGTGCACTGTTACATCGATACACTGTCAATAAAACGCCACAGAGCACTTTTAATCCAGGTTGTTAGTTTCTACCTGAGTCACTGAGCTAAATGTAAGAAGAGATGATAAAAACAACGCAACTGTTTTAAACATGTAGCAGGACAATTAACAACAACGACTCTGTAGACATGGATACAGGATGTTAGCTTATATCGACAGCTGTTTGTTTCTGTTATAGAACTAAATCTATTTTAGATTCGTCCACATCTATGAGAAGGTTTGTCCATTACGTTTATAATCAGTGTTCTGTTTTCAATCAGACTGACTTCAGCGCAGACGCTGCTTACATTCAGTTTGTGGATACATGATTATAGGATTATGAATGTGTCTACATTACTGATGTGAGAACAACAACAACTACAAGAATGGAAGAAAAAATACAGAATAATATGCAAGAGAGAAAGAAAAACACATACAGTCCTGTGTAAAAGTCTTCATCCACCTTGATCTTGATCAGAATTAAAAACACACAAAAACATGATCCCTGACAGGTTCTATAAGCCTCAGTTGTGGACTCTATGGAGGCTGGTCCATCACGGTCCGACTTTATCAGCTCTTATGATCATTGTCATCAGGACAAATAAACCTGTTTCTAGGCCTGGGTGATCTGGTCTAAAGATCACATCTAAGAATGTCACGATATGGAAATTTGAGTTGACGATTAATTATACAAATCATTGCAATTAATGATATTATTGTCTGTTCTGTTGACTTCATGTCTCCACTGCATACATCTAAGGATTACACACATACACCTGATGAACTAGCATAGGCATTTATTGACATAAAACATATTGAATGATTTATATTTCTTTGTAGCTTCATACTAAAAACTGAACATGGGAGATATGTTTTGACTTAAATATACAAAACCCAGTAGTGAAATATTGACTGAAGGTTGTAAGATAGAATAAATCAGTTCTAGTTCTACATTAAATCATAGTAGAAGAAGAATGAGACACAGTGAAATGTCACTAAAAGACACCAGATTCACCAAGTGTTTTCCTACAGGTGAATGGAGACGATTATTACTATTATGATAATAATAGTCCTGAATATTTCAAATGGGTGCGATATGAGGATTATGTAATGCAGGGGTGTCAAACTCAATCACAGCAGGGGCCGAAACTTAAAACATGGTCTAAGTCGAGGGCCAAACGGGGTTAACCTTTATTGAATAGACTTAAACTGACCATGTTTTCATCAGAAATATGAACTTAACTGTTCCCAAGACATGTCAGAATTCAAAACAAAGCAGCTGTATTAGAAAAAACAATAAAACAAATGAGAGATGAGTTCAAATTTAGAATACAAGACAATCGGGATCATTCATATTTTCCGTCTCCCTCTCTATCATCACTTTTTAAGAGTTAAGAGTCTTTTCCAATGAAAACATTTATCACAGGCATCATGAAGAGCCAGAAAACCAAGAAAAAGAAAAGAATTTAGTTTTTCATTAACAATGCCATCAAGTAAAATGAAATTTTCAAATATGATCAAGCTGGTATATAATATTTCAAACAAAAACTGTATTGTGAATACGGGAAAAAGTGCCAAACCCACATATATATGGAGGTGTGCATCAGTGAGATGATGGTTCTGTTGGTCTTCATCTCAGAGGAAGGTCTCTCAGGAATGATCGGAGCAGTTTGTAGGAGTTGAGGCATCATTTTGGGGATGAAGGGGTGAACTGTGTGGAGTTACCTTCAGTGTGCCGTTATACTGGACTTCTATCAGCTCCATCTGGGTGTTTACAGGTGTTCTTTCCACGTCAACTGTAAACGGATTACTGAGCCGTTCACATTTCTGCGCTCAGTTTATCCGCAAAGTGCGCTGTTGGGAAACGCAGCGGCGGAGATTATTCTTTAATTACGGCCACATGAGTTTCTCTCCAGTGTTAAACAGATCCTCTGCCTCTACTGGCCTTAAAATCCCCGGTTTTTAAAGTTCACTTTTTGTCTGGGGCTCGTTTAACGTCACCGTATCGGACTGATCACTGAGGAGTTGGTACACTGCAACCGCTGCAGTGCATTATGGGATTTGTAGTATGAGTGTTGTGAGTGCTGTGTACCGCCGGACCATTAATAATAGATATATAATATTATCTCACGGGCCTTGAG
Source organism: Coranthus polyacanthus (assembly GCA_037367275.1). Classification (NCBI taxonomy): domain Eukaryota; kingdom Metazoa; phylum Chordata; class Actinopteri; order Kurtiformes; family Apogonidae; genus Coranthus; species Coranthus polyacanthus. Next base: position 21,474,681 of record JAPQRN010000016.1, on the reverse strand, counting down.
TTTGACACATGTGATGTAAGATATTCAGTTTATCAGACATGACATGATAACGTGAAACAGCTGTAACCATGGCAACCAAGTAAAACGGTGAAGCTCATTTCTAAATGAAGCAAACTTGGTGTGAAATGTGGAGCTGTGTTTGTTTTCAGAGTAGCGCTACAACTACATTTGTTTTCATTAGTTGTTAAATGGATTTTGTTTAATTTAAATATTAGTCATCGTTTGTCTTGACAGTATTTAGGAACTTTTACGAGCCAAGTTATGCAAGCTGGGTTTTTTCTTTTTTTCATTAATTATACTAATTTATTCTGGATGTATGAAGGGATTATGTAAAGTTCTGTCAGTGTGTGGATTTGCTTTATGTGTGAATATAGATAACAGATGTGAATGTACATGTGTCTCTAACAACAGATGCAGTGTATGTCTCAGACCAATTTCCAATCAATCAATTAAATGCTATAATACAGTAAAAAATGCCACGACTATGACTCCTTTAAACATCTGTTCTGTCCAAACTATTCATCTTCCATCAGGTGGAGTTCAGTTTACGGTAAGTATATAATGATAAAGGACTAAGAATTCAATTAAACTGACACTTCTCTGTGAGTTGATTAATCAACTGTACGTCCAGACACCACATCTTGAAACCAGAACATCCACCAACATCGTGTTCATACATGTGAGATGACCCAGCATATATTGCCTTTCACATGGGAGACGTGTTATAATCCTGAAGTCAAAGGCTGATATTGACAAAGTATCAAAGGCCTGTTGTTGCAGCTCAACGCCGGCCGCTGCATGTGCACTAATCCAGAATGTTTTCACATACATACTGTACATGCCCTGCACATACAGATACAGGTCAGGACTGGTGTAACAGAAGAACTCAAACACATAAATATATTTTCCTGACCCAGATACAGATAAGTACTGTGGCTGTATCTGCATGTTCTCCATGTTCTCAGGTCTCATATAAGCGTTCTGCGAGGCACCAGGCTGCTGTCAATCATTAACACATGCACTCGTTCTGAGTAAACTTTAATCTCTGCTACTGTTAGCAACAACATGGCAGATGGTACCTTCACTGTTCACAGATGACAATCACAGGGGTCAGATATCAGATACATGTACACACCTTTAGTCATCAGACACTTTGCATTGAGCAGTCATGGGCAATCAAAGAAGGAAAGTGTAACAATACTAAATGTGTGCAGGGCTGCGTGGATCTGCGTAATTATAGAGGTGTTATAGAAAACACGGCCTTGTGATTTTACCTCGAGTACAGTGAAGCACTCTCAACACGGGTAAACCAGAAGACAATCTTTGATAAATGCCATCAGACTAGGGCTGCCATTCAACGCAATTCAGGTGACGACGTCAGGTGTCGTGTTTTGTCTGGTCATCGGTCCAGTACACAAAAGTAACATCAAGAAAATCTGAAAATTGTCCGATTTGTTTTTGGAACCGTGAAATACCTTCAACTTTAATGCGTGAATAATTACTTGGAGTGTGAACTGATTGTGATGTGGTACAATCAGACTCCTGGCAGGTCATATACTGCACTTCTTAATGTCAAAGGTTCACACAACCCATAATTATCTGAATAATAACTGTCAGTTCAACCCCTAAACAAATGACAGAAGAGTCAAGAACTTGTCAGGAGCTTGAACCACAACCTGAAACGTTTTGACTTTGACCTTTACATACATCTCCACCTTCCTCTTACCTCAGAATCTCTACTTCATCCGGCATCAATGATCAAATGAAGGAGGCAAAAAAGAAAAAGTAACACCTGTTTTGCTGAAACTAACAATCATTTTTACAGTCCATTACTTCTCAATGAATGGATTAACTGTTGAGTACATTAAACGTCCCATCTTTTAAGACTTAGGTCTCAACTTCCAGTTACACTGTTTGAAACCGTCTTTACACTAGACGCTGAAGACAATGTTTTGTTTTTAATCAGTGATCAGAATAGTCCACACTACTGTTGAAATGATTCATTCATGACTAAACACATGTGGTGACAGGTACATGGAGCGCAGGCTGTTATTTAATAATTTAACATTGAATTAAATTTGAGTTTTATTTGCACTTAGGAATTAGGAAAAGAAGGTTCCTACAACTTAAATGAAGTTAGATTTTAAGACTTTTAAATGTGACCAACTTTACAATAACCAAGACAGAGGAAGAAATATGACATCAATTACTTATGTTTAGGGATAATTTTGTGATGTTTATTTTAATAGTAAACACATCTCTTCATCCAAAGAACAGCTTGGAAACATCCACATTTGTTCTTCCACTGCCACAAAAACATTTTCACATACTTATTAACTGATTCAAATGCAAAAAAGTAACTAAAAAAACACCACACCAGAGGAGTACCAGCGTAGGGTTGTTCAATACTGCCAGAAGAGACGCTCACATAAGTGAAAGGTCACAGGTTTCTGACAGCTGAAGTGTTATGTCAGCTCCTTGAGTAAGACGCTGCTTTGAGAGCATCAGCTCAATGAGGGAAATCTGAAATGTGCTCCCTGAGGCATCGGCAGCAGAGCGAAACTGGGACAGTTCACACAAAGACAGCGTAAACGAGTCCAGGTGAGAGCGCCGGGACGCTCACAGCGCTCACATAGCACGAATTCCACCGACAACACAGGAGGTACCTGTCCTCCATCTCTGCTCACAACAGACCACCTTCTGCTGCAACGACTCAACATCTTCTGCTGCGACCTCAGTCTAGCAGCCAAGTCTCTGGCACGGAGGAACAGGCTGCATCGGTATGAACTGTCTCAGGTTCAAGGTTCTTTGAGCTTCAGGGCAAACTTCTTGAATTAAAAACGCTTGAGAAATGTGTGGTATGTTGAACAGAAGGTATTGTTTGGGTATCAGGACAGGAACTCACATATCATCAGCCACGTGAGCACTTCTGCTTCCAATTAGGATTTGAGCAGTGATTCCTGGTCCCGTGTAATCCAGGATCCAGCACTTGGTCGATTAGACAATATAGTCAATAATGCAACAGTTTGACAACCGATCATCCATATCATCAAGAAACGCTTTAACCGATACCAATGCCTTCATCAATTCTGGTCCAATTGTTTATCGATTCCCTTAATGACTCCTGACGTCTGTGTGGAAAAAAGGACGCCTGCACAGGTTTTTAGGAACGCAGTGTAGAAAAACAGAATATGTGCACAAAATGTATTTTCATTCAGGTTTTCTTAGTCCAAAAAAATCTGCTGATTCTGTCTGTGTGATGTTCATGTTATCAGGATGTTTCCCCTTGGAAATGGCAGTGCATCCTGGTTTACAGTGGCACTCATGCATTGGGTCAAACGTGTGACGTTACAAGTTGTACTGTTCATCATCTTTCATGTGAAATAAAGCCACACTTTACAACCATGTTGTTCTTGACTCATGCATGAGTTTGACGTCATTTTGTGCAAGATAAACACAGGGCATCGATAAAAGGAACTGATAAGCCCACAGGCATATGATTCTGATGGATCAGACAATTTGGAACCGGTTCTCCCACATCTAACTGTGACAAACATTCTTCAATATTCTCTCAGGTTTTAGAGACTGCGTGATCAATGCTGAAGAAATTACAGCCCCACTTTGTCAACTAGAGCTGCACAATTAATCCAGTCTCAATGGCAGCCTGTTCAATTGTATAACTGGAAAAAAAGGCTGCAATTTAAAAAGGTCCATCATGTGGTATTTTTGATTCAATTACACTGAGCAGAGAGAGATACTGTTTAAAACATACAAACTTAAAGTTGCTACAAGTTTTTGTATTTTAGTATAGTTGGTTTAAGTAGTTTAATTTGAGTGAAGTCATTTCAAAATGATCAGTAATGTGTGCATTTTCCTCCATAACCAAGCAAGAGAGCTCTGCAAAACGCAATATGGTCCACAATAATAGCAACTGACACGGGCAACTGATATGAACAACCTCGTAATCAAGCAAACTATTTAACGCAGATTTCTGTGTAAAAATATAAAGTAAACATCTCCGACATCTGCCACGTAAAGCTTCCATGTCGACCTCGTTTTACACAGTATCCAGTACATATTTTTGCAGTATGTAGCATCAACGTATGCAATTCCAAACAGACAAATGATGAATCGAAATGAGAGATTAAGCAACAAAGGAATCTGCAGCCCCATATCGTCAACACAACACATTTACAGAAACATGATGGAGCTGCTGGAGGTTCAGGAGGCCCACGTTTCACTTTTAAGAATCTGAAAGCTAAACCACGGAGCAGGTTTTTACAATTCAGGCCCAGTTTGATAAGCAGCCATGTGTTGCATCCGCCTCTGTGGAATGCCAAGTCGGGACAAAATGCACTCGTTTTACCAGTGAACTTTCCATTCTCCTCTCAGCCAGTGAAAACAGTCATCTTCTGTTACCAGTCAGTCCATTTTAAGTGCACCTTTTCCATCTGCCTCACACACACATATGACATGCTGGGCCGGCTGGTAGCCCTGACAGCAGAGGCTAACTTTAACACACCGACAAGCAGCTGAGCGCTCACACACACACACACACACACACACACACACACACACACACACACACAAATACACACACACATAAACGCTGCCACTCACTAAATCAGGTCTCCGTTCCCTGTAAGGCACCAATGATAGAAAACGACGGTCATGAGCGGGATGGTGTGCGCTGATTTGAGCCAAACATGTGGACAACAGAAGTTCAGCAGACCCACGATCCTCTTGTGGCTTGTTTGTAGCGAGTGGGGCTGGAAAAATGTAAAGGGATACCTCGTGGATCAGGTTTCTCCTGAGGAGGGGAGGGAAGACGAGGCGGCGTGTCGGTGGGCTTCATTGGCCGAACAGAGCCGAGAGGAAGCCGCTGGAAGACCGAGGGGCGGGCTGTTACAGCATTGTACGTCTCAGTCCGTCTCTCTGTTCCTTTCTATTTTTTACCCCTCTCTTTTAAAGCCTACTGCCGAGGGAGGTCAGAGACAGATCAGTTCCTCCTACACGAGCCGGACGCGAGAGGAGCCTAATTCAGGTTGGAAATGCAGACAACACGTTCAGCCACAGCAGCGTTTGCTGCACAACACACTTGAAATCATGTTTGCTCTCCTACATGCTCCTTTTGTCGTGTTTCTAACTTTTATACATTTGTGGCAGTAGGGAGTCGACACAAAGACACGACAGCAGCTCTGACATCGTTGTGGAGGGAAAGGAGAGGAACTCCAGGAGAGAAGAGAGGAAGGAAATACTGACCAAATCCAGACTCCTCTGGTCTGGAGGTGTATGGACGCTTCAACAACAGTCACACTTATCAGACAGGGGAAAGCAGATGTGAGTTATGTGTAAGGGGAAGGTGATTTAGGACAATTTGAATCGAAAAGTTCTAAAATAACATTCCAGACCTCAAGATTTAAGGTATAGCCAGAAAATTACACCTCGATTTTTTTTAGTGTTTTGAATTTTTTCAAATGAATGAATCAATTTAACAGCTGCAAAAGTATATTTAGCAACGTTTTTTTCAACATTTTTAAGCTTCTAAGCTTCAGTTTAGCAGCTGAGCATCACTCTATTTCTCTACACACCTCATCTCTGCTAACACGGGGCTCGTCTTCAACCGGGAACGTACTAATCCAACATGAAGGTAAATAACACAACATGATCAAACTGAACCGGAAAGATGATGAAACGGAACATAGAACAAATTCACTTAAGCTCATGTCCATTACTTGTTGGTGAGACATCTGCAGTTGAATGTAATCTGTAATCTCGTTTTTTAGTGCGACATCATGACTTTACAACAGCAAAACACATTATACAGACTAGTGCGGGTTTTCTTTTTGCATTAGATCTATACACCGCAAATATCATATATCAACAAACAACAGTAACAAATCTACATCTTCACAATGAGTGTATTACAACAAGCACATACATATGTTGAACTTCTGTTGAGCAATAAAGGAAGCACTGATCTCAAGTTTACAATTTCAACAAACAATTTAGGCATTTTCCACATTAATAACAAGAGCAAACATTCGATTAATGGCATTAATTCAATATATTGCCCACCCCTACATGTAATTAGAAATGTTGAAGAGAAGGTTAAGAGAACGAAGAGGAATGAGATGGACAGTTTCTCAGACACGAGGAGCTGAGTGTTTACGCTGGGCCCTGGTCTGACAGGAACAATGTCCTTCCCCTCCTCTTCCTCCTCTTCATCCTCTCCTTCCTCTGCCACTGAACATTAAAGCTCTCCTAACCCTTCCTCCAGGTTTCCCGCCAGCCTCCTCTCCCTCCTCCTTCGTTCCACCTCCTTTGAAACACTTAACCAAGCTGAAACTATGTAGAAAAACTGTAAATGAGATTATGTAATGCCTACTGAGTATGTACATTATCACTGCAGAATCTCTCCATACTGTGAAGGACAGATTCACCCAGCCAGTATGTTGTGGTTGCTATGCCAACTCTCACGGTAACCAGGCAGCTCATTGGCAAGCCTTCCAGCTCTCCTCAGACAAGAATATTTATGACCGAGGAGAAAACTTTTCTCTATACACATGCACGAGTAACTGTGCAACGACATCAGAAACCCCTCCAGTCCTGCTTCAGTTTCATTTGGGTTTTTATCTGTCACTTAGCCTTTATCGATTCAGGACACAGAGTTTACTGCACGTTCTCGCCACATGGGAGCTGTGGAGTACAACCTCAGCCTCGTGCAGGAGAAGGAAGAGCCCTGCTCAAGGGCACGCTGCCAGAAAGTGTTGAAGGATGTGTGAAAAGCATTATTCTAACATTGTAGTTATACAGGATTCAGAGCAGCAGATAGAGCGTTGAGTCTGTTTTTGTTCAGTTTATCAGTGAACCGAACTGCTGCTTTTAGCCCAATAAGGTACATTAAGGTGGCAACAGGCAAGAGCATTTTAACACCTAGAGTAGTTTGCTCTGGTCTGAATCAGTTCATGAGTTCTCTGCTGCATCTCAGAATTCAAACGATATCTGACCTGTAGTCAGTGTTCAACTAGTGGCTGAGTCGGATTAAAGTCGGATCATGTTCCTACAAACAAACCTCTCCAGAGAAGAGCTAAACAATTTATAGAATCACAATGTCAACCTGTGCAATTATATAATCCCAAACGGCTGTGATTTAATCCCGTCCAGTGTGTGTGGAGATGGTTTGGATTCAGTGACATCGTGTAAAACATGCACAATTTTACTTTACTTTAAATTATACTAGTTTAAGTTTGTATGTTTCATTTGGAAAAAATACAACTGTGCATTTTCCTTGATAACAAAGCAAGAAGAATCAAATTGCCGTTGCAACATTGTCCACAATGATCATTGTGGCATTTTGACCATATGGTGCAGCCTTCACCTAGAGTCTGTTTGGGACTCAACCCACCTCCTCTAAACGGGCTATGTGTGGTTGTTTTGGTCCAAACCAAGATGAATCGCACCAAGAGGGAAAATGTGTTATTTTACATGGACTATGATAAATACATGAGCACTATTATGTTTTTATTTACCCCTACTTCAACAAAAACGTATTGTACATGATCAAACTATGTATTTAACTACAAAGTGGGAGACCTGAGAGTTCATTGGTCAAAACATAAAATGAGCAGTGAGTACGTAGTTCGATTTCCAGCTCGGACCATTTCCTGCATCTCATCTCATCTCTACTTCCTGTCTGACTCTTCTACCACTGTCAAAGACAGACAATATGAATTTACCTACAAGTTACCTACAAAGACAGTTCAAACTTAAATGACACGTGTGTGAACTCCGAGTGAGCGAATGATTGCACACTGTGCAGACTCTCAACCAATCAGGATCAAGCACTGTGCAGTCACTGTAAGAAAACACTCCTGGCAAAGCTCAAAGCGTTGCACTATTTGATTATACACTGAGAAATAAACAGCTTATTAATGGCAAAGCAGCCAGTCCCGTCACACCGAACACCAAAACAGATGGTGTGAACACATCCAGCAGCAACTGCATGTTCCTGCATGTTCAACACTGATATACACACAACCAGAGTATCTGCAGAAAAGACTCAACACCTTCATCTGCACTAGATTCACAGGTATCTTTCAGCAGAGTGATAGTATAAAGAAACACTGACAGACACAAATCTACTTTAATCACACCTCTGCATCTAAGTGTGGCTCAGAGTCTCAATGAGCCTCTGTTTTAAGTATCACACACTCACATTTGGTTAAAAAGCATTAAAAGCAAGACAGAGTTTTGGACAAATAATCTTTTTCTTATTCAAACATTGCTGGTACGTAGTAGATATGTGTTCCTGTGCAGAGAAATAACTATCAGACCATTGTGACAAACTTACAAGTGACAAGTTAACGTTTATCAAATGTGATTTGAAAAACCATGAGGGTTTTCTTTTTGTGTGCAAATGTGAGGCAAAAATCTGGCAAAATACACTTGAAATGTTAACTTTACAAATGAAATGAAAGAGATAAGCTGTACTCAAAGGAACAATGAATAATCCAAGAACAGAATCAAAAGGTCACGTTGAAGCACTGTCAGATATTTGCAATTATTTATTATTAGTAGTAATTATTTCCAAAGCTGTATGTAGGAATATGATTATGTTAAGTATAAAGTAAAAACAGTATTAGATTCAGAAATGTGGAGCTTGAGACTCCAATTGACATCAAATGTTTGTGGCAATTAAGAATGGTGGGATGTGGTTTTGTGAAAGCTGTATTTTCATCTTACTGAAGAAACGCCCTTTCATTTTAAGGCACTTTTTCAAAATTCACAGTTAAGTTGTCAAGTGTCGAACCCGAGGCGTGGCTTTGGTTTTGAGGTGACACCGACTGGGTCTGTTGGGAAAATTCCTCCAGCGTGCGTCATCCTTTTTGCCCGGGGGGATCCCCGTGAGGAAACTGCGCCCTCCTCGCCTTCCTCTAAACATGTAGGAATGAGCTGCACTGCCAGCGACAGGATTTATGTAATCCACCGTGCCTTGCCGAGACCCCACATGTCATTTCTGACTAAAGTCTGACCTGTGCTGGTGACTAACCCGTAAGGAAGAGGAGGAATAAAAAGATGGGATTTGTGCTTTAGCAGCCTCTTAAACCGACAGAGGATATAGCTGTACAGATAGACGCCCACATCTGCTGCTGTTGATGCTGTTGATGCGTACCTCGGGAAGGTAAACGCTGAAAAACACACCAAAGAAAGCTGCAAGTGTTTGCTTATAGCAAATTTCGCACAAATGAGAAAGGGTTAAACGAAGGATGAGTCGAAGCTCAGGTGTGTTTGTTATTGTTGAGTTGTGGTCTAGAAATACGAAACAAACTATTCATATCTCAGATGCCAGAGTCATAAACGATGACATCCTCGAACGCCATCAAATATGAATAAAACAGGAAATTCTGGTTGCAAAACAATGGAAGCTGTGTTACTATAAAGGTCTGAGAAATAAAAGATACCTATTGTAACTGCATCGCTGTCATAAAATAAACAAGAAACACACACAGCAGGAATATGAGAGAAATCAAAGACACATCTGGAGAAAACTAACAGCGGTGGAAAATGAATAGATTAATGGAAGGTATTTTTAATTTATACTCACATTTCAGAGGACATATTGTACTTTTTATTCCACTACTTTAAAGCAGCACCAACGTTGGCTTCAAATAGTAAAATACATTAAGGAGATCAAGGGTATGTGTCTCATTAAGCATCTACAGAAATGAGAGGAAAAAAATACTAGAAATGTTTGAAAATGTAGGTCAGATCATTTCCTCAATGCTGTGTGGGCGTGGCAGATCACATTTTGACTGACATCTCCCCGACTCCGCCCAAGTCAAACAATCTCCCGTGGCAACAGTCACACACGGCAACAGCACGAGAGACAATCAGTTTAGTTGAACTGTGTATGTTCGAGTCTCAGAAACAGAGGACGAAGCAGGAGCTCTTCCATCTGAACGATATTTATTTCAATCGCTGACTGAACGGTGTTTTAAAATACTTATCCACGTTCCTCCTGAGTTATCGTACACATGCATCGTCAGCCGAGACGCACCGTGGATCTGGAGCGTTAACTAGTGGCAGCTGACACAGATCTTTATAATCACAAAGATTTAACTGATTATTGTCCAAATAAATGTCCAACTACACCTGATTCAAATCCATTATCAGAAGGTTTACGTCATGAAAAAAACATAAATCAAAAAAATCAAAAAAAAAAAAAGAAGTGAAAAGCGATGGTTTCAATTAGTTCATGAATTCACAGGACACTGACAGAAGTAGAAATGGAATGTATGTACAGAGAGTTCAAAGACATAGTGGAGGTACGGCATTGGTAAAAGTGTAGGAGCACACATGGCAAGAATAGAAAAAGAATATGCAGCTATACGAACATGTCATAAAGGAATGTCCTGAGTGTAAATGTGAGCAAGAAAGACACAAGAAATGTGTGCTTTACAAAGATAATAAATAACCTGTAGTTACTTTTTTTAAAATTCTCAACAAGTAACAAAAATTAAAAACAGCTGATGTTGAAAAACATGATTTTTCAAAGAACAGAATATCAAATGGTCACATTGAATCATAGGTGGTTTCATAACTATTTCTAAAGCTGATACTTTTACTGTTACTGAAAAAACACTTGGATGTATAAAAATATATTTTCAGTGAGTTGTGAATGTAAAACATTAAAAGACACTGTTCATAAAACACAAAAGCCGATCGTCCTTGTAGTTACATAACGGAGAGATTAAAGGTAGAAACTCCATCCGTCAGCGTGAGTCAGTCAGGTCTGACGACAGAAGGACGACCAACGCCGTGTAGAAACAAAGGCCACAGGTGTCAGCGCTGTTCATTTAATAATTCACCTTTACCGACTGTGATTTCACACTCGGAGCCATGTTCAGCTGTGGCTCAAAGGAACCTAATCCTCCTCCTTCCACTTGGTTTACGTGGACATATATGGGAGCAGAGCGAGACTCGAGAGGTTCGGGAAGTCGTCTTGTGACCAGATGGAAGGCATTCTGGGAAATAAACGAGACGCTCCTGCTCTTTCACCGACTCCAACCTGCAGCGTGATTGGATTTCAGCTTTGTATACGAGGCGCGGTCCAGTAGTTACACGCCGGTCTTCACCTGATTAAATATGTTTAACTGTGTTAGAGTCAAGAAGAAACACTGTTCTCTCCTTTGTGAGAGCTTTGTTGTGTATCAGCACTAATATCTACTGATGTTCATTCTGCTTTGTTCACTCACCGTAACCATGAGGCAGTTTAAAACCCCCATAATCCCTCAGTAACCTCTGACTTCCACGGTTGATGTTCAGGGGATTTACCTTAGCTGACGGACTAGTTAAACGTATTCATTTACTGGAAAGTGTTCCTTTTAAAGTCCCCAAAATGCTATGTATTTACAGAGCAAATATATTGTATAAATTGTAGTATAGTGTTGAGTAGTTACCACTGGTAAATAAGGTAAATGCAACTGAAATACTAAGAAAAACTCGACTAAGTACAGTGTGGCCGCTTTGGGTTGACAATAACTTCATTTACTTTCTAGTAAAAACAGGCGAGTGATTCTTAGAAACACTTCCTCTGTTCTGCATCAAGTCAAGTTACAGTTGTAGAGAACAAGTTATTTGATGAGTAATAGTGAAGGTTTTTCTTAAGGTTTGTCTTTATAATTTCTCTGGATTTACAAAGTGGAAACAACCCAACAATGTACTATACTTATCCTATACTTAACAAGCAAATATGTAGTAATTAGGAAAGATTTTCCCATTTCTTTACAAAACAAAGTGTTTATATAAACCAATAATATTTTTATTTTCTGTTTAAATGAGTCAAAGTCAGAGGGGGTTTTAATCTGAGCTTTAAATGTTTCCAGTCTCCAGAGAAACGTTTACCTTCTTCACGTCGCTCTCAGAAGAAAAGCAAATGAGCACATTATTCAAAATGCAAACTTCTTAAACGTGTTGAGAAATGAATAAAGTAGTTAAACTTGGCACCGACAACAAACTTTTAGAACCACGTCAGTCTCACTTTTTGACACATTTCCAGACATTCAGGCTGAACTCGACATCAATGAAATTACTTTTCAAAAGTAATCGCAATCATTTGCATTTCTTACTTCTCACAAGTTGCATAAATGTGTGAAGCGTATGATGTGATGCTGATTATTGGAATTGACAAAACGTCTCCGTAGTTCAAAGCATCAGGTATGAAATGTCAGGTAACATTCATAATCTGATTTATTCTCAGATACGAAGAGACTCGAGCTGCTCCGCAACAGACGGTCTGAGGAACTTTTTATGGGGAAAAAAGGAGGTCAAATTTTCTGATTACAGATTCTCAAATTTGAACATTTCCTCTTTTATGAAACTAAACTGAATATCTGTGAAACAAAACATTCGAGGACGTGACCTTAGACTTTTCACTGATTAACTGAGAAAATGAGCAACGGAGTTACCAATAATGGAAATAACCATTAGTAGCCATAGAAAGAAGGTAAAAAGCAATATAGGCAAAAAACAATGAAGAAAATAAAGATATGAAGGCGATAAAAGTAATGTAACTCATTTTACAACTACAGAAACTGTACCTAACCCAGACAGACATTTAAGCGCTAAACTAAGTTACTACGTAAGTGTTTGTTACAATAGATTGTTTCTGGTGTCTTTTTATAACTTTGTTAAACGAGAAACTGTTATTATACTTTTAGATTTTGATGTGCAGTTTCAAGGAGGGTTTTTCCAATTACGACTTAAGACTAAGACCTAAACCTTGAAGCTGAAGAAACAGAAGAGATTTCTCTACCATTCTGGACATAAAAAAGACACATTATGCAGAATAGACTTTGTTTTTTCTGGAAATACGCTTTTCAAGAGCGGAGGTCGAGTGTATCAACAAGCACATTTGTTTTGTATTTCTTGGAACCATTTTCTAAATATTAGAAGAAAATTAAGTCTAAAATTATGGAAACTGTCATGACAGCATCTAAACCCTTTCACAAACCTAGAGAAAACCCTAAGTGTAGGTTATTTCAACTTTAATGGTAATGTATGTGCACTAGTGTAGGAAAAGGACTCTGTCCAAAAGGCGACACCTTGTCAGAACTTCATGCTCTAAAATCCATCAGTGTTTGTCGGCATCATCTCTAAAACTCTCAGCCAATCATTCTCCTGCAGATCAACGAGGAGCACAACATAAAACTGCAAATACGAACGATTTTCTGCAGGTCTGGAGCCGCTGTGGAAAATAAAACTACACAGGATCAAAGCGCCACGATTTCAAACATGTTTGTCAGTACAGTGTCTTGTTTGTCACGTACAGTACGTCTGTGTTGGAACAACACCTAGCACTGAAACCTGTTATCTGTGTCCCACTGTGTTTCTAATTCAGAAAACTCTATAGTAAGTAACCTTCTGTCCTCCGCCGTCCTGAAGCTGAGCTGAAGCCGAGCTGAAGCCGGAACCAGATCGTAATGGGGGGGTTGAGAAATGTGTGGAGCCTCGTGAACGTGTGAAAGTCCAAAGTACAGAAGCACCGCAGAAAAATGTAAACCTTAACGCTTAGTCCGGTTTGTTCTTGGTATCGTGTTACATGTGCTGTGACTTTACTGACAGTGGTTATGAATAATTTGTTTAATGCAGTGGTTCCCAAAACCAACACTGTCAAAACCATGTTGAATTAAAGGCACTTTGCAGGAATGTTGGAACAATCACTTCTAACACTGACTTTTCCGCTGTCAAAACACTGTGCTGTCTTTTTTACACCTTTTTCATCTTGTTACATCTTTCATGTCGTTTCTGTCTCGTTACATCTTTTACATCATTTTCTTCTTTTGCAGCGTTTTCATCTTGTTACGTCTTTTATGAGTGATGCCTCTCCGCTGCATTTCACATGGCTTTGGTGAGGTTAATATTTATAAACTCCTACACAAAAAACACTTGTCTTCTGCTTTAATTCAGATTAATGAATTCTATCATTAATCCTATCATTGACATGTGTTTTACTCTTTACAGCACATGCAAGAAGACTTAGGAACAACGTGGGAAGCAAATGTTGAATCAAAAGAAGCTTTTGATTTACCAATTATTGCGTGCTACAGTCAGGCAAACCTAAGACAGTTTGTAGATTAAGCGCTGTATGAACTTACAAGTGTGATGATACAGATACAGCAGCTGACGGTTGAAGACAAATTAAAAAGTTCCACGTGTTAATGTCATGATAATCCTACATCTCTAAAGTTTCTCCTATTTCGCATCTACAACCACCATGTACTGGCTGCAAAAGAATCAGAACGATTGTGTCTGAAGATTCCTACACCAGCATTTCAACGACAATCAGCTGATTAAGATCATGTTTATGACTGAAATCCTCAGCACAGCAACGTAAGGGACCTTGAAGAAGCACCAAGGTTAAGAATGAACTTTTTATACAAAGATTAAAATCCTTTTTACACTCTCTAAATCCACATCATACAATGTGATTCTGTGTATATTTCTTCTGACCTAGTAGATTTTATATTTGAGTATTTAGGAAGATTGGTGTTTAGTTATATTTGAGTCATCTACAGTTCATGTTATTAACAGTAAGCCTGTGTTTGTGCCTCTGTGTGCTGGTTGTGTGCACATGTTTGCATAAGGACAGAAAGTGCAAATGGACCGTGTAAATATAAACACAAGTGGAGCATAGGGGCGGTCCTCTTCCTGTCCTGGATGTCAGCCCCGCCCACTTCCAGCAGACTGACAGCAGCATTCCTTCACACACCTACATATCACACGTCACCTTCAAACTACATATATTATCATGTACTAATCATACGAGTGTGATGCGTCAATACATCTGCTGTCAAATCCAGGCTCCAGTAATAAAGCATCAAGACCTAAATCCATATAGGTCAGTGGTTGCCCTACATAGGGGGTGGGGTCCATAAAGGGGTCACAAGATGAATCAAATGTTGCACGAGATGATTTACAAGAAGGGAATGAATCAATAGTATGTACTGTGACACACTTCTCTAGAGTCTTTTCTGTTTTCTTATGATATACTAGTATTGCTTAACCTTTTCATGATCATGTGTAATTGTGCAAATAACAACTTAATAGATACTGCATTAAGTAGCAAGGGTCACAAGTGCTTCATTGCTTCATTCATTCATTCATCCATTCATAGTGGATGCAAGCCGGAAAAAGCATGAAAGACAACAGGGTTTTCCCTACCATTATAAGGCTTAGGTGCAGAACCCAAGCCAAAAAGTACAATCAGCTTTTTGGATACTCTTTTTTTTGGTGGTGATAATGGTCCAAAAGATATCATGTATTTTTTATTGAAAAACATACTATTTTCCTGTGGTAGGACCCCGAACCCCCCCCATACATGTACCTAAACCTTCCACAAATTCAGTGAAAATGCTGGAACGTGGTGTTGTTTTATAAAAGTTGTTCACAATGATGCATGGCCGTGACTGAGGACAGCGGTTTTTGCCGACACCTGTGTTTGACAACTGCGATCAGGAAACTGAGCCACTGTGAGCGACGTCAAGGAAAATGGCTTCGTCCAGTTGAGTTTGAGCTGAGGCTCTGCTATGGACCGGTGATGTCCTTTGTGTCTAAACAGACTGAGGAGACAGTTATTGGCCTTTAGAGCTAAGAAGAACTACTTTCTATAGATGAGTGCATTTTCTGTTCAAATAAATGTCTCCTCGAATCCATTTATTACCACATTATTCGATCAATTTTCATTACACCCCTAAACTTCTTTATGTGCTCTTAAATTGTTCAATTTAGGAGAACAGGTGCTCCTCATGTAAAAGTAAGCATCACAGCCTAAAAGCTCTGTACATGAATAATGGTTAGAAGGAGAGCGACTGCAGTGTGATATGAATGTTCTACAAATCCTCCGTCTGAAGAGTTTGATGTGACATCTCCTTTCCTGCACCGGTATCGCAGACAGACGAACCTGCCCTGTGTGATCATCACGATGATCTACCTGTCTGAGCACGTAGCGAAGACGCACAAAAACAACAGCGACACAGGAAGGAAAACAACTGCCTCAGGTTTTGCCGTTGCAATGGTTTAGCGATATTCTCTGGATTTTAAGACTTCTGCACAGAGACACACTCAGAGCAGAAAGCAGATGATCACACACTCAAGTCGAGATGAAGGTAAAGTCGTGAATTCACAGGACGTACCTGTGCATCACTACTTTTTGTGCAACTGTGGAAGAGTCAAATGCCTACAGATAGATTACAACACTGCTGTCTAGTGATCAGGGCTTCACACAACACAAAATGAATCGCTGTCTGCCACGACTCTTTGCATTTTAACCAATGATTTAAAAATTGTGCTCCCGCCATACTCAGGAATATCAGTATTTTCTTAAAGGTTGCTTTTTAGGACAAAAAAGCTGCACAAAAAAATATGGAGAATTTCTCTATTTGAGGGAAGTGGTGCGAGTGTATGCAAACTTTACTTGTGCCACATCATACTGTGTTTCCTGCTGTCGTACAGTTACTCTGTTTACATTCATTTCCTCATTTTTACTACAAGAAATGATTGACAGAGGTTCCTGAATATAAAGAAATCACCACGACCTCAATGACATTCAAACACTACAAACTACAAGAGACTTTTTAATGGGTCTTTCAAAAATAGCGAAGGTTTAACTTTTGGTTAAACTAACTCTCTTGGTTATTGAACCGTTTGGTTACTTGGTGTTGTTTTAATCGGTCGCAGCGTGCAGGTTGTTGGACAGGACAAGCTCCGTTTAGGAGATCTGAGTCGAAAGCCTCCTGCTTTAAAAACCCTCTGATTTGTGACCCAGAATCATCTGAGACTGAGAATGTCATCCTAAATGAGTGAATGGAGCCTCTCTTGTCTCCTGGATTAGTGAATACCCACCAGCCCAGACATTCACACACACAAACACACACTTCGTTCAGTCTTACCCTTGAGCAGCGGTAAGGGCGTGAGCTCTATGGGTTTGCCCTGAGAGCGGAACTGGGATGAACTCTGCGACCGCTTCTGTTTGGCCTTCCTGACAGACTTCCGTGAAAATCCGTCCACTTTGTCCACAGATGGAGATGTGGTGGCTGCCGAGGACATAGCCCTGCTGGGAGAGACAACACGAGGGGGAGAGCGGTCAATAAAGATCACATTAGATGTGCGGTTCGGTTAGAAAGCTCTCAGATTAACCACAGTGTATGGGCAGTGAAGGGAAACATCAGTTATGACAGTTTTAAAGAGAATCACAGTGAGAAAGACCAAAGTGATCATAGTCTTAACTTTCAGAAAGCAGGACGTGTCTCCTCTTAATAAACATGAGCTTCACTGAAAACATGATTTGAGGGTCTCTAAAATATTTACAACATGCTATTTTTGCTCCGCATTTCTATTTTTGTGTATCTTCACCGTCATGGGTGAAATTAGGCTATTATTGACGTATGATTCACGCATGAGGCTGATTCATCGCTGAGTTACTTTAATGAAAGGATGGATCCTATTCGTACCATCGCCATCAAGTGTGGTGGTAAAATGCTCAGAAACATCACTTTAATTCACTTTAACTAAAACATCAGAAAAATAAATCAGACCAGTCATTCCAGTTTCACATCAAAATCCACAAATTGAAGACGGATTTCTTTCCATTTCTCTGGTCAGAAAAAGCAAATATTTATAAAAGGACTTGAAGCCTTTACCTCTTTTCATCTGTTTTTTTGTCAGGACTGGGTTAAAAACCAGATTTTCTGATTCAAAGTGGTCTTCATTTGAATAAACTGACATTGATTCATAAAATCCTGAGATCATTGGTTTTACTATAAGCCGTTTTCTGGTGTTTAACCTCGTTCGTTTTCTCTGCACTAAAGAAATCACGTATTGGCACTCGTTGGTCATATTACATAAAAATGCATGAATGTAACTGCTTTGGAGTCGATTGTTAATGTAAACATTGATATTTTTAATCATTTACCAGGTTAGACCAAATTGGTTTGAAATATCCCAAACTAAATCAAACCCAGAACATTTCTTATTCCTATTGTTCACACTCTTATTAATAGGAAAAATGATCAATGACAGATAAATCAAGTGTATTTATGATGATGATATAGTTCACACACAGTATCAATTCATTCCCTGTTATTAGTTTTATCACTAAAACATTACAAAAATGTTTGGCAAAATACCTTTTATCCTCCAAACCACAAAAACATCTGATTTACTAACACATGAGTCAAAGAAATTCAGCTATGTGTTATTGGTTATTATATATTATTTAATATTATTAGTGAACCTGAACCAATACATTCTACAAGGTTTACTTGAAAAATGTTGCTCAGTCATCACAACAGTGGCCAGTTAACTTCCTGATGATAAACTAAACTAATGCTGCAGCTCTAACTTATAGACTTGAGACTTACTTACATCAGACAACAGAAAAACACAAGCTTCAAATATTTAACATTCATCTCCACTCTTATGAATGAATAATTTAAAGCACACGAGGCTGGTTTTCATTTTGGTTTGTCATTTGTAAGTTTAAGTTACTTGGTTGTAAGGTGATGAAAGAAATGAAAATGAAAAGACACATCCCCGCTGCCTGTTTTCACTCTGTATCAGTGCACCTTCCGTCAGCATTTTATTACTCTCACAACAAACCTCAGACAGCCTCATTTTCTCAGCATGGGAGACGATTTAAGCCTCAGCTGAGGCCTGGTTACAGAACACAAACACACCGCCTTCCTACCTGCCAACTGATCATCTCACACTCAAACACACACAACAAAACGCCACAGTCCACACACAACAATGGAGCTGGTTCAGCGGCTACGAGCCGTCGCCACAGTGGGAGGAAGCTGAGGAAACGTCCTCTGCTGTGTGTCTGCTGCTGATTACGTCGAAACACTTCTAACAAACCGGCTGCAACACCGGCTGCAGCAGAAGTCACAGTTTTACTGCAAACTGCTGCTAAAGTACTTTTCAGAGCCACACCCAGAGGAAACCTTTGGAAGATGATTTCATTTCGCTGTCAGACGAAGAAAGAACCGTTACCAGTGACGAGTCTGCTCATTACACTGTGCACAGATACAAGGTTATACAAGGCTTCTCGACTGGAATTACTGGCTTTGAGGGGAAATAATAACTTTTAATCAGTTTTATTTAGGTATGTGTTACTTTGACTTAGATGTTCAGTTCAACACTTATCCAGTTCCTGATAAAGTTAAATATAGTTCATTTCCGATGTTGTTGAATCGGCTTCTTCCTGCTCCAGATCCACTATCGATCGTCCTCTACTTCATATTCTGATATCAGCCATTTCATATCCAGATAGAGTATTTGTACGTGATAGAAGCACATTTTCTGCAAATAAATATTTTCTATAAAATTACCACATGAAAAGGCCTGTTTCTTCCTGCATTTTGAATCATACACAATAAATAAAAAGGTACTTAATCATATTTGATTATTTTTCTCCTTTCATCAACCAAGCAACTAAATATAAACTATTAATGTTCAAAGTAGAAACACTTTTCAGCTGTAGTTGGAAATAGTGACTGATTAATCGTATGTTCATTGTCATAAAGTAAGCCCTAAAATACATGGTTTGTGAAACATTAGAGGCAGTTGAAGGTGCAGATGATCCAGATGGAACCACGTCCTCCTCATTGAGAGGTGACAAAAACCCTCAAGTCTGTTTAGATATACTGTTACATATTCAATATGTTCAATACAGTTCAATACACATAAGTACTTCAACAACTTTCTTGAGCTTTCCAGCATATCATAACATATCTTATGTTAACAAGATATAACGGGCCTAATTTGACCTCCTTTTTTACCATTTTGAAATCGATAAGCCCAATCAACTCGATAAAATCCATCGGAGACAAAGCAACACTAAGTGGACACGGTGAAGTCAGGAGGGGACAGAGCTCCTGATCCAGTCCACACTCATTCAGCTGGTTGTCATGAGGCCTGAGAGGAAATAAATTAGAGCTCCGGCGCAAACTGTTACATAAGAAGACGTGAATGAGACGCTGCAGGCCAGCGCTCCAGTGACAGTCCTGCATCTCTAATGCTCTGTCAAAGTCATACAGGCAGCCACGCAGTGTGTCCAACAGGCCTCGTACATAACAGCCAAACAGACGAGGAGAGACAGCGACACACACAGCCTCCAGTACAAACACACACACACAGTGCTGCCCGAGGACATGGACTGCTGACAGTGGAAGCCTTTTAGAAGCTATCTGAGGCTGCACAGCTGATCGTCTATCATCACACACAGCACTGCAGTTTTTAAAGTGATTAATGGTTGCAGAGCTGCAGCATCTGTGGCCAGAGACCGTCAGACTGTTGATGTAATACGACTGGAAGTGGAGGAAGATGATAATCAAGACGGACAAGCGCGATTAATTAGCATTCGTCAACAAGTTCAACTTCAAAATCCTCTGTTTTTCCACACAAAATTACTTTTTTACTGAGTCAGAAATCTGTTAATTACCATTATCATACCATCACCAATGATCCATAATAACCGAAGCCTATACATCTACATTCATATTAAATACATCCATATTTAACTATAGCATCTTTGTAGAAGGGCTGCAACTATCAATTATTTTCATTATCGATTAATCTATCAATTATTTTCTTGATTAATCGAGTAGTTCTGTCAGAGCAGGCAAGAATCCAGAAATAAGAACGCTCATAAACCGATAAACTGATTATTAAAATAGCTGTTGATTATTTTATTAGTTTGTTTTTTACTATTTCCACTTGGATGGGGTTGGAGGCCAAACGGCATTTCGTTTTCCAAGTGCTTCTACTTCTGCAATGACTATAAACTTCAATCTAATCCAACCTAAAACCAAAACGTACTTTTTTACCCTTTGTCACCATGGGATCATTAAAGCAGGGTCATTTCATACCGACCCACATAGACCTCCCTGCTCATGTTAAGGGTTTTGTCTTAAATGCCATCTTTTTAATCATTTTCAATGAATATTTAACACTTTCTTGAATAATGCCTGTTGGGAAAATCTACAGTGAGGGTTTTTCAGCAGTCAGCTTTTTACACAGATCACTTCTGGATTTGATAGAACTTTACATTAATACTACACAGAATCAACATTTGTTTTAGACATTGACCAATAGTGGATTTTTAAACCTCAAAACTTTTTCTTTATTAGAATTGTTGAACTGAACATCCAAGTGAAGGTAATTAATCAAACTAACCTTGAGTGATTTTTATCTATTTTTGAGCTATTACTTTCCTTCAAAATCAGCATTTCCAAATCATAACATTATCCATCGGGTGCAACTTCTACCGATACCAACAGTTGGTAAAACATCCCATCAGGGCAGATATTCAGACAAACCATTTAACTGGTCTATCTAGAAGAAAGTGAAAACTGGTGGAAATATTCATTTTTGGAAATGAAACATTCTTTGTTTAATTAAACAGGGACAATCATTTCAAGGATGCATCCATTAAATTTACCGACCAAAGCTCAGATCAATCCGACTGATGGACAAACCTTCTTATAGAGAAATACACAAATATTTCAGTCCATTTCTTTGTGTCTGGACTTGCTTTATTGTTTTCTAATAACAAAAAGATGCTAGAAATCTGTTCAGAAAAGATTGAAATTTGTGAAATAATGTATATGAACTCAGCAAATGAACTGAGATGAATATTTTGTCCAGACACATGGAACAAGTTGCCATGAAAAAAAATGTAAATATAAAGTAAACAATGATTTATTTTATTGATCTGATTTCACCAACAAGCTACACTTCAGTGAATACATGTTGGAAATTATCCCTAGCGTTTCTCCGATGTTCAGCACAAAATTCAACCCAAACCAAACTACTTTGGAAAAAATACGTACAGTCGTCAATGGCAAGAGACAAATGTTTGATTCCGTTTGAATTATGGCATCATTTGCTCCTTCGTATGATGTTTGTCAATTTAAAAGACAATTTTACAAGTCAGGGAAGTCATAGATGTGGTAAAGTGATGCACGTCACCAACACCAAAACAACCATTACCTCAACATATTTCACCTCGAGTGAAAAACTGAAAAATCACAACTGTGATAAGACATAATAACTGACAGGCCTAATTCCAGTCATTTACTCACCAGAAACCAAAGGAAAGAGCCTAAAGACACCAAGTGTCTGGTTAAACTGGTCACCTTCACACACTAGTCTGTTCTGATTTCATTTCCAACATACAGCATGGACCTACACAGCAGAACCACAGGTAGGATTTATCTGAAATGAAGCTCCAGAAACACATTTCTCTATTCCTATGACATCCTACAGATACAGACTCACATATGACAAAACCAATTACATAAAGATGACAGGAGAGCCATCTGTCAACACTGTTCACGTCTTCTCTTTCATAACCACACAGCTGTTAATGATCCATCTGTGATGAGCATCAGTATTGTCATCGGGGTGGGAAAATCCCCACAGCTGAACAATGATATGTCTTTAGGTAATTCACACTCATACTCCATTAAATATCGCACCAGAGATTAAAAATAGATAAATGGAGATTGCTAGAACATTTACATTCCCCGCCTTGTTGACAGTTTTGCCTTTCAAAGATTGTCACGTTTGACACAGAGTATTCAAATGTCATACAAAGTGCATCTTGTCAGCATGACGGACCACACTGTAAACACAACAACAAAACTGGAAAGCGACACCTCGACACCAGCGCTGAGCCTCGCAGACACCATGCAAACCAGGTCAGGACCTCTGAAATCACCTTCACTCTGAGATTATCTTCAGCTCAGAGTGGAACAGCTCTGACGTGCACTCAGGTGTTTATTCCTGTGAACTGCTAAAGCTCCTCAAAGTTCTTCAAAAAGACTGTATATATTTAAACATGGTTTCTTCAGGTTCCAACAAGTTCAATTTAAGACTTTTTCAGACCTTTATGAAAGCAATTTAAGAACTATTTCATGACCATACTGGCAAAAAAAATCCTGATGTGACCAATATCGGCTGTTGGATGTTGACTTCCCATGTGTCTCTAATGCCTTTATATCCAAAGCTCTTATATTCAAAGATTCTAATTTGAGTGTTTTCTTGCACAAGATAAAGCCAGCTTCAACTAATTTTCAACAGGCTTCAATTGAACACTGTTATCGAACCAGATTTCGCTGAACTTCCACCTACCTATGTTAGATTAAAGTAACATTACTGGAAACTATTTTAACTTCAGGTCTTGTCTTCATCACCCTACCTTTGAACAAACAGAATGACACCGTATTTACAGATAGCCCATGTATCTGTCCACCTATTTTTTGGAGAGCAGGTTAGCTCACACACCATATCGTGATTTGGTTCAAACTTTTCACAAAAATACATTTAATAGCGAGACTGACGTTGAGCTCAACCACTGATTTTTTTCAGCGTCAATACCAACTATTCGCAATCAACGAGACTAAACTGAACGGTCTTTAAGCTGAATGTCCACAGACAGAGGCAGCTGCATCACAGCCAAAGTAGATCATTTTAAATTAATTTAGGTTATCAGGCAGTAGGATTAAAAGATGCAGATTAAGATGATCACCTGCTGACATTAAAGAAAATTCATGAAAGTAAACTTCATAACCGAATCAGTTTTTAAGACCTAGGAGAATCATATTCATAGATTATAGGTTTTAGACTTTTTAAGACCCGTGGAAACCCTTTTCAAATACATACTAATGTGCACATGACATCCTTAACAATGCAACTCTCTAAATACACCTTAATACAGCCTTTCCACACATACTGTCTGCTAGGTTTTAGGATGTATCTCGATGTACACAGAGGAGACGATCTGTCTGTTTCTGTCCCTTTTCTCTTTCATCAACATGCAACAAATATTCAAGAAGTGGACGATACTTTCATGCTTTAACCACCTGCCACATTCAAATGGTTAAATCATCATTTCTCGCTCTCTCTGAACATCTTCAAAATGTTATTCGCGCTCCACTTACCCGTGCAAAGGGGTACATGAATCCCCATGTACAACCATTAGTCCTTCACTTTCTGTACGTGTCAATCCGGCTAAAACACTCCAGAGCCGCCGCTAAAAACACGAGGGAGAACGAGACTACAGCGGCTGGTCAGACGTATGGCACCTAAGCACCAGAGCCATTCCCCTCCCCTGCCTCTTACATAAGAGACCA
>JAPQRN010000016.1:21438676-21450421 GCA_037367275.1 Coranthus polyacanthus | reverse complement strand
AGAGAGGAGGGGGCACACGCAGCGAGCAACAGGGAGAACAACAGAAAGGGAGGAAGACGAGGGAGGGAGGGAGGGAGGAAGAGGAGAGAGCTGCTGTTCGACAGGAAGTCAACAAATGGGCAAGGCAAACGGAGCTGAAGTGAGAGAACAAAATGTACACACAAACATGAACAATAACACACACCGGGATCCCAACTCAACACTCGAAGCTGCAAAGAGCTGCCACAGTCAAACATGACAGGATTTCAGACTGAACTTAAGTTAATTACTGCATGCAGACATTCCCATGACAAATAACTGTAATGTGATTTAATGGACTAATAAGCAAAGGCATTCGCTCAGCTAAACGGTGAAGCAGGCTCGGAGAATTAACTCACACCGCTGTGAAAGTGCAGCTTCTAAGAGCCAGAAAAGACCATATTTAATGTCCAGCTCACCTCATAATGATATGGACAGCTTTACAGAGGCAATCAATAAAAGACGTGAAAATCTGACCCTAAATATTAACATTTTTAGGGCAGCTGCAAATATTCTACAACATATTTATAATGTAGACTAATAGGTGTGTGCAATATGAGGATAAATATTAGGGCTGAATAAAAATCTAAATACTCAAAATGTTGAAAAATTGCGAAATGGCCAAGTATGGGGCTGTGACTATCAATTATTTTCACGATTAATCGTTTGGTCAAAGAAATGTCAAAAACTGGTGAAGTGTTTCCCAAAGCCCAAGATGTTGTCGAAAGATCTGCGATTTTTGGATAAAGTTTAAATGTGTCACAACATCCGATTATAAATGAAGTATTGTGGTGATACAGAGATGCCCCTCCACATTCTCCAGTCACAAAACATCACATCATTTTCATATTTTTACTTTTATTTAAAGTATCATTCCCACTAAAACCGTGACTCATATCACAATCATAAAAATAGTCAAAATAGTTTCAATATTTTGTTATTTTTAATGTCATCATTCAGCCCTAATATACAGTATATCATGTGCTGATAGAAAAACCTTAATTGTTTCATATTAGGCTCTTATGGTTCATTTCGTTCTGTCTCAAATCACACTGTTTACAGCTAGATTTTTTGAGCGTGCTGCTGCAGCTACATGGATGTGGATTTGATATGAAACGTCTGACACAGACCAGGAAACTAGACTTTGCACATTTATACATTCATGTTTATATTTTGTTTTATGCTTAATTGAAAATGTGCCCAAAGGCTCTAAATACAAGGAGAAAATAATCAAGTATAATTATCTTTTATTTCTCAAGCGTAAAATTCAAAAAGAAAGAGGCCTTTCCATGTGGTCATTTTATATAAACTATTCACTGAATTTAGAGGAAACGTAGTGTTATCCGATATGAAATGGCCTACATTCACATATGAGGTTTTGATCTTATCACACAGGCCAAACGACTGATGTACAGACCTGATCATGTAGTGAATAAGACGTTGGAAAATGGTGGAAAAAATCTAAAGCTATTCAGTTGACCAACAAAACCTGCAAGAAGTGAAAATAAAATGCTGGATCCTATGGGCCGTTGATATTTTGACTAAAACTTACTTGAACAACAACGCAGAAGATACTTTTTACTCGTCATTACAACTGTTTGAGCTTTAGAAACTTCACACCGCCTCAAAAGAATATTTATCTCAGGTAACAGCTCCTGACTTTTGTTATCAATTTCGCACCTATTTTGATTTATTGGTTGTTTCAGATGTGTTATATTCAATAAATGTACCAAAAACTGTTCCAGCTTTGCAGATATTTACTCCTCCAATAGGCAGAAAAAAGTCTCATTCCTGTTACAGCAAGACATTATTTATACATAACAAAAAAGAACAACTACTTCACACGTCAATTTACAGAGTTACAGATAAATGGTTAAGTGGTCCCAGTACTAATTATATCAGTATGAAAAGCAGATTTATTCATTTCAGTCCCTTTACTATTTCACAGTCTCGTGTTGCCACTGCAGCAGAGTGACAGCACTTCTAATTGGTGTGATTCATTCATCGCACAATCAAGAACAAATGAACTCAGCAACTTTCAAACACACACACACACACACAAGGCCGCGATAAGAGGTCGGCAGTAACTACACCTCTGGCATCATAAACACAGCAGACTTTGGATGTTCAGATATCGATGAAGGGCTGGACTGTCGTCAACGTGCCATGAAATTCAAGAGCGACGGGACCAAAACTATGAGTGCACCTTCCAAAACACACATCACACTGTACTTTCACTGCAAATACCAGCACGCCTAACGCACAACACCACACCTGGCCTGTGGTATGCTGCTGCCGTTCACATGTCTGACAGACCAGAGGTCAAAACCCTGAGCACACACTGACGGAAAACACACTCCATTAAGCCTCATCTCCTATTGTCCACCTCTCATCATACGTGTTTCTGTCATCATGTGTGTCATCACTCTCTCACTGCTCAACATGTTGAAACAGAGTTGGTCTAAACAAGACAACGTGACAAACCGGTGGCATAGTTGGAGTTAGGAGCTTGTTACACAATAACTACATAATTATTCCACTATTATTATTCTTTTTTTTTTCTCAGTACATTGTTGAGTATTGATCTAAAAGAAGATAAAAGCATCGTCCATCTTCAATTTGTAGAGTTTGCAACAGGTTTGAATGGCAAAGGTCGACTTGGATTTATTGAAAAAGTCCAACAAGTCATGGGGAAAAAATAGGATTATTCAGAACTTTGCAGTAAATAAATATGAAAATAAGTATCTAACACTGAGAATCTCTCTCGTGCTATTCGTATATTACTACAGATTATTTACTCATTTTTATGTCACACCATGGGATTAATTTATAGTGCAGTTCAGTGAAAATGTAAAAAAAAACTCTGAAAGAAAGGACAAAGTTAGTGATGCTGTAGATATTCTCAAATATCAGATTCCACACAAGAGCTCAACTGATCGTTTGACAATGAAAACCTATTATGCATGTGTCAAATTAACTGTCTCTCACTTTATTGTTGTCATATTTCACTGGAGAACTGTTGAACTGAACATCAAACTAACATAAATCTAGGTAGGAGCAACTTGTATTTTCCCTCAAAGTTACTTTTCCCAGTCGAGAATCTTAATATTAACCATCGGCCACGATCGGCACCAACTTCTGCAGATACCAATAGTTTGAAAAATGTCCTATTGGCGCCAATTAATCAGTACATTTGCCTTTCAAACTACATGAACACATATTTTTTTCTTCAAAAATGGTGTTTTATGCCTATTTGTCAACTGCCTACATTCCACTAGGATGCTCCAAATTAGGCCTTATCAGATTAAGACATGCGTGATATGTGGATACTATTCTGGTTTAAGGAGTATTATTTGACCACATTCAGAATATGCGTCTCAGTAGTCGACAGTTTTCCAGGCTGGAGTAGAGACGCACGGCCAAAAGAAAAGCCTGCATTTCTGGTCGAAGGAGAAACACACCTACGTTTAAACATGATCAAAGAGTCGGATATCAACAGGTTTTTGGACAAATATCACAACGCTGACCTTTTCAAGAAGGCTGTGGTCACAAGTTCAACTCTGGTACAAAAAGGTCCTGTTTTTAAAATCAGATTATGCACAGTTGCATGTAAACAGTGGAATATTCATTTTCATGAGCCATGTAAACAGCCTGGTAAAAATACAGTGTTTTTCAGAATAAGAGCAAAATGTGGATTATTGTGTGTGTAAATGTAGTCACTAAGTCTTAAACAGCAGAACCAGCAGACTCAGGACCAGCTCCTTGTACACAGACGTCACCTGGATGAACTCCACAATGAGGATTCACTGCACTACTATTATTAGTGTATCATAGGTTATCATTACAACTGTATATTATCAGTGCATACATTGTATATTGTCCATGAATAACCTGGGTAGTGTCGTATTTACAATGTGCATATCTATTACATATATTTATGACCAATACCTGCATATGTGTGTGTTATTTACTATTTTTACAGTTACCTATTGAACACATTCACTGTCTAAAGCCATGTTATTTGTTTACTGTACATACTACATTTACATATCAAACCTAACCTTAGGCTCATTTGCACATTGCTACTATTTCTGGTAGTTGCTGGACTGCATTTTGTTGCCAAGTACCTGTACTGTGCAACGACCATAAAGTTGTCTCTATCGGTCTACAGTATCTATCTTAGTTCAAAGCCAGTCAAAGTTCATATCGGATTATCACCGCGCTTCTTACACGAGAGCTAAACCCGTCTCAGAGCCTTTTCAACACATGATTCAGAATAGGTTTATTATTCCAAACAAATGGTAAACGAGAAAACAAAAACAACTCCTAGAATGAAAGAGACTAAATAAATACCCACGATCATAAATATTGTATGTCCAAAAGCAGTAGGAAGTACACACTTATAAGACAACAACAACAACAACAACCACTACCTTCCCCATCCTTGTAACTCTCCTCTTTTCAAACTTATTTACATCTGTACATGGAGTTCAACATCTAACCCACTCCACAAACTGAAACACACGTGCTTTTTTTAAATTAAAATTTCCTCTCCAGTTATAACCCCGTCTGTCCGAAAACATCTGTTGTATGCTGCCACCCGAGGAAAAAAAAAATATTTCTTGCTTTTTAAATTATTTGTGCACTGACAGCATGAGGATTATACATCAACATTTACTTTCAATCACTCTTCCTTTGTTGAATATAAGAACTTTTACTGAAGTTCTATCCTTAAGTACTTTTATGCAACTTTATGTGTCTACTCCATGAAATCTCAGAAGTCAGTACTTTTTACTCTGCTACATTTGGCCGACAGCTTTACTTAC
The DNA here is from genome assembly GCA_037367275.1 of Coranthus polyacanthus. NCBI lineage: Eukaryota > Metazoa > Chordata > Actinopteri > Kurtiformes > Apogonidae > Coranthus > Coranthus polyacanthus. The sequence continues at coordinate 21,445,577 of JAPQRN010000016.1, read as the reverse complement.
TTTATGCAACACACTTGAAAACATACAGCTTTGGAAAAGACAAGTTCATATTCATACTTACAAAGCACAACACTAACGTTTCAACTTAGGAGGAGTTCAGACATCGATATTTTTATATTATATGTATTTATTATATTAACCAGGATTTTCAATCACAGCTTTCATATGTCTTACCATGATCTCAACAGTATTTCACATTACTTTATACCATTCTTGTAACAAAAATGATAAGAGCACAGATTTCAGTGGGAGTTTAGACTGATCTCTTAATTTTTCCATAGTTGTATGATATGCTAATATGACATGAAGCAGTACTATAATACTAATCTCCACAATAGTATGTAAAGCATTTACAATTACCTCCACATTGATAAACGCATGCTGGTACATGTATTCAGCAGTAATAAAAATATAATTAAACTTTTAAAGGAGACTTTCACCATTACTCTTACTTTGAATGCATATATTCTGTACTATTACTCAACATTTAGAATTCAGGACTTTTTCTATTAATGGAGTATCTCTACTTTTATGTAAGTAGAGGTGGTACTTTTTCCACCTCTGCCCATAATAACTGCCTCTGACATCAGCTTTGCCTGGAAACATCAGTCACTGAGCCAAAAATACACAATAAAATCATATCCGTTTACAGTGCAATAATCCACATTTAATGTCACATAATTACTGTTATCACCAAAGTGAGCCATCAGCTGCATAAGGTCAGAAACCAAGCCATTTGTGAGAGCTGGCCATGTTGGGCCTGGCGGTGTAATATTCAAAACTTGACAGCGCGATAACCTCACTAACGTTAGCCAGCTAGCAACGTTAGCTCCTCGATTAAGCGTTACAGCGTCTCATTTAACGCATATGTCGTTAGCTAGTTGGCCGTTTAGGCTGCAGAAAACACTTAAAAAATATTAGCATTTCGTCAATCCAGGTTTTGATCAAAGCTGCCAAGGTTTAGTGGAGAAAACGGGTTTTTTGCTCAGCTAGCTGACGTTAGTGCTACGGCTATCGCGGGTTAGCTTGCTGACTAGCCACCACCAGCTAACTAGCATTCTGTGCAACACAAGAAGCTCATGTGTGAAAACAGTGATTATCAAGTCTAAATTCACATGTGTGCTAATAAGATAACGTTACCTGGGCGGACTTGGGCGATCACCCATCATCCCAGATGTAAATACAGGGGCAGTGCTAATGCTGCTACCGTTAGCTAGCGCTCACAGACTGACAGACCCGACCGGGCAGGGGAACACACACCGTCCCGAGTCCCGAGCTGCAGCCGACCGAGTGGCCGTTAGCCCTCCAATCGTAGTACTTTACCTTGATCCTCTGCGGTTCGCAACGGAGACGGAGGCGAGGAGTATTCCTATGTTTGGAAATCTATCGGGCTAACTGATAGGCTACCTCCAGCTCGGTGCAAACAGCCTTTCTTCCCCAAGCAGAGCAGCGGCGGAGCAGCAGGAAAATCTTGGCCTGAAACAGCCAAACCCACGAGTACCAGCGGAATAATCCTCAAACTCCCATTAATAACAAAATGCGCCTATATAAAACGATTAGATTAACGCAATTACATTCCTGTTACTGATTTAACTGCTTGTCTTCCCCAAACCCCTGGATTTGTACGTTTTCCTTAGCTCGTTTCTGATTCGGGGCTGTTTCTTTTCACCCTATTGTCAACACTGCTGGGCTGAGACCATGGCACACATAACAGAGACGCACCGCAGCGTGCTGGACGGGGCTCACGGCGACGTACGACGGCGATTGGCCGCCGGGAGCGATGCCCGCTGCTGTGATTGGACAGGGGGGACGTCAATCACCCGACGGGGAACGGAGGATCCGAATCCGTCGGTTAGGTGGAGGAGAAGGGACAAGGAAAGAGATCGGGACAGAAAGCAAGGTGTGCGGAGTCTCGTCGTCCACACTGTGCTGGAATGAGGCTAAACCTGTCCAAGGCCCAGCCCTTTTACCCGCACTTCGTCCCGGATCCCCTGGTCTGTGAGCGAACACAAACCATGAGATTAAAACGGGATATGTGAGCAGAAGCCGCGGCGACAGTTACATAACTATCATACATAGGTCTGTTATGAGGAAAGCTAATGCTAAGGGTTTCATTTATTGAAAACTTTTTTCAGGACCCACTTTAAAAATGACGAACCATCAATGACCCAATTTCCAATTCGCCAATAAATGACCGTTTTTACAGCTTCATAATATCTTGAATAGACAAATCAACCATTTGGAAGAGATATACATTGAATGAAGCCTAACTTTGTTTTATGCACGTTTTAAATACTGAGTAATTACAACCAATGAGAAAAAGGCAAATTAAAATTCAAACTGAAAACGTGTCTTTGAAGTGTACTGCACTGAGAACAACTCAGCACAGCATTATTTAACTATTACTCAAAAGAAACACTTTTTGATTCTTGAAACACATTCCAAAAAAGTTGTGACCACTTGGTAATGTTGTTGTTTGGTAATGTTGTTGTTTGGTAATGTTGTTGTTTGGTAATGTTCCTGTTTCTTTTCACATCATTTAAAAGACGCCTTGAGACCGAACACAGAGGCGCTGGTTTTCTTTGAACCTTAGAGAAACACATCCATTCAAACACTTCTTTTTCTGGTGAATTAAATGCATCAGTTTGTGTTTTTTCTGTATCAGTTCTTATGTGGAAATGTCATTGTTTATGTAAAGCAGGGTTTTACATCTGAAAATTATGATTCATTCATTAATTATGATTCAAATTATAAATGCAGCCAACTTACGCCATTTGGCATCTTCCCAGGACCCAAACTCACAAAAATCACCATGAATTACTATAACATCTACATTTACAAATGACTGACAAAAGAACAACAAACCGTGAATTTAAAATGTATGTGAAATGTATTTAAATACAAAAGTAAATCACAGCAATAATCACGTTTGTGTAATTTAATAACAAACCTGCACAGAAACAATATCTGAACATTAAGTTTTTGACTCGGACACTAGTAGATGATTGTTTAATTAATGATTTAAATATATTGTAGCCTTTATTCTACTTTTGTATCTGCAGGACAGATTTCTGTTTATGACTTTCAAACATTTATCACATGACTGTATGCAACGTGTCACGTTCTATAAGATCATCTGTCCTGTGAGAACCATGTGTCAGGCCTGTTTTCAGCTTCGTGTCCATGCATTTTACAGAGAATCCAAGAGGCTTTAAAAGAGTTTATTTAGTTTAAGAAGGAGTTGGATGTGAAACTCAACGCATAAAGGAAACACTTCATCCTCCAGTTTATCACAAACATTTAAAATCAACACATTTGGAAATTTGTTTGTTTTTTAGCGTCATAAGTAAAAGTTAAATATGGAACCAATTTTACATTTGCTTTATCTAAGAATGGATGAATTTAGTTTAAAAAACAGATGAACTCAGACTGAACCTTCCTAAAGTAAGTTGTATAAGACTTGTTTCCAAATGAATTTCTGTCTAAATCCAATGTCTAGGCTCAGAAGAAGAAACAACCTGATGAATCAACGCTACTGAATATGATACAAGATGAAACGAGATACGCCTGAAACGCTGAGAATCTCCACCTGACCTGACTTTTTAAAGTGTAGTGGTTTAAAAGTTATTACACATTTCAGAACAATAGATATTTCAGGCTTTGAAGGTTAATAAAAGAAGTGTAAAAAGTGTATTTTTTGGTGAAATGGAGGTTTTCACTATTGACACGTATGAATAATCTCCAACATGTCGTCCTCACTTCGAGCCTGTTGTTCCACAGGACTCGGAGAGCTTCATCACATGGACAAAGAACCATCGTGGCCGACCAGAGGAACAGGAGGAACCCTGTCCTGGTGTCATTTGGGACAGGAAGTGAACTCGTAAAAGTCATGTCAACAAAAAACCTGGACTGGACTCAACAACGGAGCCCTGTTCAGGAAAACGGGTCACAATGAACTTGACCTTCAAAATGTAATCAGTTCATCGTTGAGACCGAGTGGACATTTGTGTTGAATTTAAAGAAGTTTCCTCGAGGCGTTCCTCAGGTAACAGGTAATGGGTCAGATGGCATGAGATGCTTATGTAACTGTTGGACTCCTGCGTTGTGTTAATGTGGAAAACGATGGACCAGGACACTGGAAACTCTCTGGAGAAGAACTCTGTTTATGGCTCCTGACAAATCGGAGACACGTGTTCTTCAGTGGACATAGTCATAAACAGATCTTCACCAAATAAACACATGGACAGTATTGGTCATGTTCTGCCCTCGGCTGAACTGCCACCGAACAGAACAACACACTGCTGTTGCATTAGAATGATACCCTGAAATATAAGCTTCTTAAAACTGGTCTGTGTATTATTGTCATGGACTCGTTTCCTGTTTCTTTGAGCTGTTTTCTAAATATTGTAATAATACAGGTACAAACGTTTTAGGTCCAAAAGCTACAAAAATATACTTTAAAAATAAACATTAAGAAATTAAAGGATGTTAATGGATGATAAGCTGAAGGAAAAAAGACACATCAACCTGTCCCATGAGGGGATCATTCAAGAAGGGAAAGACAGGAGACGGAGAGGTCCACGCAGCGTACGAGGAACCAACGAAGAAGAAATTAGGAGGTCGACGGAACACAAAAACAACAAAACCATAGAAGAAGCTGGAGGTCCTGGCAGTCGAGCAACAACAAAACGAAATACAATTCAACTGATTTTGTGTAATTATAATGAAATTATAAATGACTGTAATTCTCAACGTCATCATTTATTTGTGTGTAGAAGTGTGGAAAGTACACAGAAAATCACTTAAACAATGACCAAGAATCTTTAGTATCACAACATTCTGAGTGATTTAAAAACACACACATTACAGTAACATTACTGTGTTTAAAGAACAATTTAACACTTCATTTACAAGTAAAAGCATGAAAAACCTACGTCAGCGTCCATAGAGAAACTGCAACGATGACTCTGTTTTATTTCATCTCAGTAAACCTGTAACAGTTACAGGAAATGAAATAAAACCGTGTTTACACATGTAAACATACGTGGTTTCTTATCAGGTTCCTGAGTCGCAAACATGAAGACTTGATGTTTCTTGTCATATCACACTGTAAACTGAATATATTTGGATTGTTGGTTAAATAAATAAAAAGGCAATTTGAACACATCACCATGTAAACTCAATATTTCACTATTGGGAAATGACTATAAATCCCTTTTATTTAGAGGAAAATGATCATGTATCACTCAAACTGCAACCTTCACTCACAGAAAGCCTTGTTTTTCCAGATATCAATGAACTGAAAACTACAACTGAAGATTTGTAACGTAACGTGTGATGTAATATTCGTTTTGGGTTGGGAACCGTTACTGTTACTATCAGAACCAGTACTGGTATGTAAAAGTTTTGAATCATATCCTATTATAGAGACTGTATTCTGCTGAGTTTTCAGTGAATGTCAGGCTGGTGAGTCTCTGCTACGTGGCCTTCTTCTTCTCTCTCTGGTACCCGTGTTTTTTATGTGGTCTGGTTTTGAGGCTTAAAGCTGATTTGCTCTTCATGGACTCCTTTTTACCAGTCGTAAGCTCCTCCCCTCCTGGTTTCCATAGCAGCAGCTGAGCGTCCTCCCCTCCGGTGATCAGTCCCTCCCCCGCTGCGTCCCAGGTGAAGCACCGCACCGTGGAGGCGTGTCCTCCCTCGAGGCTCCTGAGGAGGCGGAGCCCCCGTTCGTCGCACTGCAGCAGGTGGAGCTCCCCGCTGCTCCGCCCCCCGACCACCAGAAGCTTCTGTGCGTCCTCCAGCCACCGCCCCCCCACCAGGTAATCCACGCCGCCCCCGTCGGCCAGCGGCGCCAGGCTGCGGGTGTCCGCGGTGCTGAAAACGGTGAGCGGCTCGTCTGTGTCCAGCTGGCTCAGGTCCCACAGGTGCAGCCCCTCGTCGTGGCTCAGACACAGCAGCTGGGTGTAGCCCGGTCCGGACCAGCACACCGAGCCCGCGGACGAGTCGCTGTTACAGGTGGCGAGCAGCGCCTCCTCCTCGGCCCCCCGACTCAGGTCGAACACGTTCACCAGGCCGTCAGTGGAGCCAGAAGCCAAGCGGTCTTTATCCAGAGGGTGGAACCGGACCTGGGTGTCGTGATCACAAGACCAGATGAAAACAACGTAACAAAACGACAAGTAAGAAGAAACATGGAACAAGATCAAAATGATAAAGTCAAAGTTGTAATGAGATCAAAACAACCTGTGTGATGTCATCACTGTGCGACTCGGAGTACACTCCCAGAATCCCGCTGCCTGGCTTCCTGGCGTCCCAGAAAACCAAGAAGCTGTCCTCGTCGTTGATCTGCTCGGTGCCGGCGCAGAGCAGATCATCGCCGCAGCTCACGTCGAAGCTGCAGAAGCGGTGAGCCGGATCGCTCCTGAACGTCTGGACCGCCTCTGATCCGGGACGCCGGACGTCCCAGGCCCGGACCGTCCCGTCAGCAGAGCCGGAGTACAGGAGGTCTAGGGTTTTATGGGCGAAGGTGACCCCACAGAGGGGTCCGCCGTGGCCCCGGAACTCCCCCAGCAGGCTCAGAGTGTCCTTGTTGTGCAGGTGGACGGTGAAGTTGGAGCAGGACACCGCCAGCAGACCGGACGTCTGCAGGGCGACGTCCAGCAGGTAGGTGGACTCATCGGGACGAGACCTCCGAGCGATGGACAGAGCCCCCAGCTTCTCCTCCAAACCCTCCATGAAGCTTCAAACTCACTGGACACGAAGAGAAAGAAAGAACCTGAATGAACAGAACTCTCAAAACTATGGAAAAGACACAACAATACACAACGACATGAAAACAATGTTAAAAGACACAACAATACACAACGACATGAAAACAATGTTAAAAGACACAACAATACACAAC
>JAPQRN010000016.1:21417489-21438576 GCA_037367275.1 Coranthus polyacanthus | reverse complement strand
AACAATGTTAAAAGACACAACAATACACAACAACACAAAAACAATGTTAAAAGACACAACAATACACAACAACAACATGAAAACAATGTTAAAAGACACAACAATACACAACGACATGAAAACAATGTTAAAAGACACAACAATACACAACAACAACGACATGAAAACAATGTTAAAAGACACAACAATACACAACAACAACGACATGAAAACAATGTTAAAAGACAAGACAAAAAAGTGTAAAAACCGTGGACTACAAAGAAAAAACTACTGAAAGATCTAACACAACGGAAATGACATAAACGAACGAAAAACGACGAAAATATCATGAAAGACGTAAAAAAAACTAAACAAGATGAAAACAACAGAAAAAAAACATACAAATAAATAATAACAAATACAAACAAATGACTGAATAAAACAAGAAATAAGTTAAATGAGTGAATACAAATGGAGTAATTCAAATAATAGTAGTTCTGTGTCTGAACGAGTGAAACCACACCAGACTTTAACACTTTTAACCATCAGAGTATCATTAAACTCATCAAACATTATTTCAAAAAGTCAGTTTCAGGAATAAATGTGTATAAACTGAAACCCGTGACTTCAGAATGAGTCAAATACATGTCTTTCACTGTTAAAGTCCACTCAGTTTTACACTGGTCGAATCAATGAAAGGTTGACATGTGTTTAATTCAACTATTTGTTAAAACTACATTTAGTTATTGGTATTTGTTCACCCTAGTGTCAGATTTTACTCTTTATTATATGCCCTGCGCTTGTTTTTCTGATGTTTAGTTTATGAGGATAAGATTCACTTCCTACAAATATATGAACATTTCTAACAATATAGTGTCTTTTAATGAATGATGCACATAGGACTATTTATTTGTAAAGGTTTGTCAAATGTCTTCACTTACATTTATTTATGTAAATGTGTGGTTAGTTTGCAGCTCATTCCGTGGTTTCTATCCGTCACGGTCTTGTGTTGTTAATGTACCGAGTCTCGTGAAATCCACACCTACCTCCACAAAACGTCAATAAACGACACCGTGGAGAGTTTCAGCGACTGGACTCAGAGGCCGCCATTTGTGACCGAACTCGAGCTGAAGTGATTTAATCTTAAACGTCAGAATAACCGTGAATTCAACAGAATTCAACCTGAACTAACACGTTAAATTCACTGCGAAACGCGCATGGACGAGGACGGCGCGTGTGTGACGGTGTTTACAGTCCGCCTGGAAACCCATCCGCGACTAAAGGTTCCGCTTTAAAAGATATTAAAATAGAATTGATACCAGGATACGCCTGTGTTCACTACTTTAGGAAAGGTTGATAGTGTTTACGTTTACATATAACGGACTAAAATCTGATGTTTCAAGAATAAAGTCACCAGAGAATAAGATGACCAGGTCCACGGCGTTTTTAAACCTTATGCCTTGTGCCACATACTGAGACAACACAGAAACAAAACAACATTTACTGAATAAAGTCAGTTTAAACAAATATGAAGTTGAATTAAACATATTTAAATCATTTCAAATGATTGTATGACAGAGTTGGAATTGAAGATGTACTCATTTAAAGTAAGCTCATTAACACTTTGTAAAGTTTCTCTCTGATTGCACCAGAGAAACTGCTGAAAATTCTCTGCTCTTTCTACAAAAACTTTGTAGCAGCAGATTTTCTTGACTCTACATCGGAAAAATCTGACGCGGTCTAAAATGACGGACTTTTGTGCTGCCTTAACGAAAGACATGCAAAGATCAAGAGTCTGGGAATTTTGGAGTATTTTGCTGTGAATGTGATGAGCTTGATAAATGACAATAATATATCCCGAGTCTACGTAAAGTGGATTATACTTGAACCACAAGACCTCTGATGTAAGACACATTGAATTGCCTTCGTGTATGAAATGTTCCATATAAATAAACTTTCCTCGCCTCCAGTGTTGTCTAGTATTTCATAGTGTTGTGCTATGATTTATTACTGTGTCCAGATGTTATTTATTGTTGTCCTGCACTACAGTTTGCATTACATTTTTCATTATATATTATATCTTAATCTTAAAGATGGTGTCAAAGCTTCTTCAAAAGATATGATTGAAACAACAAACATTATTAAAACTGCGTTGGTTTTTTTCGATACATATTTTATTTGTCTGTTCGTTTTTTCTCCTCTTTCTTTTTTAATACAAATGTTTATTGCGTGATTTTATTTGTATTAAATCAGTTATTCATTCAGCGTGCGTCGTGCAGTGCGTCCTCCACGCCTCCAGGTGTCGCTCGTCCCCGTCTCAGACACAGGAAGTGAACGGCGCTCAGTCTGTTTGGGTTACATTCGCCTTTACAACGTGCATCAGACTCGACCCTCTGTGAAGAAGCAGCAGAAACAACAGCTGCACTTCCTGTCCATCAAACCGGACGCAAAAATAAAACCACACGCGTCGATTAATGCATTTTAATCAATGTGTGAAGTCCGTGATGGAGGGAAAGTTGGCCAATATGATGAGAAAAGATCTGAAGTCTTCTGTGATAACATGCATAGTATAGAAATAAAGGAATAGTTGAACGATCCCAGGTTAAATAGTTTATGTTACAGTTGAACAAATAGTCAAAGAGTGTAATGTTGTCAAAAAACACTGCAGTTGTTCATTGTTGTTCAAGTTCATTCATTCACGAGACATGAGTATGAAGGGCAATATGTCGCTAAATGCTTCTGGTTGTATATTTCACTGGAAAAACTAGAGAAAATTTTGGCTTGTGTGAATATTTAATACAAGTGAAACCTTAAACATACGAGTTCAGATGTTTGTTGAATTAGTTGTAAAAGTTCACGCATTTTCCATCATATTTACCTATTTATAGTATTAGTACTGTAGTATTATACTACAGTACTAATAGTATAATACAATTAATAATAATAATTATTAATAATAATAATAATTATTATTAATAATCATATAATGATGTATTTTTCCTTTATGAACTGGTGACCCCAATGAAAACAGCTTCACGACTCATTTTGTGTCCCGACCCTATGTTTGTGAAAGGCGCATTTAGATGAACATACTTTATTTAATGTGTGTTAAAAATGACGGAAACAAAGTAAATCCGATACGTCGTTTTATTCTGAAAGTCCCCGTACCGGAAGGAACCAGGTAGCTGCTGTTAGCTTAAAAACAAACACCGCTACCGCCACGAAACGCTGAATTTAGCCGCTCGTTTCTCCTAAATCTCATGATTTAGGGTAAATCCCATGTACATTTTTACGGAGTTCAAAAAGTAACCGGATTCTGCGAGCAGTTCGGTTGAAAACAGCGCATCAAAAGTTGAGTATTAGCTGAAAGTTGCTCAGGGTGTAACGAACATTTGTGTGGACGTGACGGATGTGTGAGGTGGAAGGCGCGTGCGGCTAACGTTACGGTCAATGTGAGTCACGTGAGATGTGTTTTGTCTGTTTCATATGACATAAAAACACTCAGGTTCACGTTTATTAAAAGAGCTCAAAGTGAGGCTTTAACGGGTCGTTTTCAGGCCTTAAAACACGAGTCCAGATTCAATGCACTCTGTTTACATTAGTATGTACGGAACTAAGTACCTTTCAAGTACTTCACTGTCCTTTATTTGAGGTACTTGTACTTAAAGCTGGATGATAAAACAATAATAATTATCGTGATATAATGTTATATTAATATGTCTTTGTCTCACATCTTTTCCACCCTTTTCGTCTTTCACGTTGTTTTTCATCTTGTTTCGTCTTTTGTGTGTGATTTAAAACTACTTTCTTTCACTTTAACTCAACACTTATCATGTTAACCATCACCTGGTATGAACGTGGCTGATAATATTGAACTTTAGGAAGGTTTTAATGCAGAACCTTCACTTTTCAGTTTCATATTAAGAGAAGACACAGCTTTATTAACCCTGAAGGAAATTCTTTTGCCGTATGTTGCTCAAACAGACAATAGAAGAATAACATTAAATACATTAAGTGAAAATAAATAAAATAAGAAAAAAATGTATTACACATTATTGAAGAAATATCAAGTACTATTGCACATAATGTTGACACGAGGAAGTAATAAAAGGTAAAACTACAGAAGATACTGATGTTATTTGTACTTCTACTCAAGTGAAGGATGTGAATAATTCTTCCTGAATGGTTTAATTTTGGTTTTCCTTTCATTTTGATTGACAGTTTGCTGAAGTGTCCCCTGTTTCCGCTCAGATGCCGTCTTTCGACCTCCTCCACCAGGTGGAGCTGTTTATGCGCACGGGACAGTTTCCAGTCGATGCGTCGAACAGTTCGAAGAAAGTCACCAAAGCTGCCAGTAAAAAGTTTATTTTAAAAGGTACGTACCTTTAGAGATGGTGCAGCGCAAAGGTCGTCGAACGAAAAGAATCGAATATTAAAAATATTAATTAACACTCGTGTTCCTGGGTGAGCCGTTCACGTCACCGTGGCCAGAAGATCAGTAGATTAATGAGGTCTAAATAGAATAATAATACACTAATATCATATTTTTCACTGGTAACTAACATTACTTTATCACTTTATTTTCCCGCTCGTTTTTCTGCCTCCTTCAGACCAGATTTTGCGAGTTCTCGCGACAGTTCGTTGCTGAGACAGACAGAACTCCGTGAGTCTGAGAAATGTCATTTCAAAGTCAGACTGTTGAGAAAATGTGTGGCCTGGGTGAAAGAATTGGTCGAAATGTGTCAATGACGCTCACTTCTCCCATTGGAGTGTCTCCAAAAGGGGCGGGGCAGAAACCATGTGACACTGAATCAGGAAGTCACTTCTCACCGTCACGTTCTAAAGGAACAACAACTGACAAAACAAAACAAACTGAAAGATGGGCTTGAGTTCGAGACTGAACGTTAAACTTTAAAAAGACAAAGTCTTTCTTGTCCATTCGTACAGAAATGTGTCTTGGATCACGTGTCCAACAAGTGAGACATGACGTATTAAAAACCACGTGTATCACACAAAAAACACACATCATGTCAGTCGGAGTTCCTCTTTAACTGCAGATGCTCCTCCTTCCCTCCAGGTGGATGTCTTTTCCGTAAATATCGCGGTCGTCTCCTCCGCGTTGTCAGGAGCTACGAGGAAGTCAGGGACATCATGATCCGTTACCATGACAACAACAACCACTGCGGCCGCCTTCGGATGGTGAAGGACATCATGGTGAGTTTAGATGAAAGGAAGTCACTGACTGGAACGAAGGTTATTCTAGAAACAAAGTGTAGAATACGTAAAGCTATCAGATGAATAGAAATAAAACTTTATGTGTCAAATTATTGACATTACGTCTTTAGTTTTCATCTTTGTCCACTTATTTCATACATAACACTGGTATTTCAGATGGATATGAACTCTATCTTCTGTGTTTTATGTGTCTGACCGTCCACGCTCTCATTTTGGGTTGTTTTGAATTTGACTGTCCCGCATTAGAGGAAGGTGTAAACGTGTAGAACATTTAAGAAAAGTCACACAAATCTAAAAGTCCGTTTGGAAAGCTCGCTGACAGAAATCATCTGGAGTCAAATCTTGACTCGACCTACGTTTCACCTCAGAAGCAGAATTCACACATTTTACTCATGAAGTTGCATCTGTGTCGACTCTTTACATGTCTGTGCCCATATTCACGTGTACCGTTGTTGTCCAGTTGAATTCATTTGGTTATTGACACAAACACACATCTGCTTTGACAACTTGTTGTTTTTGTGGATGGTTGTTCATCTGTCCGGAGTGAAAACATTTCTTAAAACAGTCTGATGTCTTGTTGAGTTTTTGTTAAACAATACTTTTCTGACATTTTCTGAATCTCGTCCCCCGATAAATATTATAAAAGAAGACTCAAATTAACACTGACCAACACAAACTACAACTCAAAAAATACAAACTAAACTTTAAAAATGAACCCAGACTTAAGTGAAACTGAAAAAAGTCATTGTGAAATAAAACTAAAACCTGGTCCGACCCTGGTAGAATCAGGTGTGTGTTTGTCTTTCCAGTCGATGTATTACTGGGTCGGCGTGACGGACATGGTGAAGAACTGGATCCGAGCCTGTTCTGTTTGCCGGACCCGACCCCCTCCTGAACCTCATGAAGCGCTGGTCCAGTTCTGTTTGGCTTACGGCTGCGACGCCTCGAGCTTCAGCTGCCCCAATCTCAGCTTCCACAAGTCAGTCACGTTAATAAAGTGTTTCTGACGGGTGTGTTGAATGTGAACCTGCATGAACGTCAAAGGATGAATCTGAGGACCAGCAACCACCACATGCTCCAGATGTAGTTTTGAAACGGGCTCTGATGTGGTGTCACAGGTTCCCGAAGCAGGCGGAGCGGCGGCGGGTGTGGCTGGCGGTGGCTCAGAGGGACGAAGGCTCGTTGAGGTCCACGTCCTGCCTCTGCTCCAGACACTTCCAACAGTCCTGTTTCATTCTGACGGAGGAGGGTCAGCCGGTCCTCTCTCCGGACGCTGTCCCCACCATCGTCCCCGTCGGCGTCCAGGAGGACGAGGTGACACCGGCAGCGGTCCACACTGACATACAGCAAAAGATTTGCACTTATTTTATAATCCTACTGCAAATGGAAACTCAAGGTGCTTAAAGGTCTGGTGTGTACGATTTAGGGGGACTTAGGAGGATCTAGTCACAGAAATCCCCGGAGTCCTTACATTGAGTCGTTTATATCTGCAGAGGGAGAGTTCACCGTGTTTCTACAGTAGCTCAGAACCTTTATGACGGGTTCAGCGTTCGAGTGTTAAACAGAGTTAATATCCTCTTATCTTAAAAAGTCCAGAACGGACAAAACAAACACTGGCGGTAATTTGTGTTTTTAGTGGCCCCCGTAGATCTGGGTCAGGGCAGAGCGCTGCAATCTGCAACTTCACCACTAGATGCCACTATTACACACTGAACCTGAAAATATCTTGTAATTGTGACAAAACAGTTGAGGTCACGTCAGCATAAAAGTAGGAAGGATCAGAATAATTTTAACACGTTTTAACAAAATGCTGATTTCTTTAATGTGTTTTATCACAATTAAGTCACATAATACAGTTTACAGTTCAGAGAACATGCTTTAGTGTTTAGTGTCACCTTAATATAAAATAGAAGAGGCACTAAAATCCAATAAAAACAAATCCAATAAAAAGAGGTGTGTCTTGTTTGTCATGTGACCTGGTGACTCCAAATCCACACCGATTAGACAGGTGAAGCCCCGCCCCCTTCCAGTTGTTTCCCAATGGAACCTTATTTTGGAAAAACATTGCATTACATTCAGTGACAAGAGACGGGTACATGTTTAGAGACTTTTATTGGCAAATACATCAAATTTATGCAAGGAGTCCATTTGCGTCACTGCCAAAACCTTTGGCCACGACAAGATCAACAACCTGCAGGTAGAGGCTTTGTTAAGACCTGCTCAGGTGATCCCGTCTGGGTTCCAGGTGCCGGTCCCTTCAGATGTGGACTTTCTTCACTCCAACACTCTGGAGGACCTGCTGTCTTCAGCCGTCGCCGCTGAAGCCACAAATGCCTCTGAACTGAACTCCAAACACACCAAAGCCCCTGTGGAGCTGCAGGAACACCAGTACTCGCTCCCAGCTCCTGATCCTGATCCCAGGACGATACAGGTAGTGAGGGTGCACCAGGAGAGGAAGACGGTTCTGGAGCCGAGCTTTGCAACTTACAACCAGATCGCGAGGTACGTGATCACCTGAACGCTGACGACTTACAGCCGACATTTCATTAAATGATGATTTATTTACATGTCACAGGTATCTGAGCCACAGGATTTTACCTCAACAAGGCAAGAGGACCAGAGGTTCTCTGAGACGGATGGCCAAGCGCTTTGGATTAATTGGTACGGGATGTACCTTATGTATGTACCTTAAAGGGGTTATATGTAGTTTTGATATTCAAAAGTTTATCAATTTTTACTAATTAAACACCCACAAATTAACGTTTCATCTCCACAGACTTAATCACTTTCTCCTTTTTTTCTCCTTCAGTCTAAATAACACTGTGTCTAATAATGTCCACGTTCTGCGTCGGCCCATAGTTTACATTGTAGCTCTGTTAGCTTAGCTCTGTTTTTAGACTGAAAACAGCTACAGTAAAACCACTGATCTCCTCCGTTTTACCTACGCTTTGTGTCGTCAGTAGCTCCACTAAAGATGTGTTTTGAATCGTCCAAACGAGGTCAGAACTGTCACAGTCATGAGCTTCACAATCAAACTCACCAGTGGAGAAGAAACGCTGACGTTTCAGCATCAAACATCATTCTGTTACTTTAGAGTCGACTCTAGTCGAAACAACCACAATGACTCTATTTTTATCACTTCTTTTCTTTGACTCTTTGAAGTTGTTTCTTACCGGTTCTCATCGTTAACTCCGACCGGCAGAGTGACTCACTACTCCCCCTAGTGGTCAGTGACACGCTGGACCATCACCTCTTTTAAAACCAGCTCATATCTAAGTGTATAAGTTGAAATACCTGTCTGTGTTTTAGATGGAGTACTGATGTACACCAGAGTCTCTCCTCCTGTCACAGTTCCACGCAGCAGAGAAGAGGTTTGTAAAATACTGTGTCATCAACTTCAAATGACGCTCGGTGCTGATCTGGAGTCAGCAGAGTGAGACCTAGAAGTCTGTAGTTTATTCATCATGTGATCTGCGTTTCAGACGAATCATACAGATCATGTCATGACATAAATAACAGCGCAGAGTGTGAACGATGTTGGACGTTAAACGAGTTCAGATCGACTCGCTACAGTAAGCGATGGTTATGTAGCGGTTTCTTCCGTTTCATCAGACTGTATCGATATAAACCCTCTGTAACATCTGTCCAGGGATTACACATGAAAAATGACTGTGGTCAACGCATTTACAGCAGTGTCGATACTGTCAAAACCTCAGTTCCTCTAAGTCACTCCCACTGTCTGCCTTTGTTCTCAGGTGAACTCAATCCTGAAGCAGTTTCACGACAACCGGGGTCACTACAGTCTGGGAACCTGCCAGAAAGAGATCTCGAAGCTCTATTACTGGAGCACCATGAGCCGAGACCTGGCCCGCTGGATCAACAGCTGCCGCTTGTGCCTCAGCAGGACCAAGAGGAAGTGGCTTCGCTGCAGCATCTCCAACTGCACCAACTGCTGCGGGCCGGTGGAGAGAGGCCTGGGCCTCACCTTCCACAAGTACGACTTTCAGTAGTTATCCTGAAACACGGCCAGAGGAAAGCTCATCCATTACTAGCTGACATTTCTGTGTTGTCTTATATATTATGAAAGAGCAGATGATTATTCTAACCAGACCTTGAACACCGTCTGTAAGTCTCAGTTTCATAATGATAATGACGTTTATACGCCTTAAAGCTGCAGTGTTCGATAGTTTCTTGGCATCATCGAGGACAAATTCTGATCTTTTAGATTGCAATTCCTGTGTCTGAGAGGAAATTCTACACCTCATCTAATCACAGGTGTTTTCAGACAGGTAGGGGTTAAATACATGATTGACAGCTGTAATAACCAATCGCACGAAGCCAAATACACAAATGGAGCGTGGCGGTAGTTCAGGCAGCTCAGCCCTCATATGAGCACATGACCGACAGCAGCTGATCTCAACGTCAGCTGATTCTCTTCTCCACGTCCCATTGGTTGATCTTACTCAGGGTGCCATATTTAACCTGCTCAGCTATCATTGCTGCTCTTCTTCAGAACCCGCCTCCACCTCGGCTCCACCTTTTCGTTCTGTATCTGACTTAATGTCATCTTGTTGTCATTTGATGCCTGTTCTGTTCCCTCGATCTTCTTGTCTTGATGCTCCTCCAGAACAGAACTTATGCAGATGAATACTTGACTTTTGAAGAGAGTGGTCCTGACTGAAATGAACATTAGATGAAACAGCCTTTGTTAAATTTACAGCTGATCATCCAGGGAGGTGTGAGTTCCTTCTGTTCTAAATATTCATGGCCGTGTGTTCGTATCCACAGTTTTCCTTTCAACAACGCGCCCTTGTTGACTCAGTGGTTAAAAGCTACCGGTCGTCAACACTGGCATCCTCGGCTCTGGTCGTCGGTGTGTTCGCTTCATTTTACAGAGGACTGTTTCGACCGCGGAGGGGAGAAGGTCACCCTCCAGCCGGACGCCGTGCCCACACTCCTGGTCCACAGTGACGCAGCGGTAAGACTTTACAGCAGCAGAAGTATGAAAGAAAAGAGTAGAGCGTCATTCCATTCACTAACACGCACACATTTGGAAAATATAACGTAGTTGTAAGTAGCGCTGCAATGATTAGTCAACGGAAAATCTGCAACTTTTTCACTAATCAGTTCATCAGTTAATAGTCACAGCTTCTTTTCATGCTTTTCTGTGTCACGTTGTTAGTAAAGTTTAGAACCAGGCTGATACTGGACGACTGCGATTAATTGTGAAAATACGTGTTTAATCTTCATCTTCATCTTCACATTTTTTAGATGCTACTGTGTTGTTCAAGGATTTATTAAATGTTTCTATGTTATTTACAGATGTTTAACTCGAAGTATCTAATTATTTCATGCTGTTTTCACATGAGACGTTGTGTTTGCTTGTACAGACAAACTCCTGGTTGTATTGAACTAAACTGGAGGCTTGGCCGTCATTACGTTTCAGACTTAACTTCAATAAAACTTAAGGATCAAACCACATAAAACAGCCGCTCCACAAAGATTGGGTGGACACATGCTTTTGGTTTTAGTTTTCTTGTTGCACTGTTTTTCATGTCAGTAAATAAAGTTAAGTTGTGTGTTTGTCAAACAGACTCAACCTGGTGCAGCGGAGGAGACCAGCAACCAGGTAAACAACACAGACGACAAACGAGTTCAGTTCAATGATCACAAGATACTTTACGCTTCCTCTGAGTGATTGGAAAGTAAAACTCAAAACGCAGTGACATTTCCGTCTGCGTTTACAGGATCTACTGGTTTATAATGACACTGACTGACACTGCCGCGTGTGTTCTTGAACATGAACAGGCCTTTTTCGCCAAGTACGATGCCGTGGAGCTGTATCTCTGCAAACGCACCTATCCTCCTGGACTGACCTACGTAGAGAAGAACACCTTCAGGAGGTTCTGCAAGAAGTTTGCCATCAAAGGTTTGTACAATCTGAGATCTCTAATGAATCCTGTTGTTGTAAAACTGGAGTAAAAAAGGTGTTTTCTTTGTTTCTGTTACTGTACAGAACCCTGGAAGAACCACAGAGAGAAAAAAATACATGTACAATATGGAGGTCAAGTTCTGAGTCATTTGTTCCCACGTTTTGATGATTTTTTTTTAACGTGGCCTCTGCGTCCGATGGGACGCTCTGTTGCTTCATGGTGAAATAGGAACCTTTCCAGCGTCTTTCATGTTGACTGTAAACCAGACTCTCTAACAACCGCCACCTTGTCCCCAGACGAGCAGCTCCACCTGGTGAAAGGAGATCGGGTCTGTTTGGTGCTGAGGAACCGGCAGCAGGTGGAGGTCGCTCTGAAGGACTATCACGATGAGCTGAACCACCTCGACGTCAACAAGTGTCTCAGACTCCTCAACGAGAGGTGAGAGCGGAGACGAACGCTCGCCTGCAGCTGCTTTTACACACTGTGACTTTCAGTCGGTGTCGTTCAGTGATAACAACAGGTTTGTGATCTCTGACAGGTACTTCTGGAAAACCATGAAGTCAGACGTGGTGCAGTGGATCAACAGCTGCTCACTGTGCAGCAGGAAACGGAAGAAGAAACCAGAACCAAAACCAGCAGCATCAGAGACGCAGCTAGAGGCGCTGAGGCCTCCACTCATACACAACCACTCCAACCAGTGAGTTCACACTGACCCCTGGTTTTAAAGCTGATCTGTATCCGGACGACTTCTCCACATCTGGAAAAACACATGTTCACGCAAGGTGTAGACGCCTCAAAGGCTTTAAAACGCTTTGGTTTAGGGCCGCAACTAACGATTATCTAAATAAGTTATTTTCTCGATGAATTGCTTGGTTTATAAAATGACAGTAAACGATGGTGAAGTGTTTCCCAAAAGCCAAGACGTCGTCCTCAAATGTAGTGTTTGGTCACAACCCAAAGATATTCAGTTTATTGTCACAGAGAGGAAAGAAACCAGAAAATATTCACATTTAAGAAGCTGGGATCAAAGAATTTAGACTTTTTTTTTCTTAAGAAATCACTCAAACCCATCATTGATTATCATTATAGTTGTTGACGACTTATCGATTCATCTGTTAATCGTTGCAGCTCTAGTTCAGTTATGGTTTTATGATTTTTTTATAATAGACAGTCGGTATCAGCCCAGAACTTTACAATGTGCAGCAAGAGTTAGTACATTTATGAATGAATCAACAGAAAATTCTTCAGCAACGACTTTGTGTTTTTTATTGTTGTTGGAGTCGGAATGAAAACGGAAAAATGAACACAAACAAATTCCAGCTTCTTGAACGTAAACATTTGTAGTTTTGTTTTTCTTCTGCAGTTGATTTGAATAGTTTTAACCAGTGATAAAACAGATGTCGTCTTGTTCTGTGTCTGAATAGTGAACGGGATGACGAAGAAACCGACGTGTGCGATGAAGACTCAGGAGGCGATGGGAACGACGGCGGCGAAGGTGAAGGAATCGATGAAAGGCAGCAGCCAGCGATGAGTTCAGGCGACAGAGCGGTAGGTTTCTCAGCTTCCAGGGGAGATCTCACGTTCCCATAAGCCCCCTGGGTATCCAGCTGAAGGTCTCAAACATATCGTTTTTAGGTTTGTCCATCGTTGCCCAAACGTTTAAACGTTTTCTCGGCTATTTCAAGTCAGACTGAACAGGTCCATAGGATTATATATTAGTTTACATTACTGAAAGGAAGAAAGACAAAAACAACAACTACAATAATTCTGGATGAAGTAGAAGAACAACAAACAACGAAGACGAAATAAGAGAGAACGGTTGAAAGAAAAAAAATGAACAGTTTTGAAAATGTAAAGGGTAAAAGTGCAGATATTAGAGTTAAAATGTAGGGAGAACAATAAATACTAATAAAACCAGAAATCCTTTTTGTTTTCCACAGATGGAAACTGTTGAGTCACAGGAGCCTGAAGCGTCCCCCAACCCCCAGCCCAGAATACCCATCCTCATCCATCTGAAGCCCAGAACTGCCATCATCCTCCGGACTCCCAACACCCTGACAGTCACCAGGATGAGGTCCGCCAACAGATCAGAAGTCCAGAGCAGCAGTGACGTTCAGCCTGAGAGTCCAAACCAGGGGAATCCGCAACAAGAGACCAAGACAGGTCTGTCTGACGGCAGAGCCAGAACGCAAACCTACGTCGAACCCTCCACAGAGTCGCAACCTCCAGCTGAGGTCACAGAGGAACCACAAACACTACATCAACCACCACAGGAAACAACCCAACCTCTGGGTCAGAGCTGGGGATCAAAGACGCCAACGCGGTCCCACATAACAACACACGGTGGCGCTCAGCAGCCGGTGAAGGGGAAGAGGAACCTGGAGCTGGTCTCTCCAGCCAAGAGGAACCCCAGTTTTGGCCTGGAGCCTGTGGTGGCCCCCAGCAACAAACCCTGGCCCGTGTTCACCATCGCTGGGTCGACCCTGACCCAGACCTCCAAACAGCCTCCAGCGGTGGACAGGTATAAACACATCCTGTTGATTGTGTCTCAAAGGATTGGTTTGTTTTCTCAGTTTGTTACTCAAAATCTGAACGTAGTATAATTGTAGTAGCGCCACCGTATTCCTGCTCTTGTACTGAAGCGGTCTGTGTGGATGTGCAGCCCCGGTCCCTGTCAGAGGCCGAGGAGGACTGAAGCGCGGGTCGTGGTCCAGCAGTGCAGTCGGGCCAAAGTCCAGATCAAACCAGCGCTGGACGGAGCAGACGCTCAGTGGGCCGAGGTGAGCGGATCTCACCCTCTGTCGGTTCAGCTTTGTCAGGACCAGTGAAGAAAATGAGGAAATACTTGTTTTTTCTGTGAGTGTGTGACTTTTGTGTGTCTCGTGTCTTCAGATCGAGGACGGGATGGTTGTGTATGTCTGCTTCTTTAACGGAGCCACCGAGGACGTCACTTCTGAGATGGGTACGATGTCGCTTTAATGGTTTTTCAATGGTTTATGTCTTTGTTATTTCCCTTTCTCTCATTGGATATATTGTCCAAATAAAGCGCCAGGGGGTGTGTTAACACGGTGTGTTACTGGGTTTGGAAATAACAGTAACTTTTACTGATGCAGAAAAGCTCAGGGTTCGTGGACGTGCTCAGATGACTCTTTATCGTTATTTGAATAATTCTTCAGAAAATAGTTCATAAGCTTAATAGTTATTGTATTTGAAGTCAGTGTGAAAATAATCAAAACTCTGCTTTTCTAATCGTTCAATCTTCTCCTCGACAGCCAACAGTTTGATGTCCACCAAACTGTTCCGACAAGGCAGCAGGTCTCCGGTCTCGGTCCTCGACCTTCCTGGGAGCGTTTTATTCATCCCTCAGGAGTCCCTGCAGGGTGAGCTGGGGCCCAGGAAGAAGATGCAGTACAAGAGGGGCTGTGAGACCTGGTGGGCCGCTCAGCTCTTTACAAACCTGGTGTCCGCCTGCAGGGAGCTGATGTCCGCCTCGGAGAAGTGCACCAAAGCCGGTATGAAGGTGGAGCAGGGCGTCTACGGCCAGAGACAGGAGATCGTCCTGAACTCCGTGGAGCCGCTGACTCACCTGCTGGAGTTCTGAGGTCGACCGAGACGTTCTGATGGGACGGCGTCGACCGTGAACCCGAGTACAGGAAACACGCAAAGACTTTGAAGGGTCTTTTAATCTAATAGACTCCGGCAGCATTTTCTTTTTTTGTGTTGACCTGCATTAGTTTATCTTTCATTTGTGTTGTTCATATTGTATATCTGACAGAAACAAACTGAATCCTAATATAAAATCTTCTTGTAAGAAAAACAAACATCTGTGTGTTTGTAAGAAGATGCAGCGGCTCTAAAAGGAACCAAAATGCACTTTTATTCTCATTCAAAGGCTTATGTTAAATCAGGCCAAATCATTTCAGGAAGCAAAGACAAAGTTGACCATGGGTTGGCCTTTTACTCACCACCGTAAAGCCAAAGAAAGAACATACAAAACCTTGAACTGCAGCAGTTTAATTCAGTTTTAGAGTCATTTATTTTTTTACTCCATGTACAGAACAGCTCAGGGAACACGTTTAAGTCTGATTTAAAAGCCTTAATACGTTGATAACTGAACCACTTCTGCGTCTTGTTTGCATTTGTGTAGCTACTGCTGCTTCTAGTTTTGTGAACTAGAGTCAACGTAGAATGAAAAAGCAGCTCAGATCTGTCCATTTCTTTATCAAAATGTAACATCTTCTCTGATGTACAAAAAAGAAATAAGAACAAAACTGTACCCTGACGAAACTCGACACGATTCACGTTACCCTGATCTGACCAGCAGGAAAAACTATTCAGAAAGTCTGCTCATTTTACTCAAAAGCAAGAAATGCGGGGTCCATTCAACCCCTTTCAGCAGACCAACATTCACTTCTCAGATGTGACCCTGATGAACCCAGACACTGGTCTGGTTTTAATAAAGTGCTGCTGCTTTGGTTGGTGACAAAACCGAAAATCACATCTGAGAAGCTGCACCAATTCATCACAAAACTATTTCCTTTATCTGTGAAATTAAAGAGTTTTTACTCTTCATGAAATCATTTGAAACAATTAAACTGTGCGAGGAAATAGCAAAAATCAAACAGGTTCAAGAAAAGTTTCTCTTTAGAAAAATGTTTGATGGAGACATGAAAATCAAAACATATTTAACTCACTTAAAGGTGTTCGTAGGTGTTACCACCAGTACAAAACCTCAAACTAACCCTTCCAGATCCTCTGTGATTCTGTGTCGTACGGATGTCCCTGAACTACTCGTCACATCCACTGATCACTCCCGTCTCTTCTTTCAGATTTTTGCAGTGGGTGGAGTCAGCGGGTTTAGTATCGCTTTAAGAAAATCCTTGTGAATGAAGTTTGACTTCAACGAACCTCCTCTTCTGTCCCTCAGATGAGTTCAGAAGCAATGAAAAAGTCACTTTGTGTTTTAGGAGAAGTTTTCCACTGTTTGAACCTTTTTATTTAAGGTATTTAGTGACATCTAGTGGTGACGTTGCAGACTGCAACCAAATGAAAGGCCCTTCACCCCGAGGGTTTTACAATCGGTTCAGTCGGTCTGTCCATGGCTGTAACTCGAAATCTAAAGCACGTTTCAACTTACATTTTACACCAGGTAGGTCTCTACCATGTCTCGGTCCTCCTCGAAGACGGTCCCGGTCCGGATCCGGATCCAGAACTGAGAGCTTATTGCCATTTCATTTCTAACTCCGCCGTATTCGACGGCCGTCCCTGACCTTCAGATTTGATCATAGTAACTTCAGATTTAGTTTTTACACCGGTTTCCTTTTTGTAGAAGTTGCAGCTTTAGTTCTATGAAGTTCTATTCCAGAGCGGCAGACTGGTGCAGTTTGGGGCGTTATGGATATGATCTATAGGAATGAGAGTCTGCGATCTCTGATCGACTCGTTTTGTTGCTTCTGGGCTTTTTGGTTAAGGAGAACTCCGGTCCATGTTCAGACATAGTACGTACAAGTAATGCACATCAACTCTGGATGCCACCTGCTGTAAAACGGGAAAAAGATGAAGTCACGTCATGTCGAACTCCGTGGAGGTCAACGAACGGCTCGTTCTAATGTAACAGAAACAACCATTCCTTATACACTAATGTAAGCATAAATCTATTTCAGTTAGATCAGCTTGAGTCTCACAGGCTCGACTTTTAAACAAATGTGACACGGAGAAGAAGAAACAGAACAAGAACAAGGAGAAGTCAGTCTTTGGTGCAAATCCTCCCAGTTCATCGACAGTCTTTGGGAAACACAGCCTCAGTTCTATGCCGTCTCGGAGCGAACACTTTGACCCAGTCTTACTCCGTCCACGTATCCTCTGGTAGCAGGCGTCACGTCCTGCTCTCGTCAGTGGCTGTCGTCACTTTGGGGTTTGGACCCTCTTCTGTTCTGACTGACACTCGGTGCTTTTCTCCACATCCGGAGGAATTAATGGTCGACGCTCGCCTCCTCAGTCGCCCTCACACACACAGTCACATTCCCGCAGGAGGTTTCTCTGCGGCGTCTTGGTGACGATGTTGATCCTGTTTCCGGACAGCTGGTGGAGCTGGTCGATCAGCTCCTGGACACACGGCGTGGGCCAGGTTTGACCGTTCAGGAACAGGCGGTCCATGAGCAGCTCCAGGAGCTCCAGGTGTTTCAGCCGGTGGAGGCTCAGCAGGTCCTTCTCGGGTTCCCGACGTAGAAACCTGGAAGACGACAGGAGAGAGGTGGTATTTACTAAACTGCGACTGGAGTTTTGATGACACTCTTATTCTTAACAGTTCTACTTGATCATTTTTCATGATTTTTAATGATTTAGTCAGTCGTAGGTTCTAGTAAACTGAATATCTTTGGATTTTTGGTTGTTTTTGTGGTTCCAGTGTGTGCAACTGCAGTAACTGTGTGGTTTCCGATGCGTCTCACCGGATGCGGAGCGTCCTGAGCCGAGGAAACAGCATGGGGATTCTCTTGCAAAGGCTGCCGCTGGAACGGTTCTGCTCCACGTCCAGGTGCTTCAGCGCCGGGACTTTAGGCGCGATGGAATCCATGTCCTTGAGCGTTATGGCCACTCTGAGCGTCAGTGTGGTCACCGTGGACGGGATGGAGGTCGTGTAAGCGGAGAGAGAATGACCACCTGACGTGTACACAGTCAGAGGCAGAAGATGAGGTTTTAAGACTCAAAGGTGGACGGTATGATTTTACAAATGTGTATTAGAAATCAAACAATTTTGACAATTATGTTAGTTATCTTCCAAGCAAAAATGGCCAAAAAAAACGTGAACTTCCCCCTAAAACCTCTTGGTTCTCATAAAAGCTCTACTACTACTACTGGTCCAACAGAACGCAGAAGACAGACGCAGTTAGAGACCAGCTGATGTAGGAGTTCAGCAAAACCACTCAAATCCAGCAGAATCAGAACTCAACTCACCCACGATGCTGAGCGTCTCCAGCTGGTGCAGCGGCGCGAGCCAGGTCCGGAGGCGACACTCGATGCCCTGGTGGATGGACTTGTAGCGGACGGTGAGCGACCGCAGCGACGTCAGGCTCCTCAGGGCGTTCTCAGGTAGGACGGTTTCTGGGTAATCCACCAGCTCCAGGTGGGTCAGCGCCGGACCGCCGTACCTGAACTCCCCTGAAGGACAGAAGACGAGATTGGGGTTTGTTAAAACTCGACTTGTTCACAAAAACTTTCATCTAAACACCCCGAGTTAAAGTGTAGAATCTACTGGTGCTGCGAAGTGAAGCCACCACCGTGATTCAACTGCACGTTCGATGGTGACGTTGGAGCCTTGGAACATGTAAAAGTCATGGTCTGTGAATGAGAGAAAGTGACCTGAGAATGAAACTACTGCTACATTTACCACAGTCAATAGTGTATCTAGTATCAGTGTTGACGACACAGATACAAGGTTTGTTCGGCTGCTGGGACTGACATATAGACATGTAGGATCTGCTACAGACTGTCAGATCTCCAAGGTTCAGAGCAGAGGAGAATGTAAACGAGTCCAAATCCTGTGGATCAGCATCAGACCCACAGTGCTGTCATTTCACTTCCTCAAACGTGTCTGCTCACTGTTGTATTATAAATGCATCATAGAACTGTCATGAAGCACAGAGCGCCATGTCTCGATTACTGGATTTGTTCATCATTACGATATGGAACCGTGGAAGTAAAGCTCTCCCTCTTCTTCTACATTTACATGACCTTTTGTGAATCAACGTTGTAACCTTAGTTCCTTTTCGTGTCATTACTGTGGATATTTGTATCACTGTAGAAGACTTGTTTTACTTGAATCAATAAGACTGTGTAGGTGTTCTGGTTGAAGAACATTTTGTACCAAAGTTTAACTGATGTGTTCAAGCACAGTGTGTTCTTTACAAACAGATTGGAAAAAGAGGACACAGAGTCAAAACTACTGCAAAGTAACTACATGTTCTTATGATGATCGGTCACATCAGTGGACCTTCTTCTCAGCAGGTGTCTCAGAAGGTCACAACAGTGAGTCAGCAGTAACGAAACCAAACCCTGGAACTGATGCACCTTCATGGAATGTGAGTTAAAGTCACCACACCTGCTCACAACGAGTCAGAATGTCTGTTATGGAAAAGGTCTAAACCCCAGGAAAGTACAAGTACCTCAAAGCGACAGTACAGCAGTAAAAGTACTCGGTTACATCATGCAGTATTAGTACTGTGGCTTCAGTAAAGGGTCTGGATGCTTCTTCCGGCTCACCTGGCTGCTCCGGGTCCGCGGGGCTGAAGTAGTCGTCCGGCAGCGGTTCCGGCGGCTCCCCCCTCATCCCCCAGCTCAGGTGCTGGAGCTTCTTGAGCCGGAGCATCATGTCGTGGAAGACCCTGCAGGGCACCGGCCGCACCGTGTTCACGCCCAGACCCTCCCCCTGCTGATGGAACAGCAGGTACCGCAGGTTGACCAGCTGCGACGCGGCCTCGACCAGCTCCACGGCGGACGGCAGGCGGACGTTACACACGCTCAGGTGGGTCAGCCGGTCCCGCAGCGCCTCCGTTAACCCCGGCCCCAGCATCCGCTCGTCCCATGTGGCGTTCCGCACCCCGAGGTCCCGCAGCTCGGGGAAGCGGGTCAGGTTCACCAGGTACTTCTCCTTGTACAGCCGCCCCCCGTCCACGAACACGATGGCGGTGAGAGACGGGAGGAACATGACGAGCCGCCGCCACTCTTTGCGCCGCAGATGGCGCACCGCTACCCGGGTCATCTTGCGGCGCTGCAGGGTGTCCCAGAAGCCGTAGGTGTAGCGGCGGAGGTCGGACAGCACCACCGTGGAGCCCCTCCACAGGGCCGGGTGGTCGATGAGCTTGTGCAGGTACCTGCAGCAGGTGCGGACCGTGTTCTTGTCCTCCGTGCTCAGGTAGCTGAAGATGTTGACCCAAACTTCAGGCGGCAGCTGCGGGAGCTTCTCCATCAGTGAAATGTTTACTGCTGCTGCTCCGTGCGCTTCCGCCTCCGACTCTTCTTCTCTGCGTTCATTGGAGGACCTCAAACCACTTTTAAAGGTGTATACCACCCCCTACTGCTCCAGAGGGTGTACAGTCATTTCATCATCTGACCCACATCCAAGCAAGTCTGTGTGAGACAATCAGAGGTAGGTTCACCTACAGATACAGAGGTCCATGAGCAAGGAAAGAAAGAACGAACTAAATAAAACAAGTCATCTCAATCTTCCACAGACCAAGGTGTTGTACAGTGTGATGCAGTTTGGACGAAGGAGCTTCTGTAACGTTCTGCATCGTAGTGAGGCGACTCGTCCACTGCAGCTGCTTCTCTGGTTGGATGGATGATCCCATCACTGGACCACAGTCCCCAGTGTTGTCCACAAACACCGAGCCCGGGTTCTCCACAAACACCGAGCCCGGGTTCTCCACAAACACAGAGTCCGGGTTCTCCACAAACACCGAGCCCGGGTTCTCCACAAACACCAAGTCCAGGTTCTCCTCAAACACCGAGTCCAGGTTGTCCACAAACACAGAGCCCAGGTTCTCCACAAACACAGAGTCCAGGTTGTCCTCAAAAACCGAGTCCAGGTTGTCCTCAAAAACCGAGTCCAGGTTGTCCTCAAAAACCGAGTCCAGGTTCTCCACAAACACAGAGACCAGGTTGTCCACAAACACCGAGCCCGGGTTCTCCACAAACACCGAGTCCGGGTTCTCCACAAACACCGAGTCCGGGTTCTCCACAAACACCGAGTCCGGGTTCTCCACAAACACAGAGTCCGGGTTCTCCACAAACACCGAGCCCGGGTTCTCCACAAACACAGAGTCCAGGTTGTCCTCAAAAACCGAGTCCAGGTTGTCCTCAAAAACCGAGTCCAGGTTGTCCTCAAAAACCGAGTCCAGGTTCTCCACAAACACAGAGACCAGGTTGTCCACAAACACCGAGC
>JAPQRN010000016.1:21401681-21416351 GCA_037367275.1 Coranthus polyacanthus | reverse complement strand
CAGGTTCTCCACAAACACAGAGTCCAGGTTCTCCACAAACACAGAGTCCAGGTTGTCCTCAAACACCGAGCCCAGGTTGTCCACAAACACCGAGCCCGGGTTGTCCACAAACACCGAGTCCGGGTTCTCCACAAACACAGAGTCCGGGTTCTCCTCAAAAACCGAGTCCGGGTTCTCCACAAACACAGAGTCCAGGTTCTCCTCAAAAACCGAGTCCAGGTTCTCCTCAAACACCGAGTCCAGGTTCTCCTCAAACACCGAGTCCGGGTTCTCCACAAACACAGAGTCCGGGTTCTCCACAAACACCGAGTCCGGGTTCTCCACAAACACCGAGTCCAGGTTCTCCACAAACACAGAGTCCGGGTTCTCCTCAAAAACCGAGTCCGGGTTCTCCTCAAACACCGAGTCCGGGTTCTCCACAAACACCGAGCCCGGGTTCTCCACAAACACAGAGTCCAGGTTCTCCAGCTCCAGAACTAATGAATGTTACTGCTTCAGAAGTAAAGTGATGTGTTTCAGTGAAATGTGTGAACATGTGACGTCTGAATGGACCCAGTTTTATTAAAGACACAACCCTGTGTACTTCAAGTAGAAGTACTGCATCAGCAGCGTCTTTAGGTACGAGTCTGGAAGTATTCATGTCGTGTAAGTTTGAAGGTCAAAGTGTCAGCGTTTTACTATCGTTTCTGATGCGTTTGGTTCATTTTACTGCTGTACATGTTGAATGCTGAATGTTTTTTCCTCTTTTTTCAGATCTGAATGTTTCGTGAATTAAAAACTTTTCACGGTTTCAGGAATAAATCGAGTATTTGCCACCGTTGTCATGTTTTTACTGTTATTTATATGGTTTTACAACTGGTGATGTACTGAACTGGTTGATGCGTTTCATACAGAACGCAGACAGGTTTCGTATCTGTACAGTGTGGTGTTTAACGTCTGATCTTCTCTTTCTAAATGTGAAACCTGCAGAGTCTAGAAGAGTCTGTTAATCACAGTCAAGTTTGGATTAAGAGACTTTTATTTAGTTGTAAAATACTATAAGAAGAAGGAAAGCGGTTCAGGTGACGTTAAAATGGTGCGAAACCTTCCAGGAAACAGAGAAAACATCCAGTTTTATATCTGCTGTGATTTAATGTTTCATCTGTGAGTAAATCAACACATAAAAGAAATGAATCAAACAAAACAGAGCCGGTCATTCGTCAGATTAAAGGATAAAACAGAAATCTGATCATTTTAAGAGTCAGGAAGTTTGACAGATCAGTGATCAAAGATAAGCGGCCGATCAAAAGAAACTTAAACGGTGAATATTTAATAATCAGTTTAGTCATTTTGTCTCTTATGATTTCCTCTCTCATTTTAAACTAAACATCTTTCAGTTTTAGGTGTCGACCATCCTTCACTCGTTCAGATTAACGTCTGCTCGTTGTAGATAAAAGTCTTTTTTAAATTCTCTCCACATTGAAACCGTCTCTATCCTTAAAGGAGCATCTCAGTGTTTCTGTTCCAGCATCTGCTTGGTTTCAGATCAGGCTCTGGATCAGGATCGGGATCGGGATCAGGATCGACTGGAACTGGCTCCAAGCGGACCACGTGTCCGTCCTTCTGGTGGTGCGTTCAGGGGCTGCAGTGAAATGAATCCACGTCTAGAAGAATCTTTTAAAACCGAATCATGAACACCGAGTTAGAAATGTGTTCTGAAAGGCAGTGATTCTTGTGGAAGCTTTAGAGAATCATCTTCATCTTCAAATCCTCTGAACAAACAGTGAATTCATCCATTAAACAGTATGTGGAACGTGACCGATCGAACTGGTCTGAATCCAGTAAAAACACGTCACTGAGTCTCGTCAAACGTTGCTTCTTTTGAAAACATTTGTTTTTAACTAACGGAGTCTAATATTGTTCTAATCTTTTAATATGTCTTTAAAATGCTGCTTAAATTCACACAAAGTCTCAAAATATTCACTTTATTGTCAGATTTCAGAAAGAAAAACGTCAAATTCACTTGTTTCTGAAGCTGTGGCTGCATTTGGTCATTTCTTAGCTTATAAACGGTTAAAAATAACAGACAATACAAACTGTCGTTGCTTTTCTTTTTCCAAGTAACTGATCAACGGACCGATCGTCTACACCAACTAAACGCGACCTCTTTCTTTTTTTAATCAGACTCTGAAGTGTTTCCTTCAGAAGAAACATGGGTCAGTTTGACCGTGACGAGGCTCAGTGAAGTGGTTTTAATCAGTGTTTCTCTGACCACAGACCAAGGACCACGAATCAGGTTCAAGACACCGTTAGAAGTCACTGCTGTCGGTCTATACAGAGGATTTAATGACGATAAGTAAAGTCTAGATCACCAGCCTTAAACTTTTAAACGTGAAAAATCACAGAATGCTCCTTTAAGGTTGTGAGGGAGGAGGATAGTAATCGTAGCTTTGTAGACATTCATAGAACATTTCTATATACAAGCCTTTAGACTTTATTCACACATCTCGTAAACAATTCTGGAATGAGCGTATTCATCCGCCTGCAGCACAGGAAGGGACTATTTAATGTCCCATGAGTCTCAGCGCTCTCGTTCGGGTCAGTAGTCGTTCAAAGGCAGATCCTGGTGTTTGTCTCTGTTACAGTTCAACTCCAGTCTTTCGTTTCGTCTCTACTGTGACGGCGAGAACGTCAGGACCATCCACCCGATCACAAAGTAGAACAGGAACACCGGATACACCACCAGGGCCTTGCGGTTGGGTGGCTGGCTGTCGGCGAGGAAAGCCGTGGAGGCGAAGGTGGACCAGCCGAAGGACGCCGTGACCACCACGAGGCGCACGACGAAGCTGACCATCCCAGCGCTGCCCAGCAGGACGAGCCGACACACCACCATGGCCGCCGTCAGAGGCATGATGCAGTATCCCAACACGCACAGGCTCTGGAAGAAGGAGATGGTGCCGCCCAGCAGCTTGGAGTTCAGGGTGATGATGATGGAGCCGAACCAGACGATGACGAACACCTGGAGCAAAGAAGAGCAACTTTACTGGATCGAGGTCTGGACAACAGAACAATTCGATTCTTTGAGTTTTCACTGATCCGAACCAAATGAGCAGATGTGAAACCTCCCTCTTTTATCGAAAGCATTTTAACATTCTGTATAATCTGCTGGTTCATAGTCACAGAAAGAGACCTTCAGGAAGACCAGAACTAGAGCCAGTAAACGGAGAGGAAGAACACCTCCAAGTATGGAAGGATCTACAGAGAAACAACTATGAACTGTTAAGATGTGGACGTGAAATGACGAAATGCCATGTGATTCTGCAGATGAATCTATCAAGTCACGTTCCATCTGTCTCCTCAAAGACACCAGACTCCTTTGACAACACCTACGGGTTTTGACAAGACAGTCTGGTGTCTGTGAAGACAGAAGCACCGTGGTTTCAGTTCCCATCACAAAGACTGAAATCTAACCTTCAGACCTGGATGTAACGTGTGACAATGATATTTATTATCACCCAGATCTAGAGTAAACACATACATGAAAACTCACTTCAGTGACAGAGTATTACACGGTACTGTGTACAGTACTAGTACAAATACTTCATGAAAACATCTAGTTCTAACTTGATGCTACTACGTCTTCTTTGTTTGACAGTAAAACGCTTCCGTGTGGATCTGATGTGTGTGAACGTTACACATTTAAATCCCAGAATAAGTTTCAGATTAACAGATGAAGTACCTCTGCGAACTGCGGTCCTCCCTGGTCGTCGCTGTCCGCCGCGCCGCCCTGCAGCAGCAGAGCCAGGGTCACGCAGAGCAGCAGCGGGCCCCACAGGTCCCAGTCCCGCAGCAGAGCCGAGCTCCGCTTCGGGTACAGGACGTGGACGAACTTGTTCCCCACCGCCCGCAGGTCCCGCAGGATGGTCTCCTTCACCGGCTCGTCCAGCGTGGAGAACTCGTCGTCCCGCCTGGAGGAGCCCACGGGGACGGAGATGTCCCCCTCCACCGGGATGTCCTCGGAGATGGAGACGTCGGACAGACCGGCGAACGGCCTGCTGGCCTCCTCCGCGGCCGCCATCTTACTTTTATAGTTTTAAAACGAGACCTGCTGTTTTTACAGTCAGTTCAAACGGCGCCGACACATTTATTTAGTTTAGTTTGACACAAAATGGCGACGGAAGAAGGAGATGTTCGATAAACCAGTGGGACCAGCGCAGGTCCAGCGAAACCAGTCGATCCACGACGAACGTCTCCTGCTCCACGTCAGCTGAGGGTTGTTTACTGCCGCGAGACGTCACGCATATCCGTGTGATGCGTTTACAGACACACGCTGAACTCGGATAATTCCCCAAATTAAAAAATGTAATGTCATTGCATTAAAAAAAATATTAGTAACCACTGCTTCAATAACAAAGCAGGCATTACTAATCACAATGTAATTTAGCAACAGTAAATCCGAGCTGCATATGAAATGACAAAAAAAAAAATCAAATGTATATAAAACATAAACACACACGTAAACTAAACGTAGTAAATAATTCATGAACAAATAGTAATAGAAATGAATAAAACAGATTAAATGTAGGGGGGTTAAACAATAAACCACCCCAGTAATTAATGAAAGAAGACGTTCTATCCGTCAAATACATGGCGACGTGCAGCTTTTTTCTTGCAGTACCGGAACGTCTCATCGGCCGCCTTTTGATGACGCACTAAGCCGTCGACTCGCAGTGAATCGTGTGTTTACATGTTTGTATCGTTAAACAGTGTCGTTTTTAGTTAAAATGGCTAAAAATACGGAGCCGCGAATAAAACCCCACGAAGGGAAGAAACCGAATTTCTGCAGAAAACAGGTGAAGTCGGACTGTGAGGAGTTGCTGAGCCGCTTCCAACGAACAGAGTCGGTTCGCTTCGAGATTTTCTCCAAAATATGGAGAGAAATGAAATTTGCAGAAATTTTCCAGTATGTTTTTTCTGTTTGAAACCACTATATTCAAAACCACAATGTGACTGATTTTCTGGCTTGAGCTCGATGAAAAGCGTGTTGTGTCTTTTCATTTTGCAGCGGGACAGTGAGACATGAGAAGCGAGCGTTCAGTCGTGTCGCTCTGGACACGGCCTGCAGCTTCTTCCTGCCGCCGTTCAGCTTCCAGATCCGAGTGGGAGGACTTTACCTGCTGTACGGGCTTTACACCTGTCAGACGGCCTCGCCCTCCGAGCAGGTCAGGAAATACACACCTCAACACATCTAGAAAAGGGACCAGTCACACAACAACATCCTCAGAAAACCTCTGAAGATCAAGTCACAGAGTTTTTAAGCAGACACTATTTAGAAACTAAAATCAACCACATTAGATCATCGCGTTGCTCAGCCCTTTCACGCGGTGACACCTGTGGTTTGT
The DNA here is from genome assembly GCA_037367275.1 of Coranthus polyacanthus. Taxonomy (NCBI): domain Eukaryota; kingdom Metazoa; phylum Chordata; class Actinopteri; order Kurtiformes; family Apogonidae; genus Coranthus; species Coranthus polyacanthus. Next base: position 21,410,970 of record JAPQRN010000016.1, on the reverse strand, counting down.
GTCTGCAGATCCGTTTGGCGCTGAAGGACTGGGAGGACGTTCAGAAGTTTGAGAAGGACGCCTTGGACGCTCAGCACCTGGACGCTGTTTACATCATCCGACAGCTCACGTCCCAGAAAGCCTTTCACTTCACCGCCATGCCCAGACTGGTGCGCTGCACGCCACACATCCAGTCTGTCTCAGTGTCTCAGTCTTGGTCCTGGGCTGTGACAGACGGGGGCTCGTCCGGGATCTGAACCCGGGGTTTTTCTCACACCCAAGACGAGAAGCATACACCTAAATATAAACGCTTCCATAATGTCATATTCATTATTTGCCACTTAAATGATACTTCTACATATCTTATTTCCGGTCCTACATTTTCATACATTAATTCCAAGATTCATTTTACAGTATACATTTCACATTCTCATACTTAAATATTGACCCTCCACCAGGTGTCATTTATACAGAATTTGATTACAAGTCCTACTGGTTTTGGAAGTAATATTTGAATAAAAACCTGAGCAAATATTTAACGTTTTCTTGTAGAAATACACACTAACCCTAACCCGCCTGTCCGTAGCTGTTTTCTGTGTCTTACTTGTTTTTACTTTTGGCAATGTGAACTTTCTTTCTGTTGCAAGATGTGTTTATTTTTAATGACTAAACTGAGAAACCGGCCACAGCTAACAGATCACTGTACTAAGAGAGTGCTTATCTGACATTTATTTAACCACTCTTGCTGAGGTTGGCCTGTCCAGGATGGCAGCCGAAAAGTTACAGACAAGACTAAGGGACAGAAGTTACATAAACACTAACAGACTATTTGTTCCTCATCCTCTTCTTCTGCAGCTCTTTTTTCAGAAGAAGAGGAACGCTGAGCGCTCGCTGCTGTGTGAAGAGTTCATGGAGCGAGCGTCTCGTCCACAGGAGCTCATCAACATCGAGCTGCTGGAGGTGAGTGAGGGTAGACCTCTTTCTGCAGAGACTTTACTGTTGTTAACCAGATCAGTAAAAGATTAAAAATGTGGCGTGTCATCTTGCAGGAGTTGTCCAACATTCACGAACTCTACGGGAAGCTGAAGATGTCCGTCTGTCCGGAATCAGAGGAGTCGAATTCATCAGTCAGTCTGATCCATCAAGACCTCGTCCCTCAGCTTCGCAGCACCGTGATGGACTTTTACAAGTGGCAGCAGATGAAGGTAAGAATCAAAGAGTGTGTTTTTTATAGACAAAACATGTACTTTATCTTTGACACATTATGTAATGATGTGTGTGGTCCTGTCAGGATGGTGCAGATGCAGATGAAGACAGCGGCGAGGGGCCGTCGTCTCAGGAGCAGGTGAGGTTTACTTTTGGAGACTTACCTCTGTGTGTGACGCACATTGCCTGCTACCCACGTAAATGTGCACTTCAGAGTTCGAGGCTGCAGGTGTGTGTGTTGTGACAAACCCACCGAGTCTTTGTGTGTTAAAAAAGTGTCATGTGATGTATTGTGTGTCGTCAGTGTTCCAGAAGAGCCGAGCTCCTCGCTTCCATCAAATCAAAGGCGTATGGACAAGCAGCAGAGGTTTGTGTTTCACAATCACAGTGTCACACATGTTTCTAAAAATCCTTTATTTTCTGGAGAGCTGTTGTATATTTACATGTATAAATCTGTGTAAAATGCCTAAACGTGTGCGTTGTCCATTCTCTCAGGCCGCTAAGTCACGTCGTCATCGTCAGGTGGAGGTGGACTTCACCTGCAGCGACGCTGGCCCCACCCTCACGGCGCCTTACATCAGGAAAAGAAAACAGTCACTCAAAACCAGAACCAATGAGAATGTGCATATTTCAGGTGAGTCTCTCCTACATCCGACTGTACAACAAACTGATTCCTGGTCTGTGTTTACTACTCACCTCAGACGTACGGGTTTAAAGGTGAACATACTGTAGATTTCTGCCTTTATTTTGTGTAAAATGAACCTCACTCTTTGTTTATCAGGTGACATTTGGAAAGAAGCCACAACATCAACTCAGATCAATTGTCTCACCACGTTGGACTCTGTTCCTGAAGGTGCACGACCACCACTTACGCATCAGTACAAGTTCACACTTTACATTCACTGCAGAGCTTTTGTTCTCTGCTCTTCGCTCTTTTTTGAGAATCTACTGTAGTACATTCAGGTCTTTAAACACCAAGAGCGACGTGAATAAGCAAAACGAATCAAAACCCAATTATACACATGCTCACGTCAAATACGATGCGATTATCTGCATATACAGAGGTTAAGTGTCTCTCAGTAATGCATTGCTGTTTCTTTTCTTCTTATTTTATCCAGAAAACGAAAAAAGAAGTCAAACAAGATGTGTGTCGTGAAGAAGACGAGGCAGGGTGTCATCCTGACCGGAGCTGCTGCTGGTTGGTTTGGTTTTAGACAGATGGTTCACTGGTCTGCAGCTTTATCTTTTAATAATGCAAAGTGAATGTTTTTACTTATTTTTAAGATGTTTTTAATTTATTTTTAACACTGTTCTGTCAAATGAGGTTGTAAAACAATCCAAGTTATTGTTCTGACACCGGCATGTGTTTGTGAAAAACATCAGTTTGTGTTTTTTTAACATCCTTCTCTTATTGACACTGCGTGTTGACCTGCTGCCTTTCACCGTGAAGAAAACAAAGTAATGATGATTTCACAGGGTTTCAGAATGTTTACAGATGTTAGAAGGGAAACATAAAATACATAAAATGTCCAAACGTGTGAGTGCTTGCAGTCGATCCACCGTATGCAGCTGTTTGTTTCTGACCTTACGTTTCATTAAATATGAATGCTGCAGCGTGTACAAAAACAAAGACATGGCTTTCAAAAAACGCTGTCCTCATGTTGTTGATCATATAGTGTAACGTGATATTCATCTCTTTGAAAAGTCTCCGAGTGTTCAAACATTTTGTAAAGTTTCATCGTTTTATATTAAAACTATTTTTTTACATACATTATATGTCTGTCGTTGTGTTAAAATTGATTTAGATGAAGTGATAAGTGAATAATGTAATCGACAGCATCATTTAAAATGATGTACATATGTCTGTGAGGTTTCAGCTGTACTGTGTAAACCTGTTAACATTTAATTATACTTTTTACTTTGCTTTGGCTCCAACCGAACATAGAATAACTAAGTATGTTTATGGAGTCATTATGGTCTCATTCACTTTATTACGACGCTCTTATAAAGTGGTGGTTGTTTTGTAAATTGTTGCTCCGTTACTAAGATTTTAGAGCTAATGGACCTTTTTCACTGCCGACATGGTTATTCTAATCAGTAACAGCTGTACTTTTCCTGCTTTAACCCAAAACGTCTCCTGTTTGGATGTTAGCTGTCATTGATAGCTCACCAGGCAGACTTTCAGAACTTCATTTTATGGAATAAAATTTATTTTTTCCCAAATTTCTTAACTACTATAGATGTAGTTAAGACGTTACATTAAAAAGACGGTCAGAATATTTTGTTTGATGAAGTTTACCTTTACTTACAATACCTAGCCTGTTAGCATATGTTAGCTACATTAGCTAATGTTAGCATTAATTCTGACTCAACTAGCCTACTAATTAGGTTGTGATGTGTTTTACATGATGTGCACATTGTCAAACATAACTTTATCTATTAACATTTAGCAAACATCTATCATTTCTTGGTGGTGTTCAACGTGACATATTATAGTTAGCATTAGCAGAGAGGAAGGTGGGCGTTTTTCAAGATGGCGGACTCCGTGGAAGAGGACCCGCTCATCTCACTGTAAGGTAACAAAACACGTCGGTTCTTATTTTCAGGTGATTATACACAAAAGAAAACATAATTATGAATATGGTATTCGACTTCTGTAAGTAACCCTCATAAATCACATACACTGGACTTTTAAATAAGCTATTTCTCAATGTTTGATGATTAAGAAATGCTAATTAGCTAGCTAGCTGTTTGAGTTCTGGATATAAAGACTTTATATTTATAGCTTTGAACATTACGTCTTCATTTCTGACATACTGTGTGTTTAACATTTCTAAATAAGTCAAGACAGATCCATAGGTTTTGAGTTGTACTATTTAAAGAAAACAATCATTGTTAATTCAGTAAGTGGCATGAATTGTGTTAATTGTTCAAAGATTAGATCTTCTTTTCATGATTTGACAATGTTCTCTTATTCCTTAAAAAGACCCGAAAAGAGGAATATCTTGAAAAAAATGAATGAATTGAGTTAGATATAGACTCATTATTATTTAATACCAGCTATAGTTTATTGTTCCTTCTTATATGTATCTTATTTGTATTGGTTTTATCTCCTCAATGTTTATTATGTTTTTGTTAATATATATTCGTTGTATGATGAGAGAAGAGATTCAAATGTCACGGATCTAAAAACACCTCAGTGCTTTGGTCCATGACACGCATGTTGTACTGGTCGTGTTGAGGGTGGTTCGGCTGCATTAGTCCTAACTTGTGTTCATTCGGTCCAAACGGAGCGCAGATCGCCTGTGCTTGTAAATGTCCCACTTGTCCTGAAGGCGTCTCCGTTCGCAGATCTGCGGCTCCGGAGGATGCGGAGCGCCGGGGATGCTGCCGCCTCTGCGCCGTCCAGACGCTCCGTTCCGCTGTGAGAAGCAGCCATGGCCTCCGACAGTAAGTAACCTGCGAGCATCTTCACCGAGCGACGCCTCACATTCTCATTTTCACCCACGTTTTGGTTTCTCACAGAGGTTTGAGGACTGAGCGCGACGGGCTGTCAAGGCCACTTCATCCTCCTCTCACCGTTTATTGTTGTTTTCCGCGTTTTAGCCACATTATTGTTATTTTGAGGCCTCCAGCACTTATTAACCAGCTCGTTATTTAACAGTCTGTCCGTCTCATGAGCTCGGCGTGTATTTGTGGTGCTCACTGGAGAGTTGGTGGTTGCTTCATCATGGCCACTTCACGGTATCCGAGCATCTCTATCTGTATCTTCATGTGAAATATTCCTACCGGGGTTGAATTGTTTTCATAACACCGCTCATTTTGCTTTTAATGCAGGCCTGGGAGCTGGGCTGTGTTATTAGCTGTGGTCGCCTTAGTCAGTTTAAAGATACACCGTCTGGTTTCATCTTCATGGTGTCATCATTATAACATGTTCCTGCAGAAGCTCTCAGGTTTGTTGTGATGTTGTTCTGTCTTTGATTCTGAAATTTAACACGAAAAAGTGTAAAAAGTATTCACTGGTACCAGCCTCTGGTGTGAAGACCTGCTGCTTTTGTGCATTTGCTGTTAGACTTTGTTTTATGGACATGTGGAACATTTGAAAGCCTCACTTTGATTTCCCTAAACCGGTGACATTTCTCAATATCTAGAACATAATCAACGCTGAAGTTATTGTGTAATTACAGTCAGGGTTTTCCCTTGGGTCGTGGAGGGCTAAGACGCTGCGACGGCCTATTGTTGTTCTTAATTGACTAAAAACTGCTTCTCGGTACAATTTTGAATTTATATCACTACATTATTGAGGACATAGCTCAAAGAAATGCCAGATGAAGTCACTGATGCAAGGATTAGGGCTGGGAACTGAACAAGATGCTTAGATTCTATCGATTTTAGAAAAATGTCAAAACCTAAGGACTAAATGTCACCAGTGTCTGTGCTGCAGCAAGTACACGTGGCTTTTATGCATTTTTATTAATGATGTTCACAGACATCTTCACCTTGTGGTAAATAGGTTTCTTCTTCTAGGTGCAGGATTTACAACGTTCACATTTCACAGGCCAGTAGAGGGCGATGATGCGTCAGTGTAGTGAGGAATCTACTCAACCCACAAAGAAGAATATGTCCACTTCACAGAGGCTTGTGTCGCTCAGATTTGTGAAATGTTCCATGTTTATTAAATGTTTGTCATTTTCTGACCATAATGAACAATTTCAAAACACAGTTTCCTTCAACTTTCACTCAGCACCAACAAAAGAAGTAATGATTTAACATTTATCGTGATAATTCTGAAAATAATTTCTCATGATACCATTCTTGGCCACATCACCCAGACCTACTAGTTCTCATTACATTTTGAATGATAGAAATAAAATGTTCTTTCTTTGATTTAATTATTAACAACAAAACTCACATCAGTGTCCAATATTTTGCATCTTCTGGTGCAAATTCCTTACTATATTTGCAGATTATTTGATAATGTTGTTATTAATCTCATTAGTTTGGATACATTTTAATCTGTATTTTTAATTTTGTTTGACTTTACATCTGTGCAAATGATGAAAACCAGATTAAAACAGTGATAACCTTTCAAATGCAAGCTGTACAGCCGAAATCCAATCATATATTTCTATATTTATTTCTCATATATGTCCAGGAGATGTTATAATGTTCATAAACTATAGTCAAGTCCAACAGAACAGACAGGCTCATATTGAGGCTTTGAGACATTATATCAGGCTTTTAGTTTTACTTTAAACCATCACCAGGTGGAGGTGTGTCCACTGTGTCAACTCGGCTGCATTAATCAGACTCATGACGTCGACGTGAACGTCCACAGCTTTCAACACCTAATGCTCACAGTGTCAACAACTTCATTTCCCAGGAGGCCTTTAGGCCATTCAGCCACAGTGTAAAATAAAGACAAACACACATTTAATACCACGTGTCCCATTATTTACAGCTCAAAGGATGGTTTTGTATATTCTAGTGGCTGCACTGATGCATCATGGGGGATGTGTTTTACCCGGTAAAAGAAGTTTATTGTCCAAACAAAACTGTCTCTGAAGGTATTTATTCAAATACCCCAAAATTAACAACAAACTAATGTCGTCCAAATACTGAAAGTTGTTGCATAAAGACGGTGATTTGTGACACAATGAAATGAACAATAGAGCAACAATATGTAACAACAGATGTTTTTCTACCACGTATTATATTTAATAACATCAACAACAGAGCTGAATGAACACACTTTTGGCTCTTTTTGTTCAGGAAGCAACAACTTTATTAAAGTTTTTTACTCAGATTTTATGCATAAGGTGTCGTGTTCTTTAAACTAGAGACAGATTCATCTGCACTTATAGGATGTTTTACAAACTGTCAGTATCTGCTGAACGTGGCTCTGATGTTGGTTGATGATTGATATATAAAGGTTAAAATAAAAAAAATAATGAATCATTATATTGGCTTTTAAAGATCCACACTCGACATATAAAAGACATAAAGTAATTGATCTACAGTGTTTCTTCTCAGCGTCCAGCACATGATGTGAGGTTATTATATTTACCTGTTGATCTTCTTACGTTACTGAAGTTAGTGCTCATTGTAAACAGCTCGTCCTGTCACTTCGTCACCAGGATGTGACCTTTAAAAGTAAACTGAGCAGATGGGTACGGCTCCACGAAAACACGTTTTACTCCTTCAAAAGCCACGAGACACATCTGGAAACAGGCAGGTAATCAGCAAAGTAAACACGCCTCTGTTTGGTTTAGTTTATTTGTCAGAAACCAGGCACAAAAATGTTAACCTCAAAGAGAAGAGATGCATTGTACAGATTGAGCTACTGGTTAATTTCAGTCTGTACACGAGGTACAAAATGTCCAAAGTACTAGATACAAACCTGGCGGTACGATCAGACATGGCTGAGACGAGACCACCATCATATCTCCGTATTTTTAGGCTGAATGGTCATGTATATACCTCGATATTTCCCATGAAGGCAGTTTTAACTTATGAGATGTAACAAACACTTTTATCAAAACAGAACTTAATCAAAATAAAATGCAAAGATGAAGAATTAAAGAAGAATTAAAACAGATCTTATATAGTTACCTCATGTGAAATGATATATTTTTTAATTTTCTTGCGAGACACCGAGGGAAAACCCTGAGTTATATAGTGCTTTGTAATGTTATCAACATTGTGTTTTCAGATTTCACACATATATATTTATTTAAGTCAGTTTGTAATGAGCTCAGTTCGGTTAGTCCACTTTCACCTGCAGGAGTTTGTGTTTTTTCTGCCACTGTGGAAACAAAGTAAACGAAGTTTGATGTTAAATTGAGATCATCTCACTACAGTAATCCTGGTTTTTACGTAGATACTTCATGAAACACAATGTTAGAGGTCGTTTGTGTTATTAGGAGACGTGTCAAAGTGTTTATGATTTATTATGAAACACTGGAAATGACAAAGGAGACTATAGTAGTGAGACAGGAGAAACAAAAACAGAAAATAAACGACAACCCGACACATACACTTCCCCATTCAATCCCCATCTGTACATAATTAATGTGCCGTTAAAGGGATGACAAAGCCAGAGGAAGCCATAGAACCAGAGGACGTACAGTTCCCTCTGAACGAGGACGAGTGGTTGCTGTAGAGAACGTCCTCAGTTTGCTTCATGGAGCTGTGAGCAGTCAGTCATGTGTGTGATGCTGTTTCTGGTTCTTGTGGCCTACTTACACATGGCTTCGATGTCTAATTCATGGCTGAGAGAGGAGAGGCCGCTCCATCAGGGCTCGTGGGTAATATTCAATGAGATTAGTGGTGTCGGGAAATTGAAAGCACTTCGACATCCACGTTAGGTCCAGTTTATTTGAGCAGAGAACGGGCAGCGTGAGGGGAAACCGCAACCATGTCATACTACTACTACTACTACTACTACTACTACTACTACTACTATTACTACTACTACTACTATTACTACTACTACCACTACTACTACCACTACTACTACCACTACTACTACTACTACTACTACTACTATTACTACCACTACTACTACTACTACTACTACTATTACTACTACTACTACCACTACTACTACTACCACTACTACCACTACTACTACCACTACTACCACTACTACTACTACTACTACTACCACTACTACTACCACTACTACCACTACTACTACCACTACTACCACTACTACTACTACTACTACCACTACTACTACCACTACTACTACCACTACTACCACAACAACTACTACTACTACTACTACTACTACTACTATTACTACCACTACTACTACTACTACTACTACTACTACTACTACTACTACTATTACCACCACTACTACTACTACTACTACTACTACTACTACCACTACCACTACTATTACTACTACTACTACTACTACTACTATTACTACCACTACTACTACTACTACCACTACTACCACTACTACCACTACTACCACTACTACCACTATTACTACTACTACTACTACTACTACTACTACTACCACTACTACTACTACCACTACTACTACTACTATTACTACCACTACTACCACAACAACTACTACTACTACTAC
>JAPQRN010000016.1:21377056-21390157 GCA_037367275.1 Coranthus polyacanthus | reverse complement strand
AGACATGTAGTTCAGTTCATCCACAGGACAGAACCATACGAGGTTCTGAAAGGCTTAGTGTGGGTTTGTTTTACACCTGTGTCTGTGTGCCTGTGTGTCTGTGTGTGTGTGTGTGTCTGTGTGTGTGTGTCTGTGTGTGTGTGTGTGTCTGTGTGTGTGTGTCTGTGTGTCTGTGTGTCTGTGTGTGTGTGTGTGTCTGTGTGTGTCTGTGTGTGTGTGTCTGTGTGTGTGTGTCTGCGTGTGTGTCTGTGTGTGCGTGTGCGCGTACATGTGTGTGCGCGTCTGCGTGTGTGTGTGTATCTGTGTGTGTGCGTGTGTCTGCGTGTGTGTCTGTGTGTGTCTGTGTGTGCGTGTGTGTGTATCTGTGTGTGTGCGTGTGTCTGCGTGTGTGTCTGTGTGTGCGTGTGTGTGTATCTGTGTGTGTGCGTGTCTGTGTGTGTCTGTGTGTGTGTCTGTGTGTGCGTACATGTGTGTGTGCGTCTGCGTGTGTCTGTGTGTGCGTGTGCGCGTACATGTGTGTGTGTGCGTCTGCGTGTGTGTCTGTGTGTGCGCGTACATGTGTGCGTCTGCGTGTGCAGCAGGTGTGAGTCCAGACTTGAACCCAGGGGTTCTTCCTGTCCATCTGGATGCAGACAGTAGGAGGCTCTGAGTCTCCAACACTGGGCTCTGTGTGTGACTGTCAGAGCAGCTGAGAGGGAAACTCCAATTTACAACCGCACCCGAACACACCATCCAGACATTTACTGTCGCACTCTGTGGGCAGCGATTATTTTTCTGTTAATTAACACAAAATTAACAATTCTGTTAATTTGCGTGTTTGTTAAATGACAGTTAACCCTGTGGCTGTCAAAAAATGTCACCAAATTCCCTTGGAATCATGATAAAAAACATCAGACAGATACTCAGCTCCTCCAGCTGTAACGGGACCGGTTCTCTCTGTCGCTCTGCGTAGGTGTTCAGAGCGAGGGGGTGGTGGTGATGTTTTTTCAAGTGAAATTTGCAGCGTTATAAGAGGTGCAGAAGTGTACCCATACTGCAGCTGTCATGTGTTAGCGCTAACACTCCACCAGACTAGACATCTGTCTCTGTGGGAGAGAAGTTCAGCAGCTAAACATGTAGAAAGTAGGTTGTGAAAGTCTGGCAGAGGAACGCTAACTTCTAGCTCTTGCATGTTTTAAATAAGGAGCAATGTGCGACAAATTCTTTAAGCAAAAAGAAAACATGATTCAACAACAGAAGTAGTTGTTTTGATCATGCAAAAGGGCTGGACAATAAAAATCCACAATGTTTCATATCAGGCGATGTCAAGTCCTTTTTTCTTTTGACGCTGCTATGGAAACGTGCAGCTGAAGTATCACTGTTATGGGAGCTGCCATGTTGCTTCTTCTTCTGATTCTTCCGTTAACTGATTGAATTGTGACTCTCCTGAACTGCTCAGACTGATCCTTTTCAAACACGTTTGAAACTGTGGTGATTTCGTCCAAATACATTCACACAACACTAGTGGATCTACAGTCTGCATTAACATTTTCAAACCTACACTCTGTATTAACCATTTTGGACGTCAATTCATTTTAAAATCAATGTGGAAAGCATCAAAACTAAATGACTTTTCCCAGATCTAATAGTTGGACTTGGTCCTTGAGCTTTTTGTTGTTTAATTATTATCTATTCTAGCTTTTCCAAATCTTTAAACACAGATATGGTCCATCCATCTATCTTGTATCTCCAACCTGAACACATATGGTAATAATTACCAAAGATGATGCGAAATTAGAGATTTGTCAAAGACGTAGCCACAGGTCTGCCTTGATCAAACCTGGTCGACTTCTCAACACCTTGCAACAACTGTTTTGGTTTCATAAGCAGGTGTTCATCCACCAAACTGCTGCTTTGTTTACATGTCCGTCATGAGTCACCTCTGGAGAGCGCTTCTAAAACCAAACAAACAAACAGAGATGGAAACAAACAAACAACACATCCTCACATACCTGCACTGAGCTGGATGTGCACTCGTCTTATTTACCGCCATCGATTCATCTCTCTGCTCTGTAATGTTACCGTGGAAACGGGAGGCGGCGACCCCCCGTTATGCATCTCTATTCATCTGTTCTGAAGAGAGTCGTACACCTCCATCCATCCTCTCTGCTTCTCCTGCTCGTCTTTACTCGTCCTCTTTTCTTTTTTACTTCAACTTAAACCTGGGAATGTGTTTTATATTTCATGATTAGTTTCTCACATCCATCAGATTCATGTCAATATAATCAAATAAAACTTATTACATACTCTTTCTTCATCTTTGTCACCTTCCTCTTTTTCTAAGTTACCTCACTCGTCCTACTCTTTATTTTAAAAAAGTTTACTTGTGTTTTTCTTCAGAAATATTCACTATTATTTCAGCATTTTTCTCACCAGAAAGGTTAAGTGATTAGTCATTTATGTGAGGTTACAAAAACCTGTGATGTGTGAACTCAGTGACTCAAGTCAGTTTGTAAAAGGATCGTCAGCATTTTAAAATGTGAAGTGTGGTATTTACGGAAAAAAATAACACAGAATGGAGCAAACATTTTCTAAAAGGACGCTGTACGTTCAGTCGTTTTGAGCTGCACTTCTGTTCTTTATCCATTAACTCTGTAAGATGTCAATAATTAGAGAAACAAAACTGTCATGACCAAATACCTTAATAATATACAGGAAGAAAGAAAGAAATGCAGTGTAGAAATAAATGTACAAATTCACTATATAAAAAATACATACATAATTAACAATAAATTAATTAATAGATTAATAAATAAATGTATACACGTAGAAATATAGAAATACATAAATTATTCATGGCATTATTTCTATATATTTATTCATTCATTTATGCCGATAGCGAGAAGAAAAACTGTTCTGATTCTGTCACAGCGGTTATGTTGTAAAAACACAACCACAAATTTTTTATACTGCATATTTATATTGTTTATGTTGTGTTTGCTGAAGCTACGAGCAGCTGCTCTTGAGCAAGGCACTGAGGGCAGATACTAAAGTGTCCCTCGTTCTGTCTGTGTATCACACGTTACCATGCGTACTGTGTGTGTGTGCGTGTGCGAGTGCAGGTTGTCTGTTCGTGTGGTCTGATCAGTGTGTCATTGTGTGTCCCCTCTCCCTCTCCCTCCTCCTCCCAGTCACCCCAGAGGCCATCGGCTTCCTGTCGGCGGTGGGCGTCTTCATCGTGGCCTTGGCCGTCCTCTTCCTCTTCATCAACAAGAAGCTGTGTTTCGCGCGTATCGGCGGCCTGCCGTGTCTGGACCAACCCGCACGGCGACGGAAAGGACGAGCGGGGATTCGCCAGGGCCTCGGTGAGTGACGACGCGCGATCACATCAGGGTTTCGTAGTCGCACCTCAGACAAACGGGAAAACCTACCTCTCAATCAATCAATCAATCAATATTTACAAAAACCCTTTGATACAGATGGTTCCGAGTGCTGCACAGATGATGCCGATGAGTAGATTAAAACAATAAGAATAAAATGAGATAAAACTGTAAAATAAGAAACTAGAATAAAGTCATAAACTATTTTGAAAAATGATTATTGGTTTGAGTAAAAGCCCAGTTGGACCGAGCTCAGTCGGCGTTTGTAGTCACAGATAAAAGACTTGTTCGACATGACTCTTCCTTGTCTGGAAAGAAGACGAGAAGAGGAGCAGGAGTTAAAAGTCAGCTGTTAAGTCGGACCTTTCATCAACCAGAACTTACACATGATGCAGATTACGACTGAAAATATCACGTCTCTTCAATTCACAACGTGGCGTCATGTGTCAGAAGACGAAGGTCATTTTAAACAACTAATACAACAATTTTATAATAAAGACGTGTGTCACGCCTCTTTTACACGTCATGGTCATAGCTCCTCCGGCCAGCCTCCTTCTCCTCCTCTGCTTCCTCCTCCTGCTCCTCCTGTTCCTCCTCCTCTTCCTCCTCCTCCTCCTCCTGTTCCTCCTCCTCTTCTTCTTCCTCCTCCTCCTTCTTCTCCTCCTCCTGCTCCTCTTCCTCCTCCTCCTTCTCCTCCTCCTCTTCCTCCTCCTCCTCTTCTTCCTCCTCCTCCACCTCCTCCTTCTCCTCCTCTTCTTCCTCGTCCTCCACCTCCTCCTCCTTCTCCTCCTCTGCTTCCTCTTCCTCCTCCTCCTCCTCCTCCTTCTCCTCCTCTTCCTCCTCCTCCTCTTCTTCATCCTCCTCCTCCTCCACCTCCTCCTCTGCTTCCTCGTCCTCCACCTCCTCCTCCTTCTCCTCCTCTGCTTCCTCTTCCTCCTCCTCCTCCTCCTCCTCCTCCTCCTCCTCCTCCTCTTTCTCCTCCTCTGCTTCCTCCTCCTCCTCTTCTTCCTCCACCTCCTCCTTCTCTTCTTCCTCCTCCTCCTCCTCCTCCACCTCCTCTGCTTCCTCCTCCTCCTCCTCCTCCTCCTCCTTCTGCGCCTCCTCAAAAAGCACCACGGTTTCATCTTTTTCCTCTAACCTCTGAGCCTATACTCTTTACTACTGTCAACTTATGCTGATAAGAAGTGAAACCTCAGTGTGAAGCAGCAGAGCTACACCTCTGGACTGAACGCTGTTGTCCATAAAGAGTTTGGCCTCTTTGCTTCTATTCTCTTTGATGACGTTGGGATCGCTTTCGGAAGTGCTACGTGAAAAAAGAAGATGGTGACTGCAATGCATTGTGGGTTGCAGTACATCACCCAGATAGCTCATCCTGCCACGTCCTGCTTTTGGCTGAGGATTCCAGTAGTAACAGTATGTCGTATCGAACACAGTGTGTGTTTCCAGAGCTGTGGCAGCAGGTAGCGGTGGGCTCAGTGTAGTTCAGGGTTCAGGGTTCAGGGTTCAGGGTTCAGGGTCAGGGTCAGGGTTCAGGGTCAGGGTGCGTTGACTAATGAACCTCTCCTGTCTTGTACACTAGTGTGCTGGGAGCCAGAGATCAGCCACACAGACTACACCCACACCAGTGAGGCATGAGCTGCAGCCTGCACTTTTATACTGAGAGGACGCTTTTGTTATTCATGTTTTTTAAGGAAAGTATGTGTGCTCCAGGTGGCGGGTAAAACTATAAGGAAGCACACAGTGTTTATGTTTGTCACAATGTGGCTGGAAGAAATAAAACACTTTTGTTGTACTGGACCTGTCTGTGGCTGAGTTTGTGCTGAGGAGGACGTACGGTAACGGCAGCTTCTGTTACATAAACGGTCATCAGTGTGGACGCTCATGTCGTTGTAGTAGACAACCTTCAGTCTGAGGCTGGAGATACAGTTGTTTTTAACAGGGATGAGAATCGAGAACTGGGTCCAAATTAGACGCAAACTGGAATCGTATTCCTCTGATCTTATCAGCTCCTTATATACTGATGCTGTCATGATTTTATGACCAGAGGGAGGAGGTCCTATAGCACACTGTGCCTCCTACTCGGGTCAAAGCAGGAGTCAGCGTCTGCCTTTGAGGAGAGGATGATGCAGAACTGTCCTTCTGCTCAAAAAAAGAGAAAACAAACACCATGGCTGTGTCTGAAACGTGTTACTACACACTACCGTCATACTGATTCTGGCCAAAAGCAGTAAAAATATATGTGACAAAACTGAAAGTCTGTCAAACATGTAAACTGCTCTGGACAGATTAATCAGTAGCTGCTTGAGCTCCTCCGTGATACACTGCATCCCACAATGCATTATGGTCATCGTTCTTCTTCTGTCTAATGCTGTGCCAGTGTAATCAGCGCCACCTGCTCTGCTGAAGTTCACTACTTACAAACATTACATATGGAAATGTCGGCAAAGCCGTCCGCATTCTGCCTGCGTTTGTCTTATCCACTGTTGATTATTATCCTATGATATTAAACAGCATGTGATTCCGGTTCAGTTCAAACTACAGCAACAGTGACAATGTGGGCGAGTTTTTATTTCTGAGAGAAAGAGACAGAGTTGAGCGAGTCGGCTCACAATAAAAACATGAACACGATGAAACCTTGAAGAAACCGAGCAGAGAACAAGAGACAGGGCAGCAGGCTTTTCCATCCTCCACGTAAACGTGTTGTTTCCTTCTCTCCCACTTGTCAAACACTGTTCACACCCAGAACAAAGGTCACTGAAGGTTTAGAACAAGACCCGGTCCTGGTCCAGGATCAGGACTCAGTGGGAGTTCAGAACAGATCGCACCAGGTTTTAATCAACTGAAGTCACACAGTCTGTAAGTTTAATGTTCTGTGACTTTATGTAATAATTACAGCAGTTGATAATGTTTTGAAAGCCACAGAAATGAGCTTTGAGAAAAGTTTACTGGACAAAGCACATTTGGTTCTTATATTCACAGTGCATTGTGCGTTTTCTTAATGTGCAAGAAAGTAATGTAAGCTAAAAATTCTGATTCTAAAATGAAACCAAAAGTGGTGCTAACAGTAGTGTCTGGTCGTACCTGCTCTCACATTATGGAGACGTTATGGAAACATGTTAAAATACAGTGATGATGTGGGAGAAAACTAAATCCTGCTCTTTAATTAACTTTAGATGAACATTTTAACACCAACGTCCAAGCGACACCAGTTTGAACAAAGCCCAGGCGGCTGCAGTCGACTGTGAAGCGTTGAGTAAACGTCGCTGTGTGGTTCGTTAGGTCTTCACCTGCAGCAGGTGGAGCTTCTGGTATTTCTAGTTGGTTTCCTGAACAAACAACACATCCTGTTTGGAGTTTCAGCATAACCTCCTTGGGGCTTCGTTTGACGAGGTAGGAGCTCTTTAAAACTGTAGCTTCAGTGAAACTTAGTTTTAACCTGAATATTAAATGATAGAAATCATTTTATTTCAGTAAAGAAACAGAACGAGGATCTTGGCTTTTGTTACATAACACGTAACATGGAAATAAAACTTATAGATGTGACGTTAAAGTGTCATTTTTTCTGACACAGTGTTGAGATTAGATTGATGAGATGAGATCCAGAACCTTTCATCACTGTGTCATGTTTCTGTACACATGAACACTTTTCAACATGTTCCACAGAGCAGGGACGTCAGACTGTTTGTTCTCCATCGATAAACTTTATGAATGAGAAGAAACAATGCGTTTGGATTTGATTTACCACATGAATGTTTGATCTGCTCCAGTGTCGTATCACATACCTACTGTATGTCGGTTGTTGTAACTGTCACAAACATTTCAATGTAACACCTCGGTTTTATCATCACTTTAACTCTTTAACTTCTGTCGAACAAACGGACACAGAGGCTTTTAAAGAAAACTATCATTTCATAAAAACATACTTTGTTTCCTCGTCCCTTTCCTTCCTTCCTTAACTCTTTCCTTTCCTCATTTATCACCAGTCTCTATCTTTTCAGACTTGTTCTTTCAATCATCTACATCTAGTGGTTGAATATATAAATTCCCTGTTGTTTGTTCTTTGCTGTGAATTGTGTAACTGTGTCTTATTGTTCTGTGTAAACAGGATGTCAAAGACAAACAGACTGGATCTGCTTCACCCTGAACAAATGAAGGTTAAATGAATGAGATTCAGAGGTTTTTCTGAAGCCACTCTGTGACTAGTTTGGTCAGATTTCTTCGGCCGGCGTCTTCGTCTTCTAGGCCATAAGTCCTGTTTGTTTTTTGTGTTCTGAGCGGCTGCAGAGTGTATTGAGTTTTGTTTCGCACCGCTGGCTCCTCTCTGAGTCACATTACTAAAGCTTCTGCCTGTGAATAGTTTTATAAGACAGGAGTTAACGGACCAATCGGCCGACGTTCGCCCACTCAGATCTGCTTCCTGCTCGGTGCGTAACCATGGCGATGGGTCAGGTAGAGAATGAAGGAGTTTAGTTCTCAGTGAC
Source organism: Coranthus polyacanthus (assembly GCA_037367275.1). Lineage (NCBI taxonomy): Eukaryota > Metazoa > Chordata > Actinopteri > Kurtiformes > Apogonidae > Coranthus > Coranthus polyacanthus. The sequence goes on along the minus strand of JAPQRN010000016.1, from coordinate 21,382,317 downwards.
CTGCAGTAAAAAGGAGGAGGAGGAGGAGGAGGAGGAAGGAGCTGTTGAAGCCATTTATGGTCAAATTATGATGCGAGTGGAGTGACCATCGACGTGAGAGCTCGGTTTTCATCTCTCCTCACTTCTTTTAAGAACATTTCATATAGGAACAGTCATTTAATTCTTCTGCAGCGTTAAATGACTTAGACATAAACTGTGACTGAGTGTGTTTCAAACTTTCAATCCATATTTAAGAGATAAAAGAATAAACTTAGATTTCTGTTTGATTTAATCGATTTTTCTCGCTCTTCTTCTCTTTTAATTAGAAAAAATATGTGTTTTACCATCGTTGTGCATTTTCTTGTGCAAGTTGAGGACCCAGTTAAAACCGGTCCGGTTGTGACCCTGTTTGGGAAACAGATGTAGAGGAGGAGGCGATGAGAAGCTTTAGAATCATCTTCTGTTGGAGACCAGGGTTAAGACTGAAACAGAGGTGAACAACACAGTTTAACCTGAATAAAACAAAAACCCATGGAACTAAATCTGTAGCACGAACTAAAATGAAATAGAACTTCAGGTAAAATCAGCTCCATTTTCCACAGATGTGACGTGTGATGGTGAACAAGAATAAAATGTCTTTGCACAATAGGAGACCTTTAATAAACGGTGGTTTCATTCATTCTTCATTCGATCATTTTCAGCCCTTCCTCATAAAAACTAAAGAAAAACTCAATGAAAACTAGTCAATTCATCTGAATAAAACTCGAACCAGAGCTGCTCATGCACTCGTAGAACTAACGACTGAAAGACTGGTTTACCTTCTGTTTCAGAACCAGATGAGAGGGTTGTGTTTTCACTGTAGATGTTTTTATCAAGACTCGTCTTGGGACCCCAGTTTACAAAAATATGTCATGAATTGCTTTAAAAATGTATATTATACAGAGTATTGAACTGTCAAAACAATGTGGAATTAAATGAAGGTCAGAATTTCAGTCATGGTCAAAACGTGTCTTTTTTATGTCATTTTCATCTTGTCTTTTGCATAGTTTTTATCCTGTTGTATCTTCTACGTCTGACGTCTCTACATTGGCTCTGTTGAGATCATTTATTCACGTCATATTATTCTTATGTATTTGCCTAGTTTGGGAAAGGCAGACCTACATTAAAAACTCATTATGAAGGAAGCGGTGTTTTTAAATGTTTTTAAAGTGTTTTTCCTTCTGCCTCGTTGTCCTGTTTCCTCTCTTCGACTCCTCGACTTTCCCAGTTGTTGCTCCTTGTCATTCCCTCTGCGTTCCTGTGTTTGTCTCCGTCCAGTGAACAGTTACGGCGATGACGACGACGGCTCCAGCTCCTCCGACAGCGAAGCCGAGATCCTGAAGCAGTTCGAGGTCTCGGTGTCGCGGTCGCAGAGCTTCCGGTCCTCGGCAGCTCACGGAGGTGAAACGCAGCTGTCGTTAAACCAACTGCACAAGTTCACTCGCCTGTCAGACCAGGAGGAGGGCAGCACCGAGCCGTCGGACTGCGAAGGTGACTTCATATAATATCACAACAGAGAAATGAGATTCCTTCTTTTAAAAGTGAACACATTTGAACGACTTCTCAGTTTAACAATAGTAAATCTGTCTAAATAACTGCTTTCTTTGCTCATAAAAAAACGCAACTTGCTTAAATGTTGGTATTTTTTCATAGTTTCAAAGCTCATTATCGTCTTCTTTTATTCTAATGTTAAGAAATCAACTTGAACAAACTGTTTACCCGATTGGCATGTCTTAATACAAAACAGTTCAGTTAGATTTAATACTATTTGTCTTCTTTCTAGTAGGTGTAGATTCACAGTGTATGGACAGGAACGTGTCTATTTTTGCAGACGTTCAAAAAATCTGATTGCCATCAGATTATCATTTGTAATCTGGTTTAATCTTGACTCATTTCAGTAACACGAGGTGTTAATTAGTAAAGTTGAAGAATAGTGGACGTGAATGTTTTATAGAAACATAGTAAAGTACGATTAATGAAACACCATCGAGCAGCTGCTTGTTTCAACTGCTTTTTATTTTCTGTCTTATTCCAACATGTGAACAGTTTAGTGTCATGACACACACCTGAACAAGGTAACGCACACACACCGTTGCCATGGCGAGGCCTCTGCGCAGTCATTGACATAACAGTCAGACCGACCTTAATGACGCTGAATTGGAGATAATTGTTATTCATTAGTCGGAGGTACGTCCCGTTTCTGTCTCAGGAAAAGGCCAGACGTTGATAGATTACACAATCTCACCTCTGTGCTCTTAAACCAGGTTTCAGCCTAAACTACATTAGGTGGGAGGACAGAGGATGAAATGTCACGTCATGTGCATTCAGGTCAGGGTGTAAGTGTTTGTTTCCAGCGTCGCGTCACACTGATACGTTTATCGTCCTGCTGGGTCTGAGCAGCGCTGAGCAGTTCCCGAGTTCACCTGGACAGTCACTGTAACCGGGTTCACGCTGAGCATCGACTTTCAACAGAAAAAGTCACATATTTATCAAAACTAATGTAGTGGAAAACATAATCAGACAGATCGATTTCAGCAGATTTCCACCTGCGGGAATATAAGTTTGATGAGTGAAACCCTTTGTTCCGCCTGATGTTATTATTTATTGTACAGCGGTGTATCCACATTCTATAATACATATTCATTAGGCCACACGACAGGCTGTTGTTTGCTATTACTCACACCTTTGGCCTCAAGTCAAGTATCTCTGAAGCGTAACATTACAGAGAAAACGAGATCGTTATCACAGGCCCTGTTCAGACCTCGCATTAACATCTGCAGCGGAAGCTTTTAAAGTGGAGTGTTTTCTGTTTATTACTCACTGCATGAGGGGACGCCATGAATGAATCCATGCATTTTAAATATCGATAACATGATGTCAGCTGAGTTCAGTCCCAGGACACGTTCCGGTTCAGTTTCATGAGAGAATGTGGACCCAGACCACCTCTGAATGTGTCCTGAGTGTGTTCAGACCTTGCATTAGATCTCTGCATGTGATCGTCTTTGTCAGGATGGATGTCAATGCCAGGTCTGAACAGGGCCTTAGTGGGCGGAGCCACCGTGACGTCACACAGCTGTTTTTATTTCGGCCGTCGCCGTGTTGTTTTTGGAGCAGGAAGTGACTATATTTGGACAGAGGGGTGGAGCTGGGTGAGCTAATGCTACATGCTAGCTTAATGATACAGTAAAACAGTAAACTTCATCAAGCATTTTCATAAGAAAGTTAGTATCACTTATTAACCACAACTACAGTCGAGCTGTTTGTCAGGAAAAATATGTTTTATTCAATAAACAGAAGCTCTGAAAGTCAGATTCAGGAGGCGAGTGAGCTGTCAATCACGCCTGTCAATCAAAGCCCGACACAACAGACATCAAAGCTTCTATTTACCCAAAAACCTTATTTATGGAGCAATAATTTACAGACCAGAAAACTTATTAGAGGGTCCAAATAAAGCAAATAAGACCAGAATGACACCTGGGAAAATAATATCAACGTAGTATTTTTAGAGAGAAGTTCAGTGTAAGTCTATGAGAGCAGCATCTAGTGTCCGTCAGTGGTATTACACATTTTGATACTTAGGACTTGGCCCTTGAGCGTCATCTGGTTTGTTTCCTCCTGCAGACGTTGAGGCTCAGACCCAGCAGCGTTTTAAAGACCCGCTGACGGCAGCTGCAGAGGAGATGGAGAAGACGTCCGTTCACGCTGAAGACAAACCAGCATCACAGACAGACAGGACCAGTCTGACTCCCAGTATGAACCGACAGGCCGCCGACGGCAGCGAGGACACGGAGACGCAGCCCGCGGTGGACAAGAACGACGCCACAGACAGCTCCTCCACCTGGAGCCCTGAGGTATTACAGCCTATACTCACACCAGTCTGAGCAGGTTTGACTCTGAAGTCCAGGTTGTTTGACTAGTGTGAGCGCTCTGGACGTCTGCTGGACTCGGCCGTGGTGAGCTTCTAGTGTTACTGTCACTCCACTCTTTCTAGTGGTAACTAGTAATGTAACTACCGTATTTCCTCAAATAGTGTCTTTATTTGTTTATACTAAGTTTATATTAGAGTCACGTCTTTATTTATAATTTCCTGTATTTAATGAGTATAAATAGCATGAAAACTCGTCTTGATCCATTCCTGTTTGCAAAAATTTTTTTAGAATTCAAATTATTGCACTTTTAATACAAACAACACTTCCTTAACTGTTTCAAATTAAAAGCCCTCTATTGTTTCATTGGATAGAAACCATTCATTTCTTAACAGGGCAAAACACCGCTGACAAATAGAGGCGTTTTCCACCTACCTGTACCACTCATTGCTTTTCATTATAGTGATGATGTGTAATAAATAAAATGCAGTAGGTGTTAAAGGATCAGTCCCGTGTTTTTCTGTACTTCCTATATTTTCACTAAATCCTCCTCCTTCTCCGTCTGCGTCGAAACCAACTGTTCAGCATGAAAGTTTAGAAAGGTTCACGCTCAAAACGAAGTCTTCAGCGTAAAAAGACACTTTCTGCGTTGTATTATTATTGTTTTTTTTCTAAGCAGATGCACTCGTCCACAAAGTCACCCTTATCGTTCTGCTCATATGTTTTTTCATATCACAGACAAAAATATTGCAGGGTCAGTTTTTCCAAAATCATGCAGGCACGTTATTAAATTCATTTGTTTTGGATGAAAAAAAATCAGAAATTGGAAAAATGCTGAATATTGGAGCCAGTTAATGAATGAATTATTGTAAATACCCAAAGGACAGATCACAGTGTTTTACACTTTACTCTCATTTAGAAGAAAAGACTGCGATTTGTAAGTAAAGGAACATAAAATGATAAATGATGAAGAAACAAGAGATAAAGAGTAAATGGTTTCATATTTTTGACAAATTTCATGAGAAAGAAACTCAGTTTCACACTATTCTGGTCCAAAATTCACTAACAACTAACGGCAGGGATTACTTAATGGGGTCAGTGAGCGGGCAGCGGTCCTGCTGTTACCCATCATGCTCAGCGGAGGTACCATCACTGAGCTGTGAGAGGATTATCACTCTGAAATGTTATCCTCACAGCTTCACTTTGGAAGAAACAAACCAAACCCAGGCTTCAGGTTGGTATAAATAGTCCTTATTTCACAACAAACAAACACTCATGAATAATAATCTGTGTGTGTCTGTGTGTGTGTGTCTGTGTGTGTGTCTGTGTGTGTCTGTGTGTGTGTTTGTATGTGTTTGTGTGCGTTTGTGTGTGTCT
>JAPQRN010000016.1:21337409-21352782 GCA_037367275.1 Coranthus polyacanthus | reverse complement strand
TCGCCTGATAACCGTCTGACGGAGGTTGGTGTCGTGTTTCAGGGAGCGGAGCTGAACACATGGTGAACCATTAGCGGTCGTTTGTGCCGAGCCCGCTGGGTACTTAGAGTGATCTGGAAATCATCACGGCCAATGAAACGACTTCCTCCTCCTTTGTTCTGCAGGAAGAGCTCGGAGACAAAAAGCTGCTGCTGCTGCTGATGATCATGTTGACATGTGCAAACTTTTTAACACGTGTGGAACTTTCACTCAGACTCGTGATACCTAACGCTTTGCTTGTTTTAAAAGTTTACGTCTAGATTTGGGGGTTAATTTCTTACACTTGCAGGGTTTTTTCAGAGGTTTCTGGAGGGTGACAGCTTTTTATAGATCGATAGAGATCAGCATGTCTGTCTGTCCGTTGTTATTTTGTTTAAATAGAAAACCATCCGATATTTTTCCAGTAAATGTTTGGAAACTCCTCAAAAAACTACTCGACTCCTCTGCTGTTAAATGAGCTAACATCAGTAACAAGTACTACTTTTGGATTCTCCGATGGCTCTAGTTTGTTGTATTTGAGTAAAAGCTGCATTCTGCATAATTGTGCACAGATATTATTCCATTATTTAGACAAAAGCTACAAGATCAAATCAGCTCATTGATGAAGTAAACACTACATCCATATACGTCCGTTTTGTTTCATCTCTACAGTAAAGGTGTTGCCATGGAGACAACATCAACTCCTTTTCAGTCGTCACGATATTTCCTCAGCGGCAGCAGAACACGTTACACAGACTCCTGCAGGTTAAAGTGGATTAACTGAACCCTTTTAATGCTCACAGCCTCTACGTGAACTTGAATTCATTCACAAGTCTAAATCAAACAAGTCATTAATGCTACAAACTGCCATGATGTCATGATGTACTCTGTGTAAAGTATTGAAGCGAGCCTCATGTTAAAAACCAGTTTGACAGTTTGTGCTCTTGTGTCTTTTTAAATAGGTTTAATTTGTGCTGTTCTCACTATAAATGGATAAAGTTCTACATCCTATTGGATTTCTTTCCTGCACAAGTTCTTTTCTAAATGTTTTTCTACGTTTCCTCCATAATCTACCGCATTAACTTCACAGTAGTCTGTGGTGGAAACCTCAGGTCTAATAGATGTCGATGGCTGCGTCCATTAAATCATTATAGATTCCAGATGAACCGCAGGCAGCGACGTACAGGGTTATTAGAGGCTGCGTTTCCGTTCAGGCCACCCATGTTGACAACATATACACTCTTTACTCTGTTAATTGTTAATTGTCAGGCCCTTTGGTAAAAAAGATAACACAGCGAGAGAGCTGATAAAGGTTTGCAGTGGCAGCATAAGGTGATAATCACAGTGAAGCAGGAGGGCATTTCCTATCACTTTTCTTTCAGTGAATCTGTCCAACAGTTAAAGTTGTCTTTGCAGCGAGTCTTGAGTCAGACACAGACCAGCATGTGTCGGTGTCCGGCTGTGACATCAGGCATCACATGGTCCACAACACGTATGTAAGCAGACCAACCCACATTTAAACTATAACAGGAGCTGGTCTAGTTAACGTGTCCGACCGAGTGGAACGAAGAGACGCAAACAATTCACAGATTTATCATCGAGGAAAGTAGACCGTCCTTGACTAAATCTAGACGCTGTTCAGGTCAATAAATACATGAATGTGACAACCTTTGGGCCCAGTTCAGAGTTCACCGAGCTCGTTTCCTGTTGATGCTGTTTATCTTCTTTACTTATCAGAATGGAAGTAACAAGTGTCTACATGACAGAAGTCCTGATCTGATAAGTTCAAATGTTCTAAGCCAAAAACTACATTCAGCTTTTTGGATGCTGTTTATTTATCATCTGTTCCAGTTTTTCAACATTTTTTTGGTGTGTGGTGAAAATTGTAACTTTTTATTGAAAATATCCTATTTTCTTGGGGTAGGATCCCCAAACTCCCCATCTTCCAGAAGCAGTAAAAACACTGGAATCCAGATAACACTTAAGTCCTCTTTAAACCTTGGGAAAACACTGGAATCCCGTAAATGTTTGTGTGTTTTTTCTCCAGGATGTGATGGTCGGAGTCCTTTACAGCAGTCTGATCCTGCTCTTCTTCCTGCCGGCCTTGGACCTGATCGACGGCTTCAACCTGACGTACCGCTACGCCCCTCTCATCATCATCTCGCTCCACCTGGGCCTGGGCCTCTTCTCCTTCACCCTGGACACCTGGAGCACCTCTCGGGGCGACACGGCTCAGATCCTGGGCACCGGCGCCGGCATAGCCCTGGCCTCCCACGTCAACTACCACCAGGGCCTCCTTCCTGACCCCACGCCGGACCAGCTGCCCTTCTCCATGCCCACCCTCAGCGCCGGCCTGGTGGGCGTGGCCATGCTGCGGCTGGTGGTGGGCGTGCTGGTTCTGATGGCCACGCGGGCGCTGATGAAGGCCATCACCATCCCGCTGGTGTGCCGGGTGTTTGGCGTACCCAGCGGGGACGTGAGGAAGGCCCGGCAGAACATGGAGGTGGAGCTGCCGTACCGCTACATCGTGTACGGAACGGTGGGCTTCAACGTGCTCTTCCTCGTCCCGTTCCTCTTCAGCCACGTGCAGCTCTCCTGATGGGACGACACATCCTCCATGTCCTCAACGCGCTGGGCTCCTTCCTCTCCACAGCTCTGATCTGAGCCGGCAGTGGAAAAAGGTGAATTCAAACCTGGACTCTGATCTGATCTGGATGCCGGCGTGTTTTCAGTTTCTCCCTCATTAAGGAGGTCCTGGTAGATCTGGCCTCGACTGTTATCAGCTCTACATGTAATGGGAGCGAATCCTCTCTGTTTCATTCTTTACATCTATTTAAATCCAATCAACTCTGCAGCAACCTAACATCCGCCACTCCTCAAGAAAACAAAAAAAAACAGTGGCTTAAAGAGACTAAAACGCCACTGATTTCTACTGAAAACCTGTGTCTTAGTCTTTATGGGATTGATATTAAGAGTTTAAGTAAAGAACCACAGAGTTATGGTTTTGAATTTTATAAGCGTCGCTGTCTGAAGAGTCCTGTGTTTTCTTTCCAGACAGAGTTTTGTGTTTAAACCTCATCGTTCAAACTCAGTGTGATTCCTTGTCTCACTCTTCGTCTTATCGTTCTCACGTCTCTAAGCAATGAGATCCATATGATTTCTAAACCCTGTGAAACTTTGACCGGAACAGACGGATGGTTTTCCAGTTGTCTGGTGTTTTCCATGTGTTTTCAGGAGGACCGAGTCCCGGTAAATTTAGTCTCGACTGTTATCAGCTCAACAACCGAAAGGATTCCACTCCTCAGCCAGTTTTGTTCATATCAAGAACAAAAGAAACATCAATTCAAAGTGGCCTTAAGAGACCGAAAAGCTGCTGATTTCTACTGAAAACCTGTGTCTTAGTCTTTATGGGATTATTATTAAGAATTTGAAGAACCACAGAGTTGAGGTTTTGAATTATTCGTCGCTGTCTGAAGAGTTTGTTGCAGTTCTTTGTCTTGTTCTCTCATCTCGAAGCAATAAGATCCATATCCATCTAATCTCTGTCACTCCGACAGATGGATTCCCAGGTGTTCGATGTTTCTGTCTTTATTTAGACTTTTTATCGTCTAAATAAACTCTGAGGTCGACAAATCTCCCGCGAGGTGATGACTCGGCACATAAGATCCAGAAAGGAAGGAAACGTCACTTTATTTGGGATCATAGAGAAGTTTTCAGCAGTTTTTTTCTTTTGTCTATGAGGTCGTGAAGGTTCCTGGGCTTATTTTTACTCTGTAAAACTCATGTCCTGTGTGATAACGTAGAGATGCATCAACTTCCTCTGGTTTATCTCCTTTTGTCAGGAGTGAAGGCACGAGGATAGAGCTGAGGTTTCAACAATAGAGTGAACGTTGCAATGTCAAGAACAATGGTTTAATATTTCAGCAGAAGAGCTGAAGTAGAAAAAGTCCCACATTTTAAAACAGGTGACAGTATTTTTTTCAAAATGCAACTGTTTTTGATCTTGAAATACACTTTTTTTTCTTTTCAAATTACAGTTTAATGAATGGAAATATTAATGTTTGATGTAGTCGTAGTAAAAAGAACACGCAGCGTCTAGTTTCCAGTTTAAAGTTAAGTTAATGTACAGAGCAGGACATTTTACAGTTAAAAACACTGAAAAGGAAAAGGAAGAATCCTCCATCGACTACACTTTTATTCTTTGTTTCCAAACCCTGGAAACAAAGAATAAAATGAGTTCTACAAAGTTTTTGGTTAATAAACACTGGAGTTCGCTGGTGTTTGTACAAAATGGACAAAATGTGACATTGTGGCTTTGTGAAAAGATCTGCAGAAGAAGAGTTTGATGTGGTTGATCAGCAGCTCAGGATGCGATGCTCCTGTTTTAAAAAGAAATATCCTAGTGATGACGATGGATTTGAAACGGATTCATGCAGCGTCATTGGAAGATGTGCAGACTATGTTGAAAAATATCCCATATACAAGAGCATCATAGTCAACGTATGAACTTTACAGCCTCCCCTCGTAAACGACACGCTGACGTTTCTGTAAATATCGAGTCAAAGGCCCCAGAAAACGGTAGCGTCTGGAACTTGTGTTAACATTTTTAAAGAAGAAAAAATGTCTTTTTGATTAAGGGAGATGCTCGGCTTCTCTTCTGCAGTTCAGGACTTTCAGAGTCCACCTGTAGCAGGTTAAAAACCAGGTGAAAGTGAAGAACGCGCCTCAGACCTCTTCTAGATTAACGTCTGAAAACAAGGCAGAGTCTGTTTTTGTTTGTTTGTTTTGGACTCTCTTCTGATTTGAAGCAATAATATCTGAACATCTGGAGCGAGGCCTGACGTTTCACTGCCTTCCGTCGACTGCAGAGCCTCGTGGTCAGATGCCTTGCTCGAGGGCTTTTAGCTGCAGACGCTGGCGCCCTCTGCTGGTGACATTTTATCCCTGAGCTGAAGGGAATTAAACGAGTCTTAATTCAGTTTGAGCAGGAAGCCGTGACGTGACTTGTATGTTGTGTTTGTTGATGTAAACGGCACTGTCCTAATATGAATGCACTGTTCCCAGAATGCACTGTGTTCCCCTGAGCCGGGCACCACGGAAACACTGACCCGGAACGTTAATGACCTGGTCTAGGAATAGTTTAAGACTGAGTCAGGTTCAAAAACGAAAGAATGGATCTGTTAATTCACCAAAACATCTGCAGGTTTTTAAATGCGTCTGTAAAAAGTTCCGAAGTGATTTAAAGTTAAAGTTATTTAAAGTTAATGTGATTTTAATGTGAGGTGTTTTTCCTTCAGAAACTGTAACTCAAGAAGAAAAGAGAATTTGAGTGAAATTGGTCTTAAATCACAAACTTTGAACTTTAATTGAACAGACGCTTCCTGGACACATTTGGTCTTTTTTTTTTTTTTACATCTCGGGTCAGAAAACCTGAATCCATCATCCTGTCGCTCTGTGATTGGTCGACGTGAACGCGAGGCGTCCGTTCTGCCCGGCTCCTTTCACTTCCTGTGGCTTTGCCTCGTGCACAAACCTGTTTTCTGTTTGTCGTAGCGTTTTTTTGTCTGAATGTGGTTCCCTGTGAAAAAAAGGAACTTGATCTATGTTTGATTTTTTGTGGTTATCTAGATTTGGGTTTTTGTGCAAACGGTCCAGAAAGTCTTCACGCTAAGCCACGCCCCATTTAGTGATGTCACAGTAGGTGTTTGAGGTGTTATGAAGACGCCGCCATCTTACTCAGGGACTGAAAACAAATGGAAATAATGCAGAATATGTGTTGCAGTCAGCGGTGAACTGTTTGAATTATGCATCACGTACATATATGATGAGCAGGGTTTTTTAATCCTGACATTATTCCAGCAGATACATCCCAGGAGACGGACCAACCTGGAATTCAAACAAGCACTCGATTTATCTGAAACATAACAGAAAAAGCTGAAGTCCTAATCGTTCAATAAGGGACAGGGACTCATTGTAAATCTGAAACACCTTCCAGTCTGGAAGTGTCCCTTTCTAGACCTGAAGAGTTTAAATGCTGGACTAGTTTCAGTATCTGAAAGTACGTTGGAGTCACTGAGACAAAACCGAACCGTGAAGCACAGACGGGGTTTCCTTTGTGTCTGGTTGCGTCGTAAACGTGTTCTCTGACGTGTTTACGAGGACGTTTCCTCACAACAATCTGGGAAACGAGGTAAACCACATGAAACCGGACCACGTGACCATCGCTGTGTTTCTACTATAGGACAGTTTGCACAAAACCACCACATGTTCAGACTCACCTGTGTGTTTATCTGTGAAGAGTCATGTGAACGACCTTCATGTGTGGTTTTGTTTCTTTAGTTGATGTTTAGCAGAACTGACCCCAAGCAGCAACTGATCCATTAGTCACTTTAATAATAACTGATAGTTATTTATGATCTGACACCATCTGAAATCTGGACACAGCATCTAAACTATGTAAATCTGATCCCTCACTAAGTTTCAATCCCAGATTTGTTGTTGTTGTTGTTGTTTACCTGATCTAATGACGGACCGTGTTGGTCTGCTGAGGTTCCAGCTCTGCTCTAAATCATAGAATGAAGCTGTTTGTTTGTCTGTTGTTCTTTTCTTCCTCCAGAGCTTTGCCTTTTCAATAATAACTCTTTCTCAGTGTTTGATCTGTGTGGCTTCAGCTCGGCTCAACGTTTCCCTTTAGTGCCTTTACTGTCGTTTGTGAAGATGGAGACGTCATCTGGATCTGCAGACCTGACCCGTTTACCCACAAGTCCACAGAAAAAAAGAATCATCTGCGACTACTTTGATGATTGCTTCATGTTTTCAGTGAGTTTGCTTCTCAAATGTGCACATTTGTCCAGTTTTCTGCCCCTCTTTCTTGAGGTTTGTTTCTTGAGGTTTTTTTTACTGTTTGTACCTTTGATTCATGCAGAAGATGATGTGCACATGAATCCAGAATGAAAAAGAAGCATCAGTTGAAGCTCTGGTTTTATCTTTTATCTGTCGTGCTGCCTTTTGCACTTTGTTGCTGCATAAATGTTTCCTGTTGAAAAGAGAAAATGAAAAATGCCTGAAGTTTCCTGGTTGATTATTAATACGTTTACTTTTAATTAGCAACAAGTGAGTCACTGTAGTTAAACCTTGAGTCATTTTATTGTTAATTGAGTTAGAAATCATTTGAATATATTTGTTCAGTTTCCCTTTATTGACTTCACATGATTAAAATGTGTCTGAAACCCAAAAAATCTGCTTTTATTAGTTTGGTTCGTGAAGAAAAATGTCTGTGTTTTGAACAGTTTAAACCACTCTTTCTTTAAGCCTCACGTTTTCCTAGTTTTTCATCTTTAAACCTGGTTCCAGAGGCTCAGACTGATGTGGACTTTAAAGGACCTTTTGTGCAGTGTCAGTATTTTTTTTTACATATTATCTGCAGATTTTTTTTGTTAGATTTGATCTATGATTCAGTATTTCATGTGATTTCTTGTGTGAAATTAACTGAAATAAAATGATTGAATAAAATAAAGCAGCGTCTTCTCTCTCGACTCCTCACCTTCTAAACATGGACAGTTTTTAAATAAAATAATTCATCTTCTAGTTACAGATTTGAAACACAAATGGACTTAATGTTTATTCTTAATTTACAGTTAGATTTTTCAGAAAGCTGTTAGAAATGTTGGGGACATTTAGTTTAAAATATATTTTAATCATGTTTTCTGCCTGTTTTCAAACAAGTTGCAAAAGCAATAAAGATGGATGAAGATAAAGTAAAAAGCTGACGGAAGAAATACTGTAAAGAAGACATAGTGAGAGAAGAACAGGCCATGAATCTTCAGTCTTTCATGAATTGTTTGTGAAAATATTTAAAGGATTAGTCCAGTGATTTAATGAAGAAAATGAGGAGTGAAAAGACATTTTTTTATTAACTGAAATAAAAACAAAGCTTTATCAAAAACAATAACGAACTGAAAGTCTATCGTGTATTTAAAAACTAAAATTAGAGAAAATATCTGTAGTTTATGTTTTTTTCCATTTGGTATTGAAATCTATCACCCAATTTTAATGAGAAAAATGACATAAAAGTTGAAACAGGCAGCGAATGTAATTTTTTCACCTCTGTACTAAATAAAGAAATAAAGCTTTGAATGGTTTACAAAGTAAAACACGCTGCCCTGCTGAGTAAGAAGCGTGTTTTATTTTGAAATCCGGATGTTGGAACTCCCTTTCTGGCGTGCGCTCCTACGCGGCGTCCTGATTGGCTGAGGGTGAACACCTTCTGATTCAACGTCACGCCACCAGGAAATGTTCCGCCGTTGATCAATCACGTAATTAGTTAAGAAAAAATAGCAGAAGAAAACAGAAATAATCTCCGGATCATGGCTTTGGGGGACTGTTGGAAGCAGCTGTCCTGGTTCTACTACCAGTACCTTCTGGTGACGGCGCTCTACATGCTGGAGCCGTGGGAGAGGACGGTGTTCAGTATCCTTTAGCTTCACTCAGCTAACGAGCTAACCGCGGCTAACTAGCTTAGCTCGCCGCCCGGATATGGTACTTTTTCACGGTCTGAACTTTTGTTATGGCCTTCATTTAACACTGTACGCACGTTTAAAGCTTAATTGTTAAGTTGACTTAAATATGATGTACCGTCAGTGCTGTGTTCAGTTCAGACTTAACGCTACGTGCTAGCAAAGCTAACCTTCAGCGATAAAAATAATTTGCTTTTTAGTCGATTAATGATTGTAACTGAAAGCCAAATTGAAAATCAAGCATCTATGATGTAGCACAGTCTCAAACTTTACTCTAAATGTTACTTAAACGTGAGTTTAATGCGAATAACCAGTAGAATTGCAAACACAGACTGTGAGCATCTCGCTAGCTGCTGTGTATTTAGTGGAAGAAAGCTTAACGTTTTATATAAATGTAATGGAATTCAGATTCTGAATTAATGCCGAATTATGTGCTGGTCACTAGAAAGGACGGAAAAGTCTAAAACTTTGCTGTGTAAATTACTTCAATGTGGCTGCAAGCTATATTTATTAAATACATGTAGTTATTAACAGAGTTTTGTAGCAAACTGCTCAGTAGAGACTAGAAAACATTTTGAATACAATTGAATAATTCAGATTCTTAATTCATGCTGAATTATTTTCCATAGTCCATTTTGATGTTAAAAATGTCTTAAACTATATAAGTTACATTAATGTGACTATAAGTGAGTAATTATCAAATACTATTATTTGCAGAGTTTAGCTCCAAATGGCTCAATATGTAGAAGGAAACTTACTCGTCCACAATGTTTGTTTCTACATTTTATTACATTTATCTTTTCTAGAGGATGTTACCTGTCCTCTAGGAAAAGTCAATGTTTATTTTTGACTTTACATTGACTTTTGTTTGACGACACGCGGCTCAGTGTTACTGATCCACTGTCTGGTGACTCACACATGCAACCAATAGTTACATCATGTGCTGTAGTTCTGTTTTTATTGTATTTGACATGGCAGCAGCTCCTTTTTAATGTGCAGACATGTGACAAATGAAAGTAAAACCCTGATGTGAGTGGTTTCTTAAGGGTCAGTAGACGAGGCTCGCAGATGGTTTGATGTAGAGCTGTGTGATATGGACCCAAAGTCACATCTCAGTGTTTTTAGGCTGAATTTCCATACATGATATCTATGTTGGTATTTTGCAGGATGGGTTAAAAGTTCAATTTTAAGACAAAGCCACATGTGAAATGTCACAGGCACTTATTAAAACGGACTGTGATCAAAGTAAAATACAGACGGGGCTTCCTTTTACTGTTTAAAAAATACACAACTGCAAAATTCGAAAATTAGGGGAGTTCAAAACGAACAGTTTGGATCATATCTTTGTCTTTGAGTTACGGATTGTCATCACCCCTGGTGATGTTGCTTCAAACGCGTGCTTGATGTTTTGCTTTGGGTTTCTCATGCCGTAGTACCTACGTAATGCAAAGGTTTTATCCACCACCTTTTTAAACCGTTATATTTTACAGGGAAGCACAAATGCTCCCATACAACCAAGGTCCAAACATCATCCCTTCCTCTTTACCTCGTTACTACTTTTTCTGGCGAGAATGTAGTTATTCTTCAGATCTGTGCTCGATTTATCAATGTAGAGCCTGTTTGAAAATGTTCTTTTTAAATGTAATGACATCCCGACAGAAGAGGCACTTGTAAGTTCATTGTTTATATTAATCCTCACCTGGTTCCTTATGGTAACACGGAGTAAGTCATGTGATTGAATCAGAAATGTGTTTTAGTCTGAGCGACTTATAAAAATGTCCTGTTCACACAGTAGAGTTTTCAAAACCTAGTGGATGTTGAGGACGTTCAGTTCTTTCATAAGATCGTGTTAATCCTTCAGTGTTCGATCGTAAATAACCGGTGCCATTGAGTTGTTGAAAATGTTGATATCATAAGTCCCACCCCTTTTTGATTTTGATTGGTTGCTGAGAGAGGAGTGCAGCATCGTTCCAAAAGTTGAACACTGGCATTTTTGTGCCAAAGACTGAGCTGTAAATGCTGACCTTCATAGGATTTATATGAAAACAGTGTGAAAACAGACCCTAATATTACACTTCCATTTCTCCGCTAGTCATGACCCTAACCCTGTCTGTCAACTGCTTTTAACATACCCTGAACATTTCACTGCAACTCCACATGGGATTTATCATCTTTATCTCGGGTCGTTTGTAGCATTAATGTTGCTTGATTCTTTCGAGTCAGTCCACTTTAACCTGCAGGAGTTTGTGTAATATTTTTACTGAAACTTTGAAGAAATAGATGAATGAAGTTAGATGTTAAATGAGTTCAGATCTTCTCAGTGCAGTAAGTCCTTGAGCTGCTGGACGATGCAGTCATTCGACATGTAGGAACCCTGGTTTTACACTGAAGCAATGGAATTGAAATATTCTTGTGAGACGTGTATAATATTTTGGGTTCGTTGTAAGTCTGGTTGCCTGCAGTGAGAGGAGAGATGTAAACACTGGTATAAATTTATAGATGAAGCAGGTCACGGAAATCAAACTATATCCATATAAACAGTGTTCTTTATGTTGGTTTTTCCTTTAATTTGTGACTCATATTTATCTCTTAGTGTGATTATAAAGTCTATTCAGTTTCATCTGAAGGAAGCAGCACCAGTGTCGGTGTTGTCGTGCGTCACGTTATGAACGCGATGGATCGTCTTCCTGCAGCTCTGCCTCGTCTTCAGCCTCAGGTTCTGGTGTGTTTGTGTGAATAGGTCAGAGGTTTCTCTCAGCCTGGTTGTTGTTTCACATCAGACTTTAATAAATCCTCCCACTGACCGGGGTCAGGCTCATAAAAGCTGATTTTCTACTTAAAAACTTAAAGAGCAAACTGTTCTCTGTTTCCAAGTGATGGAAAATATTTAGAATTTAAAATATATTAAAGACCGCATTGTGAAAATAATGGCCATAGCACAGAAATAATTTCTCATAATATTTAGCCTTTTTCTCTTTTATAACTTTATTCTTAAAATAGTATTTAATAGTATCAAAATAGTCTTTATTGTTGCACTATTAGTACATTATTCTTGTAGTACAACACATTGTCTTAATATTGTGAATTTCTTCTAGAATACTCTTGACTTTTTCCTTGAAATATTATGATTTTATCCTTGATATCATGTTTTTTATTATTGTTTTTTATGTCTTTGCGACCCCAATAGAAACCATTCTAACCATTCTGCAAAATGATCATGTTCGGCTCAGTTTATCTCCATCGGGTCATTATTTAAAAACTGTAACCAGCTCAATAATGAGGTGATGCTTTACACAAGAGAACTAGAATGCCATACATGAGAGTTTGCGTTTTCTTCTCAGCTTGTGCAGATGTTTTTCCTGAACTCCTCGTCCTCAGACTCGCTGCTCATCTCCGTCGCCGGCATGGCCGTCTACACCGGCTACGTCTTCATGCCGCAGCACATCATGGCCATCCTGCACTACTTCGAGGTGGTCCAATGACACGTCGACGCCTGTCCGTCCGTCTGCCCGTCCATAAACCCACCGGCCCCGTCTGTCTCCGGCTTCCTGTCCACCTGTCTGTCTGTCTGTCTGTCTGTCGTGTCCGGGTCTGAGGTGGGACTCGAGAGCCAAACAAAACATATCTAATGTCAAAGATCGAATCTCTGAACGCCAGCAGAAGCCTATGGCGGACGATGACGTTTTCACAGAACTGCGGCTCTTCATTTGTCGGGTGTGAGCGGCGTCCGGCCGGAGGCGGGGCCTGAACGAGGGTCTTCATCATCGGCACCTTTTACTGTTTTTAAACAGACGGGTGGCGGTTGAGGCGTCGAGTTTTATCGAGCGGCAGGAAAAGCTGATGGACTACAGATACTTTATCCACATTTTCAGACCTCTGAATTAAACAACAACTGCAGCCATTTCATCATCGCTTTCCATCATTTTTAACCCCTCGATTCAGTGATGCCGTATGATTTTTACAACGCCCAAACCTGTCTTTGAACACTGACTTCAGTATCAGGTCGAGGCTCGACAAAATGAAACTGAAGGAGCCAGTGTTGTTCCTGTTTTTGAATTTAAAGCACATAATAAGTCTGTGGTTCACATTCGAAGCACAAACGCCGCCTTTTTAGTTTTAATTCGAGTTTTCAAACGGTTCAAATGACTGCTTTAAAGACCGCAGGCATCGTCTCCTCTTTGCACAGAACTGTTTCCATTTGTATGTAATCACATTTTACGACATGTTCTCCTCATACTACTGATATCCCTTTGAAAAATATGTGATTATTTTCCTGCAGATCTGTGTATTTTCTCAATTCTCTGTATATAATCTGTAAACATATTTGTAAAGTTTTCTAGTTGGATGTGTTTGGCGTATAGAGCAAAAAATAGTTGTTTGTTTTTTGTGAGCTATTGATGCTAAATGCTGTTCTATAACTTTGAGATCATTAAAGGGATATTTCACTAAGCTAAGACAATGTTTTACCTGGTTTAACTTGGACTTGAATGAGGATCCAGGGTCCAGTTGTTCAAAAGGTTTAATCTGGATCACATCGGTCTGGATTTGGATGATGTTCCCAGTTTTCCATCCGGGACGGATGGTTTGACGTTGACAGCTGTTTGTGGGATTTGTGAACATACAGCATGAACTACATGATACAAATGTTTTATTAACCAACTTTAGTTTTATTGTGTTTTGTAAACCGTATTTGTACGTTTGAAATCCAGCCTGAATTCCGTCTTCTGCTGGGATCAGGATAGTCAGGATTTTTTTTGGATGATAGGTATTCCACTCTCGACCACTTAGCCAGGTCCAGACCTCCCTCCACCTCCGAGGCGTTCACAAACCAAGTGATATAATCCCTCCAGTTTGTCCTGGGTCTCCTCCGGGGCGTCCTCTCACTTGGACATGAAGCACCTCACCAGGGAAGCGTCCTAACCCGATGAACCACCTCAACTGGCTCCTCTGGGTGATCGCTATTCCAGTCCTTGCAAAACATTTGGAAAGGCACATACTGAAGATCTGATCCAGATCGAAGCCAAGACTGGATTATTTGCTTCAATCAGATTTCAGAATCCTGTTTAAATGCCTCCGAGTGTGACTCATTTGAAGCTTAGGTTGTTGTGAGTGAGATGCTGCTGATGCATCGTTGAATTCATGGTTCTTGGTGTTTCTTGTGAACATTTTTAAGATTCGATCCAGTCCGATAATTCTGATCTGACCAGATTACTTCTGAACAACTGGACCTGGATGTCATTTTCAGCTCAAATCAATGCAGTTTTCATGACTGATAAGGACATGTTAACAGACTGTGGGTCTGGATGATAACTTCACTAACATCATGTTCTTGCCTGTTTTTCCAGCTCTTTTTCTAGGCTTTACCTCCAGCTTCAGCTCTGAATGTTTTCTTTTCTTTATGCTTTTGACTTTCTGCATCTTTGCATCACTTTAATATTGCTGTGTCTTAAATTTCCTTTTATCAAGGATAGTCTTCATGTATTTTAACTGAGTTGTTTTTATGTTTATAAATCAAGATAAACCTCCATGAGAACTTTTCTGACTTTTCTGTCAGCTTAAAACAAGCTCAAGAAGAAATTTCAGTCAAAATATTATTCTGCAATTGTCATAATTCGACACTAGATGGCAATGGTTGATATTCTCAGAGTTCTACACAGAACCCGTGAACTTCAAGAGCAGTGAGTTTCTCACATTTATAATGAAGTCATGTTTTACTTCTCAATACCTTTTTCAAACCAAACTTTTTCATTCATTTTCAGTATTTTAAGACTTTGACTTCCTAGAAAAAGTTTTGCTCCCTTAAAATATGTTTTTCTGTTGGATCTTATTTTTTATATCTTATATTCCCAAACTATTAAAACTATCATTTTTTCTGTGTTATTACTGTAGAACTTTTAGTCTGTGCTTTTATCTTTACCTTAAGTCTAGTTTTGACAAGTACAGTCAAGGTAGAAGTTACTGTTTCCACTTGTAAGAATGTTAATGTGGATGTGTTTAATTACACTTCAGATTAGTGGGAACACACTTTTGAGCAGGAGAATTGCTGTTGTAAAGTATATGGTTACATGCAATCTTACGGCGACCAGTGGTGGCAGCACTGAGCCAAACGAACACCTGGGAAAGACGAGGAAGAAACGGGCGCCATGTTGGGTTTTTCGCCCGTCGTTTTGACTTTACCTGGACTCTGCTAAGTGAACAATTCTGCTCCAATTCTCCTTATAAATGTGTGGTTTGAAAGTGGACACGGTGGATCCGTCGCCGAGAAGCCGCATGCTTTCATATGGGTTCGTATTTTATTTTATTTGCAACATTATTTAACGGGAAACTTCGGTGAGAATCGGACAAACCGGGCTTTAGCTTATTCACCGCTAACGTTTAAGAACCAAAGCACTCAGAAACACCTGCAACTTTTAATTGACTCGCTGTTTATTTAACATAATAATGATAATAATTTATACTAGTTATGAAAATAAACCTGCAAAATATGATATATAAGGCTGTAGCGGCAACAGCCGTCGTCCTTCATATTCCCGCCTCTTTGTGGTGAAATCTCATTGGCTGATCAGCGGCCTCTAACGTTCTGTTGTGAAGGACGATGAGGACCACACTGAAGATACAAGAAACAGGACATTTAGAGAACAAAGTCCTACATTTTCGAGAAAAGAGTGAGAATAAACTCATAAAGAAGGGGAAACGGAACACTTCGTTGCTTGCGTTAAAATGAGGAACGTAGAGCATCTCCTTCAGTTGTACTTTATGTTTCATAAAGTATCCTCCCCAACGCATTATGGCATATGATGGATTCATATGATGGATTCATATGATGGATTCATATGATG
>JAPQRN010000016.1:21320972-21334811 GCA_037367275.1 Coranthus polyacanthus | reverse complement strand
AAGGTCTTGCACAGCTTCTGTCACATTGTCAGTGTTTAATCTGCAACATCTGGGTGAAGGTGGTGAAGTTGGTGAAGGTGGTGAAGGTGGTGAAGTTGGCTGCTGTGGAGCATGTCATGTATTTCCTCTGAAGTGAATCTTCAGGCATCGGGTAATGTTGACGGGAACGACGTCTGCTCCACCACAGCTTTACTGCGACTGCTGTACACTGGCCTCACTAAGGATTAATAGTGTTTCTTTGCCAGATGTCCTTGAATGCAACAAGCAGAAGGAATTCCCGAAATGATTCAGTTCAAGTTTACAAAATCCCAATTAAGGATGAAATGACTGTGAAATTCTTGGCCGAAGCTGATGTTATTTAGTGTTTGTTTATTCGAGGTGTGAGTCTTCTCTGGCCTCATGATTTAATTCAATTCATATAAATCTGTCAGCGATTAGAACGCACAACAATTCCAGATTCATCTCAATGCATCACATCTTCAGTTTTCTATATCACAGCACATGGCTACTTATGACTGAAAATCAGACTACAATATGCATAATGTGAAGAGCTGCATCTTCTCAATGCCAGTGTCTGTGTGACCCACCTCAGCACGTAAACATTACGTGAATCCATCTCCACTGAAGAGATGTGAGCATTCGCTGGACTCGATTCGATTATGAATGTTATATCTTCAGTCTGTGTGGTCACGTCCATGTCCGATGTGTTGTCCTGGTTGAGTTTCACATTCTCCTTCTCTTTAAAAACCCTCTTGGACTCACAGGACAGATGATGATCTTCTAGAATATCAATATGTATTTATGTAGATTAAACTACCTTAACCTTCATTCAAGTGACTTCACTATAAACAGAACGTGACAGAAGAACTGTTTAAAACGAGCTCAGTTTGAACATTGATAAAGGACACATAAATAAACAGGTATTTTAACACATAATTCTTCGTATTTTTTATTTTCCTGTTCAGTCTGCTCTTATCAGCTGCTCTCAGTCTTTTCCCGTCGCGTGCTTCACTGTTTACTTCCTCGCGGCGGTGTAGGGAGTGAGCACGAGGGCTACATGCCGCTCGCGGAGTCCTCAATGGCGGCGGGCACGCCCAGTGCGCGGGCACGCCGCTGGCCTAATTTTTTACTTTTTATTTTAACGCAAATAGTTGACATGTTAACGCTCATACTCTCACGTAACGTGTGTCTGAGGTTAAAGTCGGTGATTTCCTCCAGATCGATTAAAATGATTGATTATAAACGTAACGTGTGAGTTTAAAACATAGAATATGAAGTTATCAATAAAGAGAAAAGTGTAAAGACAACAGAGGAATTCGCCGTCCTCCTCCCCCTCCTCTGTCATGGTGGACATCACATCCAGCACGTCTCACACTGCTCCCTCGTGCTCACCCAAACACACGAATAAAGCACATGACCGGAAGTGGCCTTCAAAATAAAGGCAGCCACGCAAAAGCTATGATCGGTTTTACTGATAAAGAGCAAATGTGTGAAGATCAGAGTTAAGTAATAACATCACATTGTGGCTTCTTCTTCATCGTATTTTAATTTACAATAAAAACAGCAAGTTTGACTACTTCAGTTTAACTTCATTTTTCATCTCTTTAATTCACATTTTATTCATAGATTCACATTTTCAACAGCCTCATTATTTTTACTTCTTATTCCAGTTGTTTTGTGTATCTGCTGTACAGTAAAACCTTTAGTTTAATTTATTCTATTCTATTTTCAATCCAAACTCTGGTTTGGAATCATCATTTTTCATTATTAAATGCCTTATTTCTGGTTTCTCTTGTTAAGTGCTACTTTAATGCTTTATGTTTTTGACTATTTTACTACGTCTACTCTGACTTACTATGTTTATTACAACTATAACTATTTGTAGTGAAAATAATGAATGAATGACATGTTTTATTATATTTTAATGCATATTGAGCTCCTGATCGGCTGACCTTCCCTGAGTGAATGACTAAAGTTTGCCTTTTTCTTTTTTGGACTTCGACTTAAAAGACGGCCTTTACTGTGAAACGTGTAACCGGATGTGACCTGGTTGAATTGTCTCGGACTTGACGGGTTTCAGCTTCTATAGCAGGTCATGACAACATCAACAGAGTTTAGTCACTGAGGACCAGCCCGGAGGCGTGTAGTTCAACCCTGTACCTCCTGTTTTTTACTCGTGTCAATCAAATATCACGGCGATAAAAGCCGAAAACAGGCGAGCGTCAACATTACTCTGTCTCAGCAGACCTGTCCTGTCCAGACCTAAACTTTTTGTGACACTCTCTGAATCTGTTCACGGCGGTTAAAAAATGCCGATTATCGAGCACGTATCGGACTCGGACCTGGAGCGTCTGGCTCTGGAGCGGGTCGTCCCGTCCCTGGTGGAGCGCGGCTTCTGCTTCGTGGACGGTCTGCTCGGGGAGCTGACCGGCGGCGTCGTGCTGGAGCAGGTGAAGGACATGCACCACTCCGGGATGCTGCAGGACGGCCGGCTGGCGGGCTCCGTGCCGGGCGTCCACCGGAGGAGCATTCGCGGAGACAAGATCGCCTGGGTGAGCGGCTCGGAGCGCGGCTGCGAAGCCATCAGCTTCCTGCTCAACCTCATCGATAGGCTCGTCTCCGTGTGCTCCAACCGCCTGGGGACCAAGGCGATCCGGGAGAGGTCGAAGGTAAGACCGGCCTCATGGGAATCAAACTTTAATCACATCAAATAAACCCATTTCAAACGCAAAAATAGCGTTTACGCACCGTTTTACGCACGACGCGGCCCTAATCTGACCATCACATTGTAAACATTCACCAGTGCGATGAAAAAGCTGTAAAACTTCAGAGACAATCTGAAAATCTTATCTAAAATCTGAAATATTCAAGCCTGAATATTCAACAAATTGATCAGAAGAAGTCAAGGTTTGGAGAATGAAGTCAAGAGAAGAAAATATGGGAGACAACGTCATGTTCTGCGCATATGGCTCCTGTTGACATGAAAGAATCTAAACCTTCCCATACTTTTATTTAAAAACCTTCATTAAATATCTTTAAATTCAGATTTTTTCACGGTTTGATCGGACGTTGGGAGTTAAAGTTCTCCGTATTCATTCAGATATTTAATCTGAGTGTGTGTTTATCTGATATGTTACTAATTCCACATCTGATGTGTGTTAACATTTATTATTTCTTCTTTTCTCGTGTCTGTTGTAAAGGAGGCGTCTTATCTCACTTTATTGAGATTAAATAAAGGTTGAATGAATTGAACAGATTAACACAGATGAACAAAACCCACCTGATCAGACCAGACGATCGTTCATTCTGATTGGACTGTTATTTATTATTATTAGTGTGACATTAGAGGCTGTATAGACACAGAAGTGACAATGTTCTGTAGGAAACATGTAGATACTTAATTGAGCTGCAACAACTATTTGAGTTTTTCAGTGATTTTTTTTTCCCAGTAAAATTGACAAACATTTGCCTCTAAAATGGGTCAATTTTGTCAAACTTTCCACAGTTTTCATAAAGCAATAACCTGATTAACTGAATTATTTCAGTGTATTGACCAGCTCTAAGTTCCAGATTTATTGATTAAATACTTAGAGTTTGATGCTCAGTGATCACAAGTCATACATTTTTGATATTTTTTTTTATCTTGTTTACTCAAGATAATTTTATTCACACACTGTCATTCGTCAGTGGTTGATATCAGCTGTTTAATCTGCCATTGGCTTTTTCTTGCTCCAAACTATTGTTAATGAAAAATCTGTTGGTCGGCGTCTGCTGATTAGAAATAATGTGTATAGACGTTGATGCCGCTGATTCAGACGCAGGAGATGCTGCTTATTTCAGCGGTTAATGTTCTGTTTTTAATTCTGGATGCTGAATGTTTTATTACTTATTACTGATGTGTTTTCTTGCTCAGTAAACCTTCCAGTCGTTCATAAGAACAGCATTCATTAGAAATAAGTTTAAAAACATCTGACATTTTGTTAAAAGTAACGATAGACTGAGGACGATTTACAGACATGTAATGAATCAGGCTTTTGGCAGCGGTCCGTGGACCCAGTCTGGGCTCAGAGCCAAAGATTGAGAAACCAGAACACGCTCCAGGAAGGACAGGAAGTTGACTGGACCAGTCCAGGTCCTCGGCTGCTGTTCGTGAACCCTGACAGACAGATAAACACATCCTGTATTTATCAGGAAATAAAAACGACTCCGTTAAAGAACCTGTGAAGCCGAAACATATCACAACACAACGAGTAGTTTCTATAAAAGGACCCCGTGGAAAACCCTGGTTCTTACTGAATTTTGAATCATAGACTCAACGAATAAACACTTCTCATATTGGAGTAGTTTTCATTGTGCAGATTTTCACTTTATTATGAAACAAAATAGAAAATGCTTTTGTTTTGTCTTGAGTTCGTGTGGATGGAAAATCAACACGAATCAGCCATAACACTGAATTAAAAAAATAATATTGTGATACAATATAAAACAAGGCCGCACGATTTGGTGAAAAGGTCCTTGTGGTTATTATGGGTAATATTGAATCTATCAAAGAAAATGCACAGATTAATTTTGACCTGAGCTCAGTGTCATTAAATCCAACGTGTCAGTAAATAACAAAGGTTGTGTTTCTGTTTCAGGTGAAATCGCCTCCAGACTCGTCTCTGATTTACTTCATACCTTCATAAAATAATGTCTTTAGTCCTAGTAAACACCAGACAAAATGTCAGCCTTGTGTCTTCATTCGTTTTTGAGATTTTGGGCTTGATTTCACGCTGATTTCACTTTATGAATGATTTTTTTTTTCATTTTCAGTGCTTCATAAATCAGAACATTTTATTTCCTTAGTCACCACAATAGAACTGCAATATGACAAATAAAAACCCGAATGTTTAAGACCTGGGGTGTTTCAATGTGCAAATGAACCAGGACTAAACAAATTAAGTTTTTTTTTATTTACGGTTTTCATCACGCAGTAGTTTGTCAGATGTTCAACTGTGGATCTTGTTTTCCAGAAGTTAAAGACATGTTGTATCTTAGATCAACTCCTGAACATTTCATTCATTTATCATCAACAGTTCAAAAGTCATGACGTCTTCAACTCGACGTCTTTTTATGAAACACTCGTTTTTACAGTAAAATCAACGTCACGATCCATTTTCAAAGACCAACGACTGAAAACTAATGAAGATACAAGGCTGACATTTTATATGGAGTTTAATAGAACTAATGACATTATTTTATGAAAGTATGAAGTAAATCAGAGATGGTCAGTCTGGAACATTTTCATAAATCTGGTGATTTGAGGTGGATTTCTGCAGTTATAGATCCCCCTATATCAATCCTCCTAAATCTGGACCTTTTTAAATTTCTGCCTTTTGTGATTTTTATAATTGTGATTCCGTTCGATAAAATCATTTCACGTTAATTATCATTTTTATTTTTTTTGCCCAGCCTTAAAAGTTCAAGAAGCTTAATGTCGAGCCCTGTTTGTGATGAAGACGTTCAGACTGTGTGTAAATCCCTCGGCAGGCGTCGACACCGTCTCCTGTTCATGTATTAGTTGCACATGAAGACCTGCAGATGTGGAAGTGGACATTCTCACGTACACACTGAACCTCTTATCCAATTATTCACTCCCTCCCTCGTCCTCTGCACTTAGTAATACTCACTTCCTCACATACACACCTGCTGCTTCACGGTATCCTTTACACACACAGTAACACATTTCCCAGCATGCCGATGGCGCACAGCGAGCCCTCATCACACGTCTGTGTTTGTGTTTTATCAGATGAATCTTCTGAAAACAGCAGAAGATGCTGCGGGAGAATAAACAGCAAAATTCAGCAGGAGAATGACCTTTTGTCTTTGTTTGAATTCACGTGAATAGTTTTTGGGTTTGGTTTTCTGATCCGCTGTTTCTTTTCTGGTTCAGGTCCATACTTTTCGTGTTACTTTGCGTGAATCAAATCATCAGATTAGACTCATCTCATCAGGTTCAGCTTTCAACGTTTGTAAGATAAACATCTAAAACAAATCAACAACAAAACAAACAAACTGAGGGTTTACACTATTCACTCTTATACGGATATGTTAGTTTGTGAAGTATTGTCTCTGAAACTGAACGTATTAATATTTAGATCAGAGATGTAGTTGTGAACTTCGTGATTGTGACCTGACATTCTGTGTCAGTGTTCAGTACTTGTAGTTGTAGTTTTCAGTGTATCGAGGTGTGATGCTAAGCTCATGGAGGTTTCTGTTTGCTGTGATCAGTCCTGGTCTGTTGATGGAGCCCTTTAACAGATCTTTGCTGTATTAAGAGATGACGATCGTAAACTCTGCAGTCCACATGTTCGTATGACCCTCAATAATCCAGGATTAGTTGGAGTCTGTGTGTAAAAGTCCTGTGAGGTGGATGAAACCCGCAGAGTCCCTGAAGTGGCTGGAGGTGGAGCTGCCGACCGACTGCAGCCTCACGCTCCACACGTAGCTGTGTCATTAAACCGTCAGCGTGTTGGAGAGCTGCCAAACGACTGCACTGAGCTCTCCACGCTATCCCACAATCCCTCTGTGCTCGCCGCGGCGCTCGGCTCTGCAGGACAGATAAGATAAAACACATGACTCTGAGGCGGTGGATCATTTCCTCTCCACCCACACGGTCTTGTGTGTTTCTGCTCAGTGTCACTCCACCTGATGATGATGGTGGTGGTGGTGCACGTCTGTGTACGTACCTCTGTAACAGCCTGTAAACAAACATCCTTCCTCCTCATTGGCTCTGGAGCAGGTTGTCTGCGGTCTGTCATGTTCACATATGCAGTTCTGAGTCGGTCACGTTCACCCCCTGACGTGGACTCGACCCTCCTCCTCCTCCACGTGAAGAACACGGAGGCGGCGTATGCATGGTTGCATGCGATGCGTGTCTGAACAGATTACCAGGTTACTCCAGGTGTGTTGTTGTTGTTGTTGCCTTCAGGGACCCGTGTGTTTGATGTGTTCCTTTACATGATGATGGTTAAGAAAAGGGATTGAATAGAACGTGAGGAGATGGAAACACAACAACAGGAGGTTTCAAAATAAAAGCCCTTCAAAAGGAGGGGCTGTACTGATGCTGCTGATGTCACTGAAGTCTTTTCTTCTTCTATCATGAGATTAATGGTGCTGTAACGAGGTGCGTGCTAGACAATTAAAGCTTATATAAAGCGTTGCATGTGACGTGAGATCAGGTGGCGTCGCTGACGTCAGTGATGAGCTTCATTGTAGATCAGTGTTGATTAGATGCTACGTGAACAGACATGATCTTTAATGATGTCTATTGGTATGTTTCAAATGATTTAAAATGTTACCATTCTATCATTTAATGCCAGTATTTTTACTCCTTTTTATCGAAGCAAATCTGTTGCACCAGATCTTGAAATTGAAAAGCAATTGAATTAATAGCAATGAATTCAACTCTTCAGATTTTTGTAACTCATTGTCGCATTTATTTTTCATGTTTGTTGATGGTGTTTAGATGTTTTCGATCGTGTTTCCATGTTGTTTATCACAGTGAGACGTTTGTGTTTCAGTATTTCAGTGAGTGACCGTCAGTAACCCTTCAGACTCGTGTCCATTCAGAGGATCAGCTGCTTGTAGCCTCTTGTTTTTCCTGGGAGGAAATCCACAGTTTGAGTCTTTTGTTGACTCTAACACACAGTCTGAAAAACGCCTGCTGCTCTCAGCTCGTCAGACGCTTCCTATTCAGGTCAAAAGGTCGGGAGGGGATTCTGGGAATGCACAAATGAATATCCAGCAGTACTCTGGTACTATGAATCAGTACTCTAG
Source organism: Coranthus polyacanthus (assembly GCA_037367275.1). Lineage (NCBI taxonomy): Eukaryota > Metazoa > Chordata > Actinopteri > Kurtiformes > Apogonidae > Coranthus > Coranthus polyacanthus. The sequence continues at coordinate 21,326,993 of JAPQRN010000016.1, read as the reverse complement.
TCGAAGTACAGGTACTTGTGTGTAAAAGTAAAAGAATGTGTGGTAACTGAGGAAGGTGTTACTGTATTGATGAATCCACAGATAAACAGATTGTTTTAAAGGGAGTCATTAAGGCTTATCACGGCTGCAGCCACAGAGTTTGACCCAGTTTCCTCCGACACTGACCATCTGCACGTACACAAACAAACACACACCAGGGTTTTCCATTGGTTTTTAAGACGACTAGGTGCAGTATCCGTTTTTATTTTTTATTATCACATATATGTACTAAACTCTAGAAAAGCATCTGAAACATTCAAAAAACTGAACAACTGCAGTCATTCGGTCTGGGAAAAGGTTTTAGTTTTTAGTTAGTTTTGTTTTTACATGAATTTGGTTTAGGTGTGCTGCAGTTTGTGTACGTGCAAGTAAATCCGTAGTCTCACAACCACACCACAAGAAAGAAGTATTAACAAATAACCACCCACACAAACACACACTTACAGGAAGTTTCTGTAATCATGTCAACGTGGTCTTCACCACATCAGCTTCTGAAGAAACTCCTTCAGTCCTGTAGTAAAGCAACTGCAGGATCCATAATAAACATATATTTGTAGTGTTTATTGTCACAGCTTGGTTTAATGAAACCTCGTCTCCGTTTGTCTTCAGGCCATGGTGGCATGTTACCCGGGAAACGGGGCTGGTTACGTCAAACACGTGGACAACCCCAACAGCGACGGACGCTGTATCACCTGCATCTACTACCTCAACAAGAACTGGAACGCCAAGGTGTGTTCAGGGACCTCCCTTCATTTATTAACATCCAACAGAGAACAACATATCAGAGAATATTTACAGTTATTTTACATTGTTTTTGAGTTTTTGAGTTTGATCTGGAGTAAACCTTCCTTTTGAAAGTTAAACCAAGTTATCAGGTAAAATATTTTGATTTGATTAAAGTAATATTTGAAGTAGATGCTGAAAATGATGTTTATCAGTTGTCTGTGTTGACCTGAGAGTGAAGAAAATAATGTGTAACTAAAAACAAAGACAACAATCACAAAACCCAGAACTAAACACCAGCTCAGGCTTGATCTGGTGTTTGTCGAGTAGATTTATGTACGTACAGTGAAGCCCGAAATTACTCCTACCCCTGGCAAAGTCACTTTTATTCAAATGACACAGGCATCTCCCAAAAGATAAGACGCTGTGCAAGAGGCATCATTGAGGAAAAAAACATTTCTCAGCTTTTATTTACATTTGAACAAAAAGTGGCATGTCCAAAATTATTCATACCCTTTGCAAACTGTCACAGTCTATGGGGAAATCCAAAGTTCTATATCATTCCAAATACTCCAAGCTGTTCTAAAGCATCCTAATGACCCTGATTCATTGGGAACAACTGTTTGAATCAACTCAACAGGTGATAAATAGCAGCTCTCTGAGGTTGGTTTGTGGACAGTCATGGTTAAGACAAAGGAGCTCATTGAGAACCTGCGGCTGCACGTTGTGGGCTATAAGGCCATATCTAAAAGTTTTCAAGTTCCAGTGGCTACAGTGAAACAAAAATTGAATTGTTTGGCCACAATGATGTATCCTTCATTTGGCGTAAAAAGGAGAAGCCTTCAACCCTAAGAACACCATCCCTACTGTCAAACATGGTGGTGGGAACCTAATGCTTTGGGGGTGTTTTCAGCCAATGGACCAGGGAACGTAATCACAGTAAACGACACCATGAAAAAAGAGCAATACATGAAGATTCTCAACAACACCATCAAGCAGTCTGCAGAGAAACTTGGCCTTGGAAACCAGTGGACATTTCAGGACGACAACGACCCAAAACACAGCAAAAGTGGTGAAGAAGTGGACAAAAACATTAACTTTTTGCAGTGGCCAAGCCAGAGTCCTGACCTAAATCCTATTGAGAATCTGTGGAAGGAGCTAAAGATCAGGGTGATGGCAAGGAGACCCTCCAACCTGAAGAGTTGGAGCTCATCTCTAAAAATGTGGAGACGTGCAAAAAGCTGGTCAGCAATTATAGGAAGCGTTTGATTGCTGTAATAGCCAATAAAGGCTTTTCTATTGAGAAGGGTATGAATCATTTTGGACATGCCACTTTTTGTTCAAATGTAAATAAAAGCTGAGAAATGTTTTTTTCCTCAATGATGCCTCTTGTACAACATCTTATTATCTTTTGGGAGATGCCTGTGTCATTTCCAATCAAGAAAAAACTTGCTGGTTGAATAAGAGTGACTTTAATTATCTAATTTGCCAGGGGTATGAATAATTTCGGGTTTGACTGATGAGTTCTGTTTCCTCGTCGTCTTCCTGATGTTTGCTGCTGTGACGTACAGTCTGATTCGTGTTGTTGTTGATCTTCAGGAGCACGGCGGCATCCTTCGGATCTTTCCAGAAGGACAGTCCTACGTCGCCGACATCAAACCGCTGTTCGACCGTCTGCTCTTCTTCTGGTCCGACCGCAGGAACCCCCACGAGGTGCAGCCGTCCTACGCCACCAGGTAATGAGGAGATCCAACCAACACGACTAAAACAGACCTAGATCTGATGCAGCTGAAGGTTTGAAGGGACGTCACTGAGACACAGTGGTTACCTGATGTGGTCCCAAAGATTAGAGACAATAAAACCTGCATCTACTTCACTTAAACTGAGTCAGAAACACAGGTTCAGTGGTTTTTAACTGAAAATGTTACAGGCAGAGAAATTTAAACTTTTACTAAATTTAATACAAAGAGGGGAAAAAAACACCCATTTTTCAGTTGAATCAGTACTGAAACGTTTTAATTTCCCAAATAAATCAAACAATACAGTGAATAAGGAACGTAAAACTAAATAAAATGCAATAAGTGATGGATTCTCAAGACACACAGGTTAACATTCACCTATACACAACTTACAGAGACACTACAACACACACATAATTTAAGTAACTGTTGTTGTTGTTTCAGGTATGCCATCACAGTTTGGTATTTCGACTCCGAGGAAAGAGCCGAGGCCAAGAGACGCTTCAGAAACCTGACAGGTAAAAACACACAGATATGATGAAATAAATAGTTTAGTAAACTGAATCGACACTGAGGCACAGGTAAAGGTGTGTGGTCTCCATGGACACTGAAATGATTCGAGTCTGTTGTCGGTCTGTGCCTCATGTCGTCTCTTCTGTTCCAGCGTCGACTCAGAGCAGCAGCTCCAGCTGATAGGAAATGTCGCCCCCTGGTGTTTGACTCTCTGAACTGCAGGATGTGGCTCCTGAAAAAGATGAGATCGGACTCAGGATTGAAACTCCTGATGAACAGACTCACTGGTGTGTTCAGGGACCTGCAGCTGCTCTGGACTTTCCTGCTTTGTGCATCACACAGCGGAATGTGCCTTCAAGCTCCGCCTTCAAGCTCCGCCTTCAGGTCGAGAGGAAACCGTCGTCAGTTTACAGAACGAAACGAGACGAGAGACGTGTCCTTCTCTACGTTCGAGTTTCCATCAGGAAATTAGCTCATTTGAATTAAGATTTGTTTTTTTTGTAGGAAATATTAAAGACTCACTGACATGGGTTAGGGTTAGTTTTACCACAAGTCACATTAATCTATGAAGTGACGTGTTATTTTCTGATACCGATCTGTGCATCCCTAATGTATGACCTTTGACCTTTTTATTTAACAAGAAACACTCAGATTAGAGATCTGAGTTGAGATTTTTTATTTATTCTATTTTTATTTGTATTAAAATAATTTTAAAAAACTTTCTGACCCAGAAGCCTTTAAATGTGACTGAAATGTAAGAAACTAAACACTGTTATGGTTGTATCTACAGTTTGATCAAAGGACAAAACAGAAAGATTTTTCACAGCAGACGTTTTGAAAATGAACTAATTTGAGAAAAAAGTAATGTTTTGGGAATAAAGTTGACATTTCAGGAAAAAAAGAAGTCAGTATTTAGAGAATACAATTACTACGACGAGAATGAATTAAAATCTCTTGAGAATAAAGTCTAAGTCATAAAATGTTGAGAATAAAGACAGAAAAAAAGTCTGACGTGATGACATTCTGGGACGTTTTCATGGAAAATTAAACCACTCCATCGTTAATGTTTTTGTATTTTCTGTTGACGTCTTTAAAAGACATTTCAGGATTTTTGAGGTTGACGTTTGTGTGAAACGTGAGACGTTTATGACTTTGAACACTTTAACTCCTCTTCTTTAACCGAATGTTAAAGCGCCATCGACGAGGACGAAGGAGATTCGTTCCACCGATGCAGCAGATCTGAAGCGTCTGTGACTCCGTGGATGAATTATTGATGCTCGGTTCAAACAGAGACGAGTCGTGACAGAATAAGTCGCTGCTGATTCACAGATTCATGTGGAAAAAAAGCAGAACGTTGTGTCTGAAACGTTAAATGAATCACATCAGAAACACTCACCCTTCATGTTTCAATGTTTTTCTCCGCGTGAAAACTGGAAGTGATGCAGTGTTTTTCAATGTTTAAAAATGGATTGAAGACTTTAATCATCTACAGTTTTTCATCTTTGTCGAAGAGCTTCAGCGCCCTCTGGTGGCCACAGTTTGAAACTACGTTAAACGCATTGAATCTGAGCCTGTGTTTGACTTCATTCTCTAACTTTAATCTTGTAATATTTTAACTTTTCCCATGAAAAATTCTTTTATTAGTTTATTCTTTAAATATCATGTTTTTTTTATCCCTTGGCCCTAATGCTCATCACAGTAAAAGAACGATTGAACTCTTTGACTAAATCTGAAGATTTCACCTGTAATATTTGTCAGATATAAATAGAAGTGAATTTCTTCCCATATTTTGAAGCCTTTGAATTTTACTCTTCAAATTGTCAGTAGTTCATTTTCACTTTTATTTTTCAAATGTTGACATTCAGGAAGATTCAAATTCTGTCTCAGAACTTTCCAAAAACAGTGACTGATATTTTTTCATAATACTTGTCGATAAATATGGGTCCAGTTTGGTTTTTTTTGGGGGGGGTTCATCTAAAACTGATAAAAGTTGTGAAAACGTTTTGTCCTGATGCAGTTTTCTGTTCTTGTGTCTTTCTGCTTTAACATCACCGTCAAATCTTCAATGTTTGACATCCTGTAATAAAAACCATTATGAGCCTCTGACTGTGATGGTGAGTTTGTTTTCATCTGCTTCATCACTTTATGAAACTACACAAACTGTACAATCAAATAAAGAAATGAATTAAAATGAATCAACAGTGAACTCCACAGACTTCACATGCACTTTGTGACAGATACATGTTCTTTAGTTAAGGCACATATACCTACAAACTGACTCAGTAGCACCCTCTACAGACCACTGCTCTCAGCTACTTTCAATGAAAAAGTCATACTGTTTCGACAAAAAAGTCAGAATGTTATGAGAAAAAAAGTCTGAATTTTTCAAGAAAAAGGTCAGAATTTTTGGGAGAAAAAAGGCACAATGTTATGAGAAAAAGTCATACTTTTTCGAGAAAAAAGGCACAATATTGAGAAAAAAAAATTTCGAGAAAAAAATAAAAAAATTTCAAGAATGGTCATAATTTTTCAAAAAAAAGTTCTAAATTTTCAAGAAAGAAGTCGTAATTTTTGAAGAAAGTCAGAATGTTTGCAAATTTTTTTTAGAAAAAGGTCATAATTTTTTGAGAAAAAAGTAAATTTTTCGACAATGAAGTCTGAATTTTCCGAAAAAAAGGCACAATGTTATGAAAAAAAAGAAAAAACAACTAAAAACTAAAGTCGCAATTTTTCGAGAAAAAAAACAATTGAGAATGGAGTCATAATATTTTGAGAAAAAATTCACAATGTCATGACAAAAAAATTATTTTTCGAGTGTTGTCGAATGTTTTTTTTTCAAGAATGAAGTTGTAATTTTTCGAGAAAAAAGTCATTTTTTTGAGAAAAAAGTCATAATTTTTCGAGAAAAAAGTCATAATTTTTTAAGAAAAAAGTCATTATTTTTGGAGAATGAAGTCGTAATTTTCAGAAACAAAATGAAATTTTTGGAGAAGAAAATGAATTTTTC
>JAPQRN010000016.1:21287191-21304846 GCA_037367275.1 Coranthus polyacanthus | reverse complement strand
CCGAACAAACAGCAGCTCGAACAAATTTAGAGCAACTGTTTGTGCCACGACTGTGTCACTCTGCCTGGATTTCTACTTTTGACCTATTTCAGGCTTTCTGCTCGGCATCATCCTCCAATAGTACACAAATACAATTAGGTCACAATAATGGATCAAAGTTGATGCAGCGGTGGATGAAATCCAGCTCTCTTTTTTCCACTTCCAGCAGAGCGAGACACACTTAAGGACACATGGAGCGGGATTCTGGAAGGGTCACTTGGTCTGTTTCAGCAGCAGATTGTGGTGTGATTAAAAAAAGAAAAAAAAAGAGGGAAAAAAAAGAGCTGGACTGATAAAAAACAGCACGTGTTTTCTCTCCAAAGCATGAAAGTGAACGGCTTCATGCTGCGGCAGGTTTTATTTTGTTAAATCTAGCTCGTGTGCGTTTATTGCCTCATGTAACAACTATAAGGCGATGACGGCTAAAGATTATGAATAAACTGTATATTCCATTTCAATCTTCTAGTAAAGACAAAAGCCTGCCTTTATCTCGGCATAATCCCACAGTCTAAAAAGCAGACATCAAATCCCTCTAATATACAAGGAGGGGAAAAGACACGTATTAACACTTGATGTAAAGACAACTGGAAACTGCAGCACAGCTTGCACGGATGGTTTCATTAAGACCTCCGACAGCTTAGCTCATATGACGAACTGATGACTAACGCACAGACCCCGTTCAGGAGGATTTGATGCTGACGGTGCAGTGAGGAATTTCAACGAGGAATTTCAAGAAAGTAGCACAAGGGCCTCGTTTCTGGGAAATAAAGTCTGATTTTTTTTTTTTTTCATTCTGAAAAGAAAACCAGTCTTGTCTGGCACGTTTTTCATCACAAAACTAATCTCATTTTAAGAAAATATATCTAACTTTGTCTAGTGGGAGGTAGATTTAACCAGTAACAAGCTTAAGTAGTGGTTTACATAAAACGAGAGACAAATCGCACAACTTCTCGATGTAAGAGTCTTAAATCACCGTGCTTTCGTTGCAGAAATTGGTTCATTTCTTTGCACTTTTTTCTTCTATTCTTAAGAAATCGAGCCAAGCGAAATGTGTTCACTCCCCTGGCAGATTTTTTTTTTTGACTTAATACAAAACAATTTGTTTATGTTAAAGAACATCTGGCTTCTTTCTAGCCTTTTTTACACCGAATGAACAAAACCTTAAGATTCATCTTTTTCACCTCCAAATGCCGGCCTCATGGTGAAATCGTGGTCGTCTATTCTCAGGAGCTGCTCAGATTTTGTCATCGGAGACTTCGTCATGTCTGGACTTCGTTTGTAAATGGGGCTGTGGAAGCACAAGAAAAAAGACCATTCAGGGATGCGTTCAGTAGCTATTTGTGTGTTTAAAAACTCCAAATTGTTCCTCATTCATGAGGTTTTAACTCAAGATTTCTTTTCAGCTGACCTTCCAGATTTGTGGCCTCCACCCCCGTCCATTCTGGTCTCTCTTCGTGACCTGGAAATGAACAGCAGTGATGGATCAATGGATAAGTAGTTTAAATAAATAAGAACATGTCGCATGTGGCAGCAGAACAACAAATAGAGTAAAAGAGCTGTATTGCTTTTCACTGTTGATGTTCACTTTGGGAAAACAAATGCTTCGTCTTTTTTAAAAATCTCTTTACAAGCTTTTTTTTATGTTTTTGGGCACGAGGGCATGTTCTCATCACATTGAATTTGGAGGAATCGAGCATTTCTCTGTCACTTTTCAAGAGGGCTGCCTTCTCTTCTTGTCTTTTAGGCAGCATTTTCAGGCCACGAGCAGGGGAAAAAAAAGAAAAAAAAAGATGAATTCCAAAAACCCTAAAATGGATTAATAGAGTAGAGCATGCTGTGATAGACAGCGCCAAATCCCTGTGACAACCACAGACATGCATTAAGGAAATACCACAGACAGAGAGAGAGAGAGAGAGAGAGAGAGAGAGAAGAGGGAGAGAAAACTGCACAAAAAAAAACAGAAAAACACAACGAGAGGAGACCATGAGGGGTCTCAGTGGGTGCTGATGATGGGAAGTGGGTGCTACTCATCTGCATCCATCCAGCAGCTGGTTCCTAATCCTCTTGGCAGAAATGCCTCTCCAATCCCCTCTCTCTCTCTCTCTCTCTCTCTCTGTGCCTGCTTGCCTGCCTATATACCACACAGACGACAGGCCCGGACCGCGGTTCTGCAGACGCCACCCTGAACGCATCGCTGCAGGCGCTGCGTTACAGATAACGGGCCAGATTCCCGCAAAAAGGTCATTCTGGACACCTTAATGTATGCAGCCGACACAACCCCGGGACAAACCCATTACATCCTGGAACAGATCCAGCAACACTTGAACGCTGGATGGTGAAAATGTGGTTAAAAAAAAAATCACTTTCAATTATTTTATCACCAGAGGGCACTTTTTTAAACTGGGGTTGAACAATTAAGCAAAATATTATAAAAATCCATGTCTAAATCACAGGAGCAGCAATAAAATGTGACACATTATACCATTATGAACAGGGCTGGGCGTCAAAGGTTCACAAAGGTTTCATATTAGTCGATTATCATGATAAATGTCGAATCATTATTTCTTTCAAGTTTAAGGGTTGTTTTTTTTCCCCTGATTTTCTTGAGTGAAAGTTGAAGAAACCAGACGGTTATTTGTGGTTTTAAACTACATGACAAACAGCAGCGAAACATTTCAGAAATCCAGGGATAAAACACTCAAAACAATCATCATGAGAAAACCATTTTGAAACCTTAAACTACGCAGGAGTAAAATGAAGTCAAACAACAAAATGGTGAAACATTTTGTAGAATTATATCGCGATAACTGTCGTTGTTTCACCTCCCAGGTAATACAGACGAACAGTTCATTACAGCAGTGTGGCCAAATGCCACAGTCGGATCAGAACCGCGGTGTTTTGATAAAGGTAAAATGTGTCACGCAGTCATTAGAAACGAAGCATTTCTCTCCATAACGTGAGAGAATATGCTTGTTTGATACAGATCCCAACAAAAACGACAGAATTTCATTGATGCTTTTTTCAGTAAAAATGAAATACAAAGCTTTTCAGTTCGTTTTGCTTTCATTTTGTCCATACTTTTGTTTGGTTTTGGTTTTGTCTCGTCTGCGTCGGTGTCAGTGTACGAGGCTTCGTACCCGCTGATGTGATATTTCAAATAGACAAAAAGAAAAAGAAATGCAAACATTCTCATTTTAATAGTATCACAATGTCGCTGTCAAATTAATGACAACACAGATCTGTGCTCATATCGATCAGTAATTATCACAACGAACGTCCAGTCATTGTTTCTTTCAGTTTTAAAGGCTGATTTTTTGGTCCTTGAATGAACCGGAAACAAAACAAAACAAACCCTAAAGACAAAAGGAAAATTTATATTGCGATAATTATCGTTTTATTGCTCAGCCCTTGAACAATATGATGTTTTTTTTTCGTATGTCATTCATCCTGCTTGGTTTTTTTCTTCTGTGGCCTCCCTCCATAACCCCCCCCTCCTTCCCCTTCCCCTGTTCTTCCTCTTCAAGGCAGGAAGACATTTAAAAAAAAAAAAAAATTTAAGTAATATAGCGAAAACTCCCACAACCTACGCCGACAGCATCCAACCGCTTTTACAATTTCACACTCTGAGAGGAGCCGAGTGATGAGAAAGTGGGAGAAGAAGAATTGGAATTAGACTTAGAATATGAGATTTCCTCCCCATGCCAGAGAAGGGAACGAGAGATTTACATTTGATTTGTATTCTCAGTCTGTGAGTGTGAGTGTCAGCGGAGGCAGGACTGACGTGAGGCGACTGTTAACGAGTTGGAAAAAGTGTCGCACAGATTTGATAAGAGGACAGCACTGGTGTTTAGAGATTAAACGAGGCAGCTTTGAGCCCCTTGTGCTTTCTGTCTTTTGCCAAATTTCCACAGATGAACACGATTATCTTCATACTGATCATCTTATTCACCGTAGGGCCGAGACGATCACTTTAAATGACTTTATATGGTCTTGTACCTATAAACGTTCCTTCGGTGAGATCCGATTTGGCCTGCATTCTTACACTTTGACATGACGTACTCAAGAAGAAGAGGGTTATGTCAGAAACATTCACTCCATCGAAAATGGATGAGGCTCCTGATAGTGAGCAGATTGACGTCTCTTCTGATCTATAAATACCAGCTGTTTTAACCATGACAAGTGATACCGCATCTAAAGGCGGGGGGGGGGGGGATTATGATTGGACGGGCGTTTGTTGAAAATATTAAGTGGATGCAAATCATTCAACACTGATAGCATGATGAGGCATTCAGCCCTGTACTTTGCCTGCTTGAAGAAATCTTATCATCTCAACCACAGATTAATGCAAAGGCAGTTTCTCACTCGGCGCTGCAGGCGACAGCTGAACTCTGCAACGATTAAAAGAGAACATTTTTCTTTTGCGCGTGTAAAATGATGGCAAGTAGGTGCAAATGATCACTTACAGGATTCACTTCTTATTTTTCACGTATCAGAGGAAATATTCGCATTTCATTTGCCTTTTTTTTTTTTTGTTGATTTGAGAGCTTTTTTTTCTCACAGAGCTGATATCGCCCCTATAGAATTTCAACTTGAGCCTTACAGATATGACTATTTTTCTGTACATGAACATCTTAAATGAAGTTTTTGTCTGCATAAACATTCAGGTTTTCAAAGGCCTTCAAATACATTTACCATTTCAGTAAATGCATTTGAGTTATATCTCAAATTCTGCACAAAAGACCAATCTGACGGCAACAAATTTGACCCAGTAATTTAAATTCTGACCAAGTTATGAGCATCGGTTTATCAGAATTTCAGATTTTAGATTCGTGATATTAAATTCTACCTTCGGCAATTGTAAGATCTACTTGATTTTTCAAATATTTGGTGGTGTATTAAGTGTTGACGCCTCATTGTCAACTGAATGAAATGCCAATAAACTAATGGGAGTCAGTGTCTTCGATGCTTATTCTTGTTTTTTAGTGTAACATTAAATATCAGACATCCCATCACCTAACAAACATCTAATAATCTTAATCATTTTCAACATTTAACCCCTAAACTCCTAAGTACCTCTAATGACACAGCCCGTTCAATCAATAAAATCTCGACCTGAGGATGCTTTAACGATTTCCAGATCTAGTTCAGCTTTGATGGAAGACATTTAATCAAATGACGCATAAACAAGGCAGCAATTAGCCTAAATAATCACCTGAAAATGACATTGACTACAACTCGTAGCCAGTGGGAAAACAGTCATTAACTGGCCGGCAGCAGTTGTGGGGCAAGAGAACACAACATTCAGCAGTAGTACATAAATAGATGTGGGGATTTAGGTCTCCCTCTCCCCCCTGCTCTCCAATCTGCTGTCTGAATAAGTCTGTTTTCAAAGGGGGAGGGAGCAGCAGCACAGGTGACACAGGAAACACTGGGCAACATCGTGTAAAACATCCATAAGCACCTGATGAAGTCCTGAGCAGAAAAAGAGCGTTAACTCATCAGCGGATTGTGCGGCAAAAGACGAATCCACATACAAATAGGTGTCAGTGTTTGTCTGGAGCGCTGACTCTACACTCGTGTCTCTCGTGCGTTTACCTGCTTTGTTTGTAGGTCTCCAGCTTGTGACCCCTCGACTGGGCCATTTTCCCAGCTGCCCCCGCGAGCCAAACACAAAACAGCACAAGAACAGCATCCACCTGCATGGTTCACATTCCCCAGAGGACGGACCCTCTTCCTGTCAGTCAAAATCTACTCCCCTGCAGGGCTAGGAGCACTCTGCCTTCCTGAGACATTCCCTTCTCCAGCGTCGGAGCCGATAAGAGGGGAGAGAAAAACAGCAACAGCAGCAGCTACACTGGGGCTATTCCACGGCCTGAGTGGAAAACATCCTACGGTGCTTAATCTCCACACTGGGAAAAGCAATTTTGACTAAACCCATAAATCCTTGAGCGTCAGATGGTACAGATTTGATCCCTCCAGCGGCGGATGTGCCTGCCTCTGTGTGCTCTGCTGTGCTCAGATATCCTGCACTCTGATGTGCTCTACTCTACTTTGCGCCGCCCAGAAACACCAATTCTCACAATGATGCAGCATGCTCATTTGTAAGGTCAACGGTTTAGAGATAAAGACTCACAGCAGAGGAGAGAGAGAGACACAGACAGAGTGAGAGAGAGAGAGAAACCGTGTGATGTGAAAGGCGTCTCAGCTCCTTCTCATATCTGGCACAAATGTCAAAAATGTTTTCATATCCTGCCAAAAACTGACAAAGCGTCATTTCTGCTTGAGGTTGTTTTCTGCCTCTGGAATCTGTAACGTTCACTAGTTTTTTTTGTGTTTTTTTTTAATAATTGCTCATCATTCCTGTTGCCTCCTGTCAAGTTTTCTGTTGTTTTCATTCAGGAGACCCAGATTTAGGGCTATTTTTGGGATGGTCCAAAAATAATTATACAGGTAGGTGTGTCTGGAGTAGAAATAACAACAAACCTGCAAGGAAAATAACATGTCATCTAACACACTGCAGCAGTTGATTCTGTATTGTTTTTTGTTTTTTTTCGTTTCGTTTTCATGGTCATAAACAAAAGTCTACGAGCATTTGGTCTCAAGACGTGTCACGCAATCATACGTCTTCACTGTGTGTTTATTTAATTTAGTAACACAACACTGCCTGTGTCACTATTTGTCCGTCAAACGGTGCTGTCCATCTGAACCGACCAATTGTAGATCGTCTGAGAACTGACGTCACGTCGGCCAGGCCATGTGTCGCCTCCTTTTTTTTTTTAACAGACTGAACAGTTGGATTATAAGATCATGAATTTGGGTTAGCTCCATGGACGTCAATCTGAAAATTGGTGTAAGTAATGTTAGGCACTGTTTGTGTTTCAAATTTGTTTTTGTTTTTTTTCCTTTACAGTAGCCTTGCCGACCGTGGGAATATAACAAGAAGTGCACAAAGCAACACAGAATATACACAAATGGATGTCTTTTTTGTTCTCTTTCATGTATGTGCACTGCACATTAAAAAATAAGAGAAAGAGTAACTTTAATACAGACATCAGTGCACATACCCAAATATTTTTTAAATCTAAATATTGCACGACTTAATTTTAATTCAAGCCATTTTAAAAGAAAAGTTGTTTTATGGAAATATACAGAAAGGTGACAAATTAAAAGGAAAAAACAAGATGTAGTGTCTTGTAAGGTCCCTCCACTGCGGGCGAAGAACATTGTTCGTACAAAAGATATTCCCTCATTTGGTGTTTTGATGCTGGTGGTCAAACACATCATAGGTGTTCATTTGAAAGTCTGTGCCACATTTGATGAAAAATTCCCTCAAGGCGTTCCCGTAATCATGCTAATAATAATGGACACACGAGGGCACAGTGACCTTGACCTTTGACCTTTGGCCACCAAAATCATCGAGCCAAATTTGACAACATTCTGTCCAGCCATTCCTGAGACGTCGCTTTCTGAAGGTAAAGAGGAACCGACCGACAGACAGACACAACTCAGTAATTATTGTTGACTGTTTCACTTTCACTGAATGACCCTGGACTAGACCCTAGCTTAGTTTTTTTTTAAAATATGACACACACAAAGTCACACAAAGTTTTAGTTGGTCTTGTTGGTCAGTATAGGCACTATCGTGGTCTTGTTGGTCAGGACTCTGAAAGTTGTTTGTTACCGGGTCTCATCCTCAACTCAGCCTTGGTGTTAGTTTTCAACACCATGGGAGACCGGCAGAGCGACTCACTACTCCCTCTAGTGGTCACATTCAGCCACAGTGACACGTCGGCCTGTATCTGAGAATAAATGCAGGTCACATCTGTGCAGTACAATACACTGACATCTTTGACATGTTAGAACTCTTTATTCTCAGCACCAATGATTTAGGTCATTTTTGAATCTTTTAAAGTAGAATTACTACATATAGCTCCATGTAGGGCATGAATTCACAACAAAAGGTCACATTATTAACAGCAGCATCATTATGCACTAATAGAACATTAATTAACATGAAGTAACTAATTAGTAATGCACATGCATGACGAACTTGGTAGTTTAATCTAAAATTTCAGGAACTGCTGCCTAACTTTAAATTAATTTTGTGCCTATAGAAAATGAGGCCACGTTTTATATTCAATGGTTAATGGTGTTATGTGGAGTACAAACAAAGTTTTGTCTGAGAGACGTTTTTACTCCAGATCGATCATAAACCTGGATATAAAAACAATGCATTGAAATTGGATGAGGAATGTAAACGCTTGAGTGTTTTTAATACAGAAAAATTGCAATTCTCCCGTTTATTTGTCTGCGCTTACGGGCCAGTCTTGACCGGTCCAATATGGCGGTCGCGTTGACGTATAAAGGATACGCTACTCAGTGGAGTACTACGTCCCTCTGGAGCGCTAGCCAATGAACACTCACCCTGGGTATATGTGTTGTTTGCCCTAAAATTGAACTGTCAGGTAGCTGGACTGCATTCCGTAGAAATACACATTTCTTAAAACCCCGTAGAAATAAAATGTGTTATATTAAATTTTTAGGTTATGGCTAGAGTTTGGAGCAGGTTTAGACCGGATATTTTTTGTTTTGTGTAGCGTTAGAAGCGGGGGTTTGGGCCTGTAAGGACTCGCTACGGGTGTAGTGACACTGGCCGGTTGCTGTGCAGTCATTGGTTTCCGTTGTACTGGCGGGGCATTGTGAAGTTTACTGTGAGATAACTGACGGACAAGATGCGTCGCGTACGTACTGAAATATATGGAGCCTGATCGGAAACATAGGTGACACCGAGAACATCAATGGACAAACACACACGCGTGTTAGTGAAAATGAAATGAAAAAGGTGGTTTGTTTTTGTCAGCCTGTGCTCTAGCTACATTCAGCGCCAAGCCAGTGAAGTCTCCGGCGCGCTCCGTTGACGCGAATTAGCATCTCTACGCTAGCTAGCAAAATGAGCTCTTCGCGAGAGATCAAACGTAAGTACTGCACTTCAGCCGGTAATGTCGTTACCGGCGTTTTAACGTCTCGTCGGTTTGATTGTTTATTGTTGATTGCTGACAGTTGAAAAGCTAATTGTTGTGATTGCTCGGCAGAGCTGCAGAAAGCGAAGAGCAAAGCCCAGCACAGCAACAACCTCAGAGAGGAAGCGAACCTGTGCAACCAGCTGGGAGAGCTGCTGTCTAGAAATGGTAAGAGGTTCAGGGTTAGTCAGACCCAAACGCAGCTGGTCCTCTTATTCGAGGTTTTACGACATCTGCCCTCCCTACCACTACTTCAGACTTACTCACTTATTACTTTGAGCTTGAATTTTTAGTTCGGCATTTCCCCGGTTTATAATAAAGCCAAAGACCTATACCTTGATGTGCGAAGATGCGACCGGTTGTGTTTTTCTGTTCATTTCCTGCTGCTGGTATAGTATAAGCTTAACAATATCATAGTTTATGTACACATTGAACACTGGAACATGTTCAGGGTTTTTTTTTCCTTTTCGCGATTAGGCAATTTTGCGCAACATCTAAACCAAATTAAAGTAAACGAAATATAAATGTGGAGAGCATCAAAGCAAAAGTCACTAAATAACTTTTCCAAGATCTAATGGTTGGACTCGCTCCCAGTGGAATTCACGAGCAAGTTTTGGTTTTTTTAAGTGTTTTCTGGTGTTGTGTATTTGTTATTCTATATTCTACATTTTTGTACACAGTTATGATGATAATAATAATAACGATAGTTCAAAATTAGGTGACATTATGGACTATGTGAAAAACATGACATTTTTTGCAGTAGGAACTACAACAGAACTGTACATATATACTGTTTTTAGCCGAATAACAACAAAAAAGGCATCACAGCACCTAAGCCCTCTATAAACCTAACCTAAACTGTGGATAACTGTGTCTAAACACTTCCTAGACTGTTGCTCTGTCAGTCTTCCTCCACATCCCAAGAGTATGCATCTTTTGTTTGACCACTTGTTAATTCTGTTTGTTCTGTCTGCTCCGTCTGTGTCTCAGGTGATTATAAAGCTGCTATTAACGAGCACCAGCAGGAACTGGCTCTGTCAGAGGTGCTCAACGATGTGATTGGACGAGCTGTGGCCAATCGGAAGATAGGAGAGTGCTACGCGGAGATGGGAAACATTGAGGCAGCTTTGAAAGTGAGCAGAATATTCTGCATTGAAATGCTTTTTTTTTCTGTTGGTGGATAACTTTTTGTGGAGGATTCATACAACGGTGCATGTTTGTCTTTTCCAGCACCAGCGATGTCACCTGGACCTGGCTCGATCTGTGAGGGATCACGCAGAGGAGCAAAGGGCGCTGGCCACTATTGGCCGAACGTACCTTTTCCGCTATGAATCAGACCAGTCGAGGACCAGTTTGGAGCAAGCGGAGGATGCCTTCAGGAAGAGCCTGGCTATTGTGAATGACCGTCTTGAAGGTGTGAGTCTAACGTCTTGGTCAGAGCAGCACAATTTGGGGCCCGTGGGCCACGTTTGTTTTGGCCCACCATGACATTTAACATGTTCATGCTGACTATTCATTTAAAAGTGCTGTAAAATCTCTCTTGTTGTAAAACTACAACAAACTACAAAACATGAAGTCTATTTACCTAGAAATAATATATTAATATAATAAGTATTAGGTTTAATACTTAATATAACTTTTATTTATATATATGTATTTCTATATTACATATATTTCTATTTTTGATATCTTCTCTGCAAATTAATATTACTGTTAAGCAGATGAAGGTGTTTTTATTATTGTGGCTTGTTACTTTAGATCTAGTTAATTTTCTACAAAATATAATACATTTTAATTGAATGCAGTTTCACATAACATTTATTTTTGGCCCTTCATAGGGGAAAATTTGCACACCTCTGTTGTTGTTTTTCTGCCTGTATTTTGTGTCTCACTGCTTTGTTCTAACACTTTTCATTTTGACTCTGTCTGCTTCAGGGACTGTGCCCCAGCGAGAGATTTGTGAGATGAAGGCACGTCTCTTCCTCAATCTTGGTCTGGTTTGTGATCATCTGGGAGAGCCCAAACGCTGCAGCGACTTTATCCGACGCAGCGTCTTCATTGCAGAGTAAGAACATCAACTACTCTGTACCTTTTAATATTTAGTAAATACTCAGGTAGACAGATGGAAAATGATGAGGAATGAGAGGGGCGTAAGTGTTCTGAATCTGTAAGAGGATCATAAAGTGTTGTTGACTGTGCTGTTTCTGATCTCATGCAGGAAGAGCCAGCTGCTGGAAGATCTTTATCGAGCCAACTTCAACCTGGGCAACATCTACTTCCGAATCGGGCAACGCTCTAACGCCGTGCGCTGCCTTGAACAGGCCAAAGAGTGTGCCAGGAAAATCAAAGACAAGTTCAGCGAGAGCGAGTGTTTCCACTGCATCGGCAAGGTTCGAACTCGTTCTTGAGAAGATAACAGATTGTCTGCAATAAAGTTTTTCACTTTTCTGTCACAATGGCTTCGCATTTGCACGGTTTCAGTGGTTCCTTTAAAAAGTTTTAAATCAATAATCAGAATTTTAGGCCTTACAATGTCTTAAAATGTATGACTCTGAAAGGTCTGAAAAATTGATTGGAATCTGACATTAATTTTTATAAACTTAAGTCTTCCTTTAAAGTGTATTTTTGGGACAATTTTGGACATGAAATAGATTTTTATAGTTTTATATTTATAATGGTCTTAAAAAGTCTTAAGTGTAACCTGCAGAAACCCTGGTTGTCCTCCCGACAGGTGCAGCTGTCACTGGGTGATTTCGTGGCAGCGAGACGATCTCTGAAGAAAGCTCTGCAGCTCGGTTCCCAGCAGCCGCTGGACAGGCAGGCAGTGAAGAAAGCTTTCAAATATGGTGAAAGAGCTCGCGTTTGTGTTCACTGGTCATACTGATGCCTTGTATTAGTAAAACAACATTTTCACTTATTTTGCCAAGATGGCTAAGCTGACGGCATGCTTGTTTTTTGTTTTCACAGCGGACCAGGGCTGTAAATTAGAGGAGGAGCTCGGGGAGGATCAGGGCAAAAGACTGAGCTCCCGTCAGGCTGTGGAAGTGGCCGAGCAGCTCGGGGACCTGTACTGTAAAGTCGGTTGTTACAAAAACGCTTTGGATGCTTATCAAGCTCAGGTAATCCCCCATATCTTTACTTTGACATTATTTTATTCCTCTTTTACTGACCTCTACTGGCCTACTAGAAAACGAAAAGGGGAATTACCTAAAGCTGTGTGGGTAATGTTCAGTTAAAGGGTGCCGAGGCGATGGGGAAGCCTGCGAGGGAGCTGGCTGTCATCCACGTGTCCCTGGCTGCGACGTACACAGACCTGAAACAGCACAGCAGAGCAGTGGAGCACTACAGACAGGAGCTTACCTTACGAACGGGCAGCCCCACTGAGGTACACAAGACCTGCATTCATTCAGTACACACTGCTTATTCACTGCTTACCACGTCATTCTGTGGCGCCAGTTTTACGGATATATATTTTATTATATTATATATTTTATATATATGTATTTTTTGTGGAAAAACCAACCCAAGTCCTCTACATAGAAATCAGCATACGGGTTGTTATCATGAATGTAGGTAAATTAGACAGTTGTTAGTTTAGAAACAAGCTCATGTAAAAAAAGAACCGGCTCCCAGCACAAAACAGACACCAACATGAACTTCATGTAAGCACATCAACATTTACATTGTCATGAAAAAGAAAATTGTTGTTGTTATTATAATTAATGCTGACCTTTTACTGCCTACCAGGAATGCAGCACGTGGATGAACATCGCAGCAGCTCAGGAGGAGAGCGGCTGCGACTTCAAGGAAATAGACAACAGCTACAGTACAGCTTCACTCTGCGCTCAGAAAGCTGGACAGACTGGATTACAGGTGGGATGACGGGATCAAATGGAGTTTGTTAAAAAGAAGCAAAACAAAAGAGGCCAATTCAGAGTAGGGGGAGGGGAAAAAGCTAAATCTGTTTTCTTGACCTAACACTTGAGACAAGCATTGAGGTGTTTGTGAATTTTCCCTTGCGTCTCTTCCAACAGAAGCGCGTGTTGAGGCGTTGGCTGGCGTCCCAGAGACGAAGCGGCTCGTCGAATGCCGATGACACGGAGGCGCGGCTGCAGGAGCTGTGTGCCGCTGAGGGCTGGAGTCCAGATGGCAGCGATGGTGAGGAGGATGAAGAGGAGGAGATGGACAACAGCGAGCCTCTGGATGACAGTGATGTTATCCTCTCAGACTCAGGTAGGCTGGGCACTCTTCTGCTTTCCCAGGTTTCCTGCAGATCCTTTAAAAAGTCTAAAAGGAATTGAATTCATTAATATAAAAATATGTATTAAATGGGCTTTTTTTCCACGTGGGCCGAACTTCTTTTTTTTCTTGAGGTTGTTAACATTTCCTGTCTTTGTATGTTTTCTAGATGATGATCTGGAGGGTTATGACAAGATGGTGTCAGGAAGGAGGAAGGCAGGAAGGGTAAGTTACAGTCCTGTTGGCTCAAAATGTATATGCCCATGTCACTTTGCAGAAACAGTCATCTCATCTTTGGATTTCATGTCCCCAGTCTTAGATGTTTTACCTTTTTTTTTTTTTCTTTTTTTTTTTTTCTTCGTGTTTTAGTGGAACAAACGTAATGAAAAGGGCGAGACGTCTCTCCACAGAGCGTGTATAGACGGGAACTTGAAGCAGGTTCAGTATCTCGTGGAACAGGTGAGAAGTACGACTCTCTAATAGACACTGTAAACATGTCTATAAGGAACATTCAACACCAACTCACCTACGTACTCAAAATCCATGACATGACCTCCAGTTCATTGTTGCAGCTTAAGGACTTGGGAGCAAGCGTACGGAAAACCCAACCCGAGTCCCCTTCATAGAAATCAGTGCATTGTGTCTGGTATCATGGATGTCAGCTATGGAGACACTTATTGGCTTAGTAATGGAGTTAATTAATATAAAAAAAACACCACCTCCCAACACAAAACAGACTCCAATGCAAACTTCACATAAGTACAAGAGTATGCACATATATAGAACCATATAGAACCTTTAAATATTTACAGAGAAATACGTCGTGACTGTAAGACAGAAATCATTAAAAACCTCTTCTTTAATCTTAAGAGGACAGAATGACTGACTTTAAATCATGTCAAGGAATGACTCTCCTGAAGATTTAAAAATTTTAAAATCGGCTCCATTTAATGACATGTTGTCTGTCGGTTTGTCAGGGACACCCGGTGAACCCCAGAGACTACTGTGGCTGGACTCCGCTTCATGAGGCCAGCAACCATGGTCACTATGGTAACAGACTTAAAATGACATGTATTAAACCTTTTTTTTCAAAGTCTATGATCTTATCTGTTTCGGTCTGTGTTTACTCTCTTCGTTTCTTTCTCATGTCCAGACATTGTAGCCGTGCTGCTGGAACGAGGCGCTAATGTCAATGACCCTGGTGGTCCTTTATGCGAAGGAGTCACTCCTCTACACGATGCCCTCGCCTGCGGAAACTTTAAAGTGGCAAGACTCTTGGTGGAGCGAGGGGCGTCTGTCACTCTACGCAACTCTAAGGTGTGTGAGCTAGTTGTGCTTACGTACATCATCGTGCGTGTGTGTATCAGCAGTATATCATGCTCTCATCGTCCTCCGTGCAGGGTGAGACTGCCATGGACACCTTCCGCCAGTGGCAGAGGACGTACAGCAGAGAGTTGGACAAGGACACCAAGCAGGAGTGCATAGCAACTGAGAGACTGCTGAGAAAGGCACTAGCAGGGGGAGGTGAGGCGTTTTACGTATCATATCATCTCATCCTTTGTTCGTCTGTTAAATAGCCTCCTTAATCCAGTTTTCCATTTATTGTCTGCTACAGTGCCTTCTGTTCCGGCCCCAGCCAAGCCTTTCGATGCCCTGCAGGACAGCCAGCTGTTTGATGCAGAGAACTCTGAGCCGCTGGAGTCGGCCTCTGGAGGGGGCTGTGCCTCCAGCCAAGACTGGTCCACAAACAACAGGAACTCAGAGGTGAACGCAGTACCTGCCAGCCCCAAACGGTGGCAGAGCAACGGCTCAACACAGCGGCACAGAGCCAGAGGAACAGAGGCTGCTCTTCTGTATGGGGTAATGTAATGTCTGGTTTTCGTTTCAGTGTGAAGAGAAAGACGACTGCAAGGCTGGGTTGCACTAAGGATACATTTTTAAATTAAATCATGTTTTAACTTTAAATTATGTTGCACCAAATTTTCAAACTGTCTGAAATTAAGAAAGATTACATTTAAACCTCAGTTTAGTTTAATTAAGCTGATGTTGCTAAGTTATGTTAACAGGCCAGGTATTGCATTTAAGTACCTGTAAACTTCATGAAACATTTGCGTGACAGATCCTGGCTTTACTCATTTTAAACTAAACACTAGGCACTTTTTTAACTTTAGATTTATAAATTAATTACAGTACATGACCTGTTTGTGTATTTGTGCTTTAGAATGACAGCAGCTCTTCAGACGACAGTGACTCAGACTGCCCGGTCAGTCCCCTCCATCCCGTCCGCCAAAGACACAGTTTCCCAGCTGCCCCGAGTCAAAAAGAAGTGCCTCCAAACAAAGAAGCCAGCTCCATCCCAAACTCTGGTCGAGAAAGTGTCAGGGAGTCCCCTGCTCCGTCTTTCTTTGCGCGAGAGGAGTACCACAGTGCGATTCGAGGCTTGGGCAGCGCGAAGACCCTCCTTCAGGGTCTGTCTCAGCCACAGTTCTCCAGCACACCTGCAGTTTCAAGCAACAGCAAATCGGCTCTGGTTCCTGAGGAGGAGTATCTGGCAGATGATTGGTTGGAGGACGACTTGGGGGAAATCCAGCCAAAGAAGAAGAGGAGGCTTCAAGTGGAGCAGAATGGAACGAGAGGAGAGGATGCCGCCTCGTCTTTGGCATCCAGAGGTCAAACCAGGAACATGCATTCAGAGACGGCGTACAGAGGTTAGACCACAACCTGACGATTTAGTTAAAAATCTGCCTGTGATTTCCCTGTTTTTACCCCCACAATCCTCTGCTTATCTCACGCTGCTCTTTTCTGTCAGGTTCTGCAGTTCCATCTTCCTCCAGCAGGAGTCTCTCTCTGAAAAAGAATGGCTCGCTGAAGCCTCACCAGGTCAAAATGACTCAGATGCCAGGAATGGTTAGGTTGGGGCGACGAGAGGTCAACAGGTCACACAGTCCCACTCTTACTGATGATGACGACATGAGAGCTGAGACGCCTCCGCCACAAGTATACTCACAGGTAAGAGGAAATGTCAGGAAGTCAGGAAAATCGCTCATAAGACACTATTGGTACATACACAACAACTCATTTCAGAATTCAGTAGGATTTCTCATTACCTATTCAGGGCAGCGCTGGCTGCGGTGGCTAGACAATTATTAATGCTTGAGCATCACTCGGGGCCATAGCTGGAACATTTGTCAGGAATCTGTCTTCATTCTTGATTAACTTCAGATAAAGATGAATGTGGTGAAAAGTGAGAGAGAGCTGAACAAGGTGTTTTTTTTGGGGTTTTTTTTTTTCAAGAAACTGCTGGAGCTTGAATATCATCAGCTTCCTCCTGGGTTTAAACTTTCTAAAGACTCGCTGCACATTTTCCATTTAGAGTTAATTTCAGGATTTAATGAGGAATTTCATAAACAGGTTATTTAGGTCCATCCAGCTGAAACAAATGCTGTTTATGCTTTTATGAAACTGATTAATAGTTTATTGAAATGTAGATGTAATAGATCAAGAAGCAGATATCTTCTGCATGTGTTTATGAATACATATATTATCTCAGCCACCAGCTCATACAATGGCTGCCCCTTTGCCGACATGCCTGCCTCCACCAATCAGAATGAGGGTCAGAGTTCAGGAGGATGTGTTCCTCATCCCGGTTCCACAAAGGTTGGTATATGTTTTATTTTTAGTGGATGAATAAATTGTTATGAATTAACATCAGATGCTGCCTCAACATTGGATCCATTCATTTGCTCTCTTTTACGTTGGCTTTGTTAATAGTTTTGACTAGTTTTTATGCCTCTCAGAAGGCGACAGCCATAACATTATGTCCATAACATTATGGCATTATGGCATTATGTCTTTGGGTTGTCCTTCCATCCTATTCTTGTAAATGCGATACCTCAGGAACAGTTTCAGGGAATTTCTTTAAATTTCGAACAAATGTTCCGTTGCACCCAAGGGTCACTATGAGCTTATAAAGCTTTGCAAAGCTAAAGTCAAGATTTTATGCCCTAAATGTGACGTCATTTCACGCAAATGTGAGTAAAATGATGAAGTGATGACATTTTACATCCAAATCTGTTTCAATGCGGCATCGTAATGTTCTGCTGAAACTTGTTTCAGTGTATGGGGTTTCTGTGAGTCCTTTAAAAAATCCAAAATCCACCTAATTTTGAGCCTTAAAATGTCATGAATACTATTCTGACAGGTCTTTAAAATATTAGTTAATTATGAAGTGAACTGTTTTTATTACTACATGACTACTTTAGTACAAACATTTACCTGCCAGTGTGGTGAACAGCCTTCTGAGATTTACTCCCCAAACACAAAATCTACCTGCGCGTGACGTTCCACCGGTGTTGAA